>JAWWMP010000081.1:73647440-73728693 GCA_035047865.1 Dendrocincla tyrannina | reverse complement strand
ATTAACATGGATTTCAGTGCTATGATTATGCCAAAACAGAACACTGTACCTTCAGGGATCACAATATTTGGTTTGCAGTATGTTTTTCCATAGAAAAACAAAACCATTACTTTTCCACACTGTTATTATTACACCATCAAATACTTATAACAAGAAAGTTTATTATCTTTCATTAATCTTTCATAAAATATCAATAACCAGGAAAAAACCCTGTAAACTTAGGTAACATAACCTTCTTCAGACAAAAGAGTATTTGAAATACTATTTCTGTTAGTGACTGAAAGTCACTGACTAGAGTCCTACTCTCTATGCCTTACATACACATGCATGTGTAATTCTTGAAGAACAAAATGGAGAAGTGTTCACTTTTTAAATGCAAATCCATATATTGTTCAAGATACATTATGCAAATCTGATTAGATAAAATGAAAACTAGTAATAATTAGATGTCAAGACTCAGTAAACTGAAATGACACTTTAAATATTATTGTTTATCAGTAGAGCAGAGAACAACCTGATTAATTCTACACTGAAGTTACACAAAAGGTAAACGGAAGAAACCCCACTATTATTTTCCAACATACCTTCTCCCTGATATCCTGAGGAAGGGTCTTGTTTTACACAAATTGAAAGTTTTGATAAAGAGAAGGGAAAGCCGGTCATGCCCAGAGTCCCTTCTCTGCCTTTGAAGACTCAGGTTTACAAGGAAACAAAAGCAACTACTTTTTTTTGTTAGCTAATGCTATCTTCATAGGAACGTATGATAAAACAGTGTATCATTGTAAAAGAGAAACCCTTAATGCAAAATCACAACTGTATAGTTAGGTAGATTTTAACAATTTATCATTTAATAACATGAGATTTAATTTGAACTGCACCTAGAATAATGTGAGATCTTGTTTTTCCTCATCCTTTATCATGCTGGCTATGACAACTATCTTAAGAAGTTTCATGTCAGTTATATTTCTAACTGAACTTTTTTAAAGCTTTATGTTAATCTGCAACTTCTTTTACAATTTAGATATTTCTTTCTCTAATTGCTAAGATTTCAATGACCATTCATTGTCTTTGCAAATGATCAGTTCACCATTACGTATGGGAAATAGTCCCTTTATGTAGCAAGCAGACATGCCTTTCAGCATAGAAAACATAGAGAGTATTACATGCAAAAGAATTAAAAAATAAAATGTAGCTATGAAAATTATTAGAAAATGAGACAAGAAGGTTGCCCCACAGTACTGATACTGTCCTTATTTAGAAACCCAAGCTGACTTTGGTGGGAACTACGATCATTCAGTTCTACCTACAGTTAGACAAATTAAATTTTAATATGGCATCAGTTTTGATACTATTTATTTTAAAATACAGCAAAAAACATGTGTTATACCTTCTTCAGAGAGAAAAATGCTAAGGCAACTAACAGCCATCTGGAAGATCATATCCACACTGCAAGCATATGCACATCTACTGGCTGATCTTTCCTTATATAGAGCCACAGCTGCTTCACAGCTGCTGAGGTAGCAGCTTCATCAGCACACACAAGGTCCCCAGAGGTCTTCACCTGGTCTGATCCCTGTGGTAGGTTTTACTTTAGAACCTAGGGAGAGTGGTGGTTGGCACCAACCTCTATGTCACCTACAAAGTATTCCTTTCAGATGGTCTTGGTTTTTTAATTTATTAAGACCATCAGGATGGACAACCTTCTGGGCCTTACTGGTTCAAAGCCGTACAGAAGTCTATGGATTGCTGGTGCCATAAGCTGCTGTTCAACTAGGCTTGAAACCTGCGAGCAGTCCTCCTGAAATTGCAGTTTATTCTCCTCTCTGCATCAATATGAACTTTAAAATATGGGCTATCTTGAATGTCTGTACTTCAGAAACAAATTTATAAAACATAGTAAGTATGTTTGCCAAAACAAAAAAAAAGGAAAAAGAAAGAAAAAGAAATTTATTGACCTGCAATAATCTCTATAGGGGATAGGTTTCAATGTATATGCTTACTGCATTTCCTACATATTATCTCAAAACAGGAAACACTTCTGTGTCTTCAGTCAACCTGCAACCATCTTTCATATGTTCCACTCCCAACAACCTGTGGTAGTGGGAGGTTCAGATCTGAGACAGGAGGCCAAGAGAATTGAAACTACATCGGAGACCTTCCCAAATGCCAGGATGAGCAGAAGTAAGCCGTCACTTCTTATTGTTAACAATTTCATTTTCATTGAGTTAAACCAACAAAGTGGGCACCTATACTGAATTTATTAATTTTCTTTTCAATAAATGAATACAAAGAAGCCATTTGAAAAGTAGTTCTCACTCTTTAACAAAGGAAATACTGCAAAGCTAAAGTCTTTATTTTTATGACTGATTTCTTTCCAATATGTGAAACTCTCATCCACCATTCAGCAGCCTTTGGATTTCTCTTCCTCCTCAAAAATACCTTTGTCATTCTTGCTTGGGATTCTTCATACAGCTTAGCTGACAGTCTATACTGAAGTTTTGTAAAGCTTTGCTGAGAAGAACCTATGTATTTACCATCTGCGATCTCTTCAGATGTCATCCTGATGTGACATCAAAGCCTAAATTTCAATAAAATGTCTGTTTCTAAACTTCATACCAAAAGGTTTATGTACTAAATGTGCAATTTCTTATTATGTAGGGGCTGTGAAGTTGCCAATTCTACATTTCTCTTTCAAGTAGGCAAGAAGTCACCTTACAGTAAGCTAACAACCAATATTAATGTTTGGATTAAAAATCTCATTGGAATAAAATAATTAAACTTTTAATTGGACATGAAAATCATAATCAGCTCCTGAAGTATTATCTATTACTGTACATTACTTACTAATTTAACAAATTACATCATTATATTTTCCCTCTGCTTCTCTGCATTTTATTACAGGGAGCACATAAAGTAACACCTTGATGTGAGAGTTTTGGGATCCTTTGGTATGAAAGGTACTACATAAAGACCTGAAATATCCTGAAATTCTTTTATTGTGATGCATTTTATCACAATTATCTGATCATTTTAAACTGATGTTAACCAGCATAACTGCCCTTCCTTTCTCTGTCTCAATTTGAACTTTATAGTGCTGCCCATAGTGCTCTCCCATCTAAGCTGATGTAAGCATGTGTGATACACAGGATAAACCAGACAGGGCTGGTTTTAGGCAAAACTCACTGTAAAATTAATATGGCAACCTTTTCTTTAATTTCTCTATCAAGTGAAGGGGAAAACCAGTTCATCCTAAATGTCATCAGTTAATCCCAATTTAGTTCACTGAGTGGTAATGTGAATGAATATATTGGCTCACAAAACATAAAGGCACAAAACATAAAGGCACAAGCCATCAGGAGAGGTTAGAGAATAGGAGTGTCTCATGGTATCACTACTGGATTAAATGTAGAGTTAAATAATGGCATCGCAAACAACAGTTGAGCATTAAATATAAAATGGAAAATTTCAAAGATTCATAATGAGCAAGTTTATCCCAATTTTCCCCTGAAAATGCAAGAATGAAAAATTAATTGGTCAGGTCAATTTCTTAGTTTAATACCATAAAACATTACTTGACTAAAAAAAAAAAAAAAAGTAACAAATCTTTAAAACTTTTAATGCTTAGGTAAAATCTTAGTACAAAAGAGAAAATACTAAGCCCTGCTCACAGATAAAAAGAGAAAATTAGTGGTCATAACAACTAATTTTAATTATAATTTGAACATACATAGAAGAAAAAAAAATAACCCCCCATGTAATTAGTTTGTGAAATAAGCCCCAAAACTCTAGAGTAAAAGTAACTATAGAAGTCTGTCAATAACGTAATTTGAAGATAAGCATATCAGGACTGCACTATATTGATACTAGATCATCACAAAAAAGGTTTCAAAACTCAAAACTTGAGCACTGAAGTCCTAATTGTTATAAAAGCTTCTTGCATAACACTTAAGTTTGATAATATACTAATAGTCACAGAGTTTTGAGCAACAGCAGCCAACATCAACTAAAACCTGTCAAGCACTTACTGGAGACCTTTCCAATTTTGCCACCATAACAAATCTGTGCAATCTTCTGGACCTGACAGACTATTGATGACTTATTAGTAAAAAACTAAACCAAACCAAAATACCCAACCCAAACCAAATCAAAACACCTACACAAAAACATATATGTCAGGAAGGAACACAGCACAAGTCGCCAAATCAAATAAACTTCCTTTTCTCTTAAGCTTACTACTTACACAAGAATGATTATAGTTGCATTAGGAAAAATGCAAAGCTTATTCTTTCATGCTCACACAGAGCCCAGCTAATTTTGGCTTGTCTTACAAATGAGGAGATGCCCTCAGTGAGCAGAAACAAAGAGAACTGGAAATACTCCTGCAATTACAGATTATGAGGTGCGCAAGTCTCTGAAAAGAGATTCCATTTCACTGTGATCCCTAGTGCTCCCAAATCTGAATATGTTCCCCATCAACAAAACCTGAGCCCACAGGATACCAGCAGTGCATCTTGGTAATCTGTGACTTTGTCATCTACAACTAACTTGGCATGAAATCCATAATAAAGATAATGAGAAACTATTTTGGGAACAAACTGCAGGTATATCCAGCAGAAAGCTATTCACAAACACATCAAATAAATCTCAGAGATGTACTCACGACTCCATTCACTGAGCTTGCAAAACCAAAAGTTAATTCTCTAAGTTACATTTATTAATGGCTGCAGTGCAAAACAGCACCTCTCCTGTACCCCGTCTCCCCATTAGAACCTATATACTTCCAGTAGCATCCAATGATGTTTTTCTTCAAAAACCCCAAAGCATCTGGATTTACAACACAACAAACAATAAAAACTGTGACACCAATTAACCATGTGAACAGTGTCCTTTCCTTTCCCTGTAGCCTCCTTTCTTGGTCTTTGTTTGAGCCAAGAAGACCTTCTGGGAATGCCTTGTGCCTGTCTGAAACTCTATTTCCTTAACTCTTCTGGGCATTGAGACCAGCTAAACAGCTCATAATCTGGAATGTCAAGTTTGAAATATTACAGGGCTTTTTCATTGTAAAGATCTTAACTATGTTTCTTCTTGGAGGCATGGATTAGTCCGAATCACTATTTTTTTCCATTTCTTTCCTTTTATTCTGCAGCATGTAGATAATCCTGACATAATCCTTCTTGCAGAGATTTGAAATAATACATAAGGTACCAGAAAGCCACATTTAATTGCAGGTGTAGTGAAAAATTTGAATGGGGACCAAAAAGAAGCATCATGTAAATCTCTGGATGAATAAGGAGGACCAAACAGAGTAGAAAATAATAGACAGTTTATGAAAGCAGATGGAGCACTAAAATAAATAAGGCAATAAAAATATTGGGAGGACAAGTTAGCTTACAGATAATTATCTCTTGCTGTGAAACATTTACACGAAAGTTAAAACTAGGCAAGGTAAAGCAAAAGACAGAGGAAGATCAATTTCATTTCACTTCCACAAACTGAACCAACATTTCAAATTGCCATAAAACACGTGTTAATTGCCATTATTGATCACTTCAGTTGTGTGGCTGTGTTCCAGATAGCCTCTGTTACTCAGCTGTGCTGCAAAATGAGACACGTTTTGATTCATGCATTGTTAAATCGAAACTGAACCCCAAATTTTCAATGTCTATGTACTGTGTCTACCCCAGAGTTAAGGTCTTCATAGTCCAGCTACTTAGCTTCTCTTCACCCATCCTGAACAAATGTTGTCATCTGTATTTAGAATAACTCACCAGTGAAAACAAAAAAAACAGGCATTTGGTTCTCTCTTTCTTCAGGACATTCTGAAACACCCTGAAGATTGATGCCTACAGCAAAACAAGCTGACAAGTCAGTAACGGCATTCATTTAAGAATGTTTTTTCTTCATGGAAAATTGTTTTGAATGTTTTGAATTATTTCACTTATTAATAAACAGTGACTGAACTGGAAGACTGTAATACAATTTTCTCTACTTGATTTCTAGAAACAAAATAGACTCAGATGCTAGAAGTGCTGCATACTCAGGGTCTTTTTGAATATATTAACACACAACTGAGGACAAGTCTGAGTTTCAAGATCTTTAAGAGACAAACAAGAACTTAGTTGAAATTTTGATATGTATTCAAAGCCAAAACCTTCAACGTATAGCTGGTAAAGCAAACATAACTTACAGGGTCCTTATAATCGAAGTAAAATTCACAGCAAGTATGTTATCCTTATACAGAACATGTTTGTGCAAACAGAACACAGTGCAGTGCCAGTTATGAAGCCATTTAAATACATGCTAAGCTACTTGGACAGAAATCCTGTCTTGGATTGCAGACAAAAAGCAGAGCAAAACCTATAAAAAGAGGCACTGACACATGAGTAAAGGAACAGTGCCTAGGTGAGGTGCATATCTAAATGGTAGCCTACAGTAGTTACAGAGAAAATGCATTACATTTAGATCTGATCCTACAAAACAAGAAAATGTCACTTGAGCTAACACCCGACTTCAAACAGTGAGTATTTTTTAACTACATAAAAGTCAAAAATAAGTGTCATTTTCAGTGATGACTGAAAGTACAAAGAAAAGAGTATATATATATTTAATATATCTTATTAAAAATACTGAGAATCTGGTTCCTCTCCAATTCTAGTATTCCAGAGTATCTGAAAAGTAAATTACAAATACTGATCCAAATATTGGTTTTGGAAGTTATAAACATTTTTGACAGTGAAAAAAGTATTTGGTCTTTGAATATTTGTGTAAAAATTGTTCAGTATTTCTCAAAAGTACATGGAAACATGCACCTGTCACATAAATCTAAGCATATAAGACACTAATGGTCTTTAGTTTGGGATGGGCCGGGTTTAGGCCACAATTAGGTAAGTTTTGGTATAACTTTCCAGAATAATTAAAAACATTATTAACCCTAAACTTCTTCTCTTGTAAAATTCCTCACTGAGTCGCACGGCTGTTGCACACTGAAGTCTATCTCCACTAGCAGGTGAAGAAAAACTCCACTTTGTGGCTCTACTCAATGGCAAAAGGCTCATCAAGATGAGGTAGAGATAGTTTAAATTGGATATTTGATGTTAAAATTGCCAAAGTTGCTTTTGCCGCAGGTACCTGTACATACCTGAGAGCCCAATGTCTCATCTCCAGCCTAATCTGTAACAGATCAGAACTAGAGATTTTCAGTTTATGGTCCCAGAAATAAAAAGAAATGCAAGGCTCTGTGAAGCATGAAACCTGACACACTGGAATGCCACCTCTTCAGTAAAGTTAGGATTTTATGCTAAGGATTTACCAGGACTAGATTAACCTACCTGATCTTTGTTAAGTTATCGTACTGTCATGTATGGAAAGAATATTATTCCATAAAGTTTATTAGTCTTCATCAATTTTACCTCAGCATCAAAAAAATACCCCTAAAAATCAAGTATGGGCTTATAAAGATGTGAGTCCCAGTTTAAACAATTCTACTCTAGGCACACACTGAAGCATTTCTTTGTCTCTTTTACCCCTTTAACATCAAAGATGGCGTGAGTATGTGTTGAGGTTGTCTTCATCAGGAATTAGAACATGCAGATGCACCTCCTTAACCACAGTCTTTATTATTAAATAACTTGACCACAGACTAGCATTTCCTCTTTTGCTTTCACTGTGTCACATAGAAAACAATTTATGCAGTGCACAGGTGCACAGCAAATCCAGCATCTTTAAACCAGAACAGTATTTTCATTCAGAAACATACTCCATAGACTGATTGACTGCAGATGTCCTCTCAATGCTTTCACTTTTTGTTGATGTCTAATGCAAAAATTACTTAATTTTAACAAGAACAAAATGTCACTGCTGCATTTGATTTTCCAGAGTAAAGGGAAATGTTGCCATACTACCAGTATAACTGAGTAGATACGTTCAGGACTTCCAAATAGCTGCAGAGATAAGAGAAGTCATTGTGACAACACTATGAGAACAAAATTTGCATGCAAGGGAAAAAGCAGTTTTCAAGCTAGTCAGTGTCAAACTGGCTTTTAAATTTAGTCATCTAAATCCAGTGTTCCTTTAGTGTGTGGGTATGTAGGAAATCTATCTTTTACAGGCAGCACTGAATTTCAAAGCTTGCTTTGCAAAGTCTGGGCTCTTTTATATAAATAAAAATAACCATGTGTCCCATTTTAAGAGAAAAATAAATTTTCATTCATGCTTCATGGGTAAGATTTTTTTTTAATTATTTTTAATGGGGACATATCAATTACCAGATATAAAGCTGTAATCCATGTACTGAACTGTTCTCTAGCTTTTCAAAGGAATGAGAAATATAAATTTTCCCTAGTTTCCTGCTGTATTGGAAGTTCTCTTAAGAACTGTTCCATAACAAGGAAGAACAAGGTTAAATTTCTCATTAAACATTAATTCAAGATTTAGCTCCTGAATAAAATAATTCTTGATTCTTTAGCAAATTTGTACAGTGCCCCTGAGGTACCACAACCCCTTTAAACTAAAACTAGCACTAATAGCTTTATGTGCATATCTGCATACCTATATTAATACATTAAGGTCAAATTACAGTATATCAAGTGCTGTTAGTAATTAACTGTGGTTCTGAAACAGCTCTCTCTGAGGCAAATGCAAGTCTTTGCTGATTTAAACAGGAAGAAGAGTGAAAAAACAAGTGTAAAATAGATGCCCACCATATATGCAAATACAAATTTTTTTATGATTGAATGAATATAGGGATAGATTGTCATAGTGGTTACTCACTTTGCAGATACTGTATCAGTTTTTTCCTAAAATGTTGTCTTACTCATGTACAAAACACTCTAATTTTTATTTTCAAATTAAGAGACAGAACTATCAAGCCAGAAATAACAAATATACTACAAATTTAAGTTCTTATTTCAGTTTATACCTGTTTACTCAGCTTTAGCTGCACAACACAGTATAAAGCCACTCTTCATGTAAATCCTTATTTAAGCTGCCCTTTTCTCTGTGGGTTCTAGACTGTTCAAATTATGTGACCTGTATGGTGCATTTTTCACACTGAATTTAAGAGCTAAAGATGGGAATGGAGAGAAGTGGAAGAATAATGTATGCATTCATCTGTTTCCTGTCTAGAGACAGAACTGGTGTAATTTATGTGTACTTCTTTCAATCAGGATGACCTTAAATGTTCTGAAGTTGTGCTATGCCCTGCTACATGAACTTACAAGAAACAAACATCAGTCTGGTGTTTAAAAACCTTCAGTATGTACACCCACACCACTAAGTGAGGATAAGAAGGAGAAAACAATGTTGATAAAATGAAGAAAACAAAAGCTTTTATTGAAAAGACACAGACAACACTTGCTTGTTATGCACAAAAAAATAAATAAATCATGACAAATTTATACATGAGAAAAAATGTTGCCCATTTTCCCAGTTATCTGGTTTTCCCTTTTATTCTTCAGATTCTGTAGAACTAACACACAGTATCTCTTCAGACAGGAGTGAAAGAGAGAGATCTGCACTGTAATTCCTAAAAGACAGCACCTTAACCTTATTGTTAAACATACATAACTTCAAGGCAATAATTAATCACCTATTTCAGCTTAAACAAGTCACAGTAAATTCAGACAATACCTTTGCATTAATATTACCCGTGGCCTTTTTAGCAGTCACACTTTCTAAGGTCTAGCAAACTGTCTCATATGGATTGCAATATATTCAGACTCAGCCTATGGGTGTACTAAATGCAGGAGGTGTGCAGTAATTGTACTAGTCACTGTCTCACTAAATCACAAATGATAGCAGAGAAGTGTGAATGCAGCCAGGCAGTAGTTCTGTCCTTGCATCAGCTATCAGCAAGTCCTACTTTTCTTTTGACATTGATGATGATGTTGGGCCAAAAAGATGCCTTGAGCATTCACCTAGAGACTCTGCAAAATTAGTGGTCTGGTCCACTCCAACATTTATTCACATAGACCAATTGTAATGTAATGAACTGATAATAGAGAATTTTGCTTTTCCATTGCCTTGGGTAAGAGTTTGCAGAATTGTTGCAAAGCTCAGCTGTTTGCAGGAGCTCCAGAAGATCTCCTGCGCACCACCAAAGGCAGACAAACAAGCCAGAATTGTTATAGTCCAAGATGTGGTGGGAAACTCAGCTCACCATATAAGGAATGCTGAACAAACCCTACCTGGATACTGAAGGGCCAGCCATTGGGTGCCAGGAAAAAATTTGCCTGGATACCAGAGAACTGACCACTGAGCACCCAGGGCTAGGGTATTTAAGGCAGTGCCCAGGGTTGCCAGGTGTCCAGTCCTGACTCCTGGTACTAGTCCTGCTTCTGCTGTTCCTGCGGTTGCTGCTGCCCCCTGGACTCCTGCCCTGCCTCTTCTGTGACCCCTTCGACTGCTGCCAGTGAGGAGACATCCTGCTCACCTGCCCTTCTTCTTCAGCCTTCAAGCAGCTTCTCATGGTGATGGCGATCTTTCCTGTGTTTCTGACCATAGCCTTTCGCCTTTTCCTACTTTCTTCTCTCCCTGCTTTTTCCTTTGCTTTTGTTTGTTATTTGTTATAAAAGTTAATTACCTGTTTGGACCCCAACATTTGGTATTGTGCACCTTAATCTCACTTCCAGATACCATTTAAAGAACCACGTTGCCCTCTGTATTCAAGCAGATCATGACACACAGCTCTTTTTACACCTCTGGGAACACAATACCACTGCGGCACACAAAGAGGGGCATCATGTCAGGCAGCATCACAGGCATTCTAGAAAAAAAATTGGCTTAGCCAACACTTAGCATGCTTTTCCAATTTCAAAATCACCAGTGTCTCAGGTCTTCACTGACTTGGCATGAATTCAACCTCTGTAACAGTTACAAGACTGTCCATTTTCATATTTTTCTAACCAAACAGAGCAATTATTTCCAGTACATACATGTTTCCAGAACTGCAAAGATTCATGTTCTTAATATAGAAAGATTTCAGGTTCAATTACTAATTTTAGAGTGATTATATTAATACACTTTATTTTGTGGTCATTCTGTGCAGTTTGATGAACATGCAGCAAATCAACTTTCTAACCTCAAAGCCTTTTCCAGCAGACCTTAAACTTTGGGGGTTTGTGGGGATTTTTTGTTTGCTTGTGTGTGTGTGTGTGTGTTTGTGTGTTTCTGTGTGTGTGTGTGATGCAAGCAGATTTAAAAAGAAAAGGGAAAAAAAAAGAGGAAAAGGTGGCAGATACATTGGTAGCAGTCCACTTGCCAAACAGTGATTCACTACTAACAAGTTACACTTCGTTATTGTAGAGGACCAGACCTAAGCATGTGTTGTCTCAAACCTGCTGAACATTGCTACAGGAAAGGAAGGTGCAATGGGAGGAGAGGGCCCCCAGAGGTGGGACGGCATTGTGCTGAGCCATCTTACTGCTCCGCTTCGAGACTTGTGCTTAGTCCTGCCCCACCTCACTTTCTGGAGAAGGGTTGGCTGTGCATGTGTGAGCAAAACAGCCCAAAAGAGCCACTTTACCTAAGGACGTACACCGAGCTGACTATATAAAGGAGTGGATCAGGCCCTTACACTCTTTTCTTTTTTTCTCTGGTTCTTCGGCTCTTTTTCTCCTTTCTTTCATTTTCTTTGTCTTGCAACCTCAGCTTTGGATCATTCACATGGCAGCACCAATGCAGGATCTAAGGACTGGTGATGTTCTCTATTTCCTTCCCTTGCTTTGCCTAGGCAAAGCACAGCTATCATATTCCACCCCAACACTGTTTTGAAGTTTATTGTGGGAGGAGGAAGTTTGTGGAGGTGTTTACGGCTTGTGAATCCGCACTTTTATGTAGTGGTGTCATGGCTTGTGAGCCAGCACCTTTGCTTGTGTGCTGTGGGAGATGAGAACTTATTGCAGTGTATTGTATAAATTTAAGGGTTTGTTAGCCAACACCTTGCAAGCCTAAAGCAGTGGGCCAGTTGCCAGAGTTAAGGCAACTGTACAACAAAAGCATAAGTGTTCCCTGACACATTCCAATCTTTGCTCGACCTGTTAAGAATGTATATCTCACCCCCTATCAGTGGGTCATGAGAATTGCTAATAAATCACATAGGCCTTTTCATTTCCTTAAAGGGAACCAAATTTACACCTCAGGTTAATATGCTCTAACCAATTTATTTTGAGTAATTTCAGGGTCATCAGATTAAAACATTCTATATGGAAACTCTTCGTGCTTTGCTTTATATCTTTATATACCATAAGGGAAGAGTATAGAGGTATTTGTATGTCTGTAAATACAAAAACATAAACACATGCAACAAGAAATACTGTATTATTTTGTAGTTCAGATTATGCACAATGCCACAGAGAGAGAGAGAGAGATGACCTAATGTTAGACCAGTGGCAGTGAGGTGCAGATCAGATTCTAACTCCTTGTCTTGGTCCTAAGGGACCAAGACACAGAGAACAACCAGTCAGAGCATCTAAACTGGGGATGAGGGTTGAGTGTGTGTTTAAAGTCCATCAAGGAGGAAAAATAAACTGGTTTTCACAGTTTGCTGAGATTTTAAATCCTAAAATTAAATAAAAAATGACCAAAAAACCTCACAAAAACCTTCATTCCCAGTCTCATGAGTAGTATACAAATATAACTCTTCATTCTTTTTCTTTCAATAAAATGCCTGAACTGAAAATGGAAAAAATTAATTCAGCTTGCTTTTGTTTCAATTCAGTAAACATGACAAACAAGAAGAGTAACTGGCTTGCACTGAAATGAAAGCTAAATTCTTAAAACAGGCTAAGTTATTACTCATATTGAGTAAAGAAGTATAATTAAAATTATGTTAATATAAAAGGCTAAAAATTAATTCATTTTATATATTTATATATATATAAAATGGAGTAAATCTTTCTATCTGCTAGCAAATTCATTACAGCCATAATTTTTATTAGGGTCTTCTCTCTGCAATAATTTTTTGACTAAAACTCATTTTGAATGCTGACTTTCTAATCCAAGGAGATTTTGTCTGGATAGAAGTCCACATGGGACTTCTGTTCTCTGAATGAATGATAGTAACTCTGAGAATTTCAATCCCAGAACGATTATTCCAATTTAAAAATGAGAAATTCATTTATAGGAAAAGGCTGAATATTTTTTTTCTATACTCACTATGTTTAAAAACAAAACAAACCAAAGAAGAAACTCCAAACCAAACGAGAAAGTCCAAAATAATGTGTGTGGCACATTCTAAATTTAAAACTTGTACCTGGAACATACAGTGTTTCTTATTCTGTTTCTTTACTTTTTCCTGTTGTCTACAGCTACAGAATACCTTGGGAAAAAGTTCAGTTGGATACAAACAGTCAATAATTTATTAAGGTACCTCAGCAGTACATTGTAAATGCTTCAAATCCAAAGCAGTCTAAAAAAAACACCAAAACAAACAAACAAACAAAAAAAACACAAAAAAAAGACCAAACAAAAAAAACCCAAACCCAACTCTTGGAAAAATTACAATTTTTATGTCCATCCACTGTCTGCAGGAAAACTGTAGTTTTCTAACATATATCGTTTATCCCTGGACTGCATGTTGCTTTCAAAATACAGTTAAAGTTCATGCTGAACTTTGTCATCACCCACGTCTCTATAACCCATTAAAACTACAGTGGAACCGATGCTACAAAACATTCATTGCTAATGATCACTTAACACATTGAGCTAAAACAATCTAATAAGGCAAAAGCAGGGGAATATGGGTAGACTGGAGTGGTGGGCAGAATCCCTTGGCAAACAGACAGGGTCCACAGCCAATTAGAGGTCTTAACCCAGAGAAGTTTCTTGACCATGATGGTGTATGACCACAAGCTCTGTCTCAACCGGATTAAATATACGGACCCCACAGGAAACCCCTGTGTGCAATGTTCCTCAGAGCAGCAGGTCTGTGATGGGAAGTCTAATCTTGGGTCTGAGAAGGTACCCAAGAAGACTTCCTGGAACTGAGTGTTCTCACCCTTTCATTGGGGAAGTGACTGTTTTTCTACTGGATATCCATGAGTGACCCTTCGACCCTTTGGGTGAAGCAAAGCCACCATTGGTCACCCAAGGGAGAAGAGGCTCCTGACAAGACCTGTGGACCAATGGAAAGAGGACCCCATGCAGGTTTGGTGGCACAATTTTCAACTCCATGAGGGATCCATAGTGGAGCAGTGTGTTCCTGAAGGATGGTAACCTGTGGAAGGGACCTGTTCTGGAGCAGTTAAGGAGGAATTGCCTCCCATGGGAAGGACCAACATTCCCATGTGAACATGGGAGACAACTCCCATGTGAGTTCTGTCTCACATGGGAGGGACCCCATGCTGGAACAGGAGAACAGTGTGAGAAGTCCTCCTTCTGAGAAGGAAGGAGTGGCAGAAACAACATGTGATGCACTGACCACAACTGCCATTCCCCATCCTCCTTGAGACACTGAGGGACACAAAGAATCATGTACCAAGAAAAGCCTGTGAAGAAGAGAGGCATAGTGTCAGGTGTTTTCAGGTTTGGGTTTTACCTCTCATTATCCTAGTCTGATTTGATTAGTAATAAACTCAGTTATTTTCACCAAGTTGGGTCTGTTTTGCCCATGGTGGTAATGGGTGAGTGATCTCTCCCTCCCCTTATCTCAACCCATGAGCTTTTTGGTATATTTTCTCTTCCCTGATCAGATGAGGAGGGAAGTGATAGAGTAGCTTTGGTGAGCTCCTGGTATCCAGCCAGGGGCAAATGACCACGGTGCTACATAAGCGAGCCTTTCTTTTACAACAAGGCAGAGGATGGGATCACAATGGATTTGTACTATATGAATCATAGAACAATAGAATGTTTGGGGTTGGAAGGGATCTTAAAGAGCGTTTCATTTGAACCCCACCATCATGGATAGGGACACCTTTCACAAGACTAGATGGCTCAGATATGTCTACCATTTCTCTTAAATCACTGGGTCTCACTTCTCCAAAATGCTCACAAAGTTTTCCAAAAGACTTAGCATAAAACAAGATGAATTATTGATTCCCTTGTCTTCTCCTTTCCCAGGAAAAAGAAAAATCAGGTACATTCTTTTTGATTGTTCCTGTACTGCTGAACTTTCTCTGCATTGTTCTATTTGTCAGGTGTTCACATGATAGTACTACCTACACATTGCTTTTCAGCTTCATTAAGTACTAACCAAACTCATACGAAACGGGTATTCTACCTCAGAGCATTATTCCTGAAAAACTAAAAGTATTGGCCTGAGGTAATACCAGCTAAACCTTTTGTAATTAGAGTTGGCTTATGCTGTGTAAAGTACTACAGTAGAACATTTTTACTAAAACATTAACTGATCAGGCACTCACACTGGAAAAAAGAAATCTTATTTTCAATTTGTAAGAGAACATGTGTAAACAAATTGGACATGTTTCCATATTATTTTTTTTTTTAATACAGTGAGCTCTTTATACAGTCAAAGGTAAGGCTTTAGGCATCTCCTGAAAACAATTAATACAAGAAGGGATATGTTACTGTAATGAATAGATAGTTTAACTTCTGAGTTAAGGACCTCATAAATGACTGCAGCAGTGATGGTGATCCGTTCATAGTAGCACCAGCTTTGGCAGTGACATAAGTTTAGATTGGCACAAAAAGCAGTAAATTACAATGTTCCTTAAGTAATTTTGGCACCAGTGACCAAACACTTTCTAGGTCACTATGTAACATACAAAACAGCTACGGTCATTGAATCTAGTAATGTAATTCTTGTAAAACAGAGTTTAATTAGAAAATGTGTTGCCTTTTTTGGAAAAAAAGAAAAGTTGGTGTTTTTTTTGGTTCGTTGATTGGGTTTTTTGCTTGCAAATATGTTGATTCCAGTATTTTGGGACAAAATTACCTGGTATTGTTTGTTCAAACAATTTAAAGTAGATATCACTTGGAAAGCAGGTTTGTTTAGCTGAGACTTTTCAGTCAGATCAAGTCATCAATATTGAAAAATGAGAGTGGCATGAGAATGCTTTGATAATCATTATCATATATTATCATTGCCAGTAATGGCCTGTAATTTCCCAGTGCTAAGTTAGAGGACAACAATACCATGATATTTAACATCAGGGTAAGATGTACTTGTATAAAAGAACTGGACATCTATTGTACATGGACTAATCTTTTGTACATTAGTAGAGACAAGAGAGCATACTGGGTAACAGAAAATTGCATGAAGAATTGAAAACATCTTACCATTAAAAGTGTTTTATTGGGACATATCAGAGCTCTACTTTTAAGGAATGGAACTCAAAGGGGAATTTTATTTTACCCCTCTAACTGCACCTTGCACTGTGCTTAATTACACTTGTATGTATTGTTTTATTAATCATGGTAATCACAGTCACAGTGTAGCATAAAAGGATTATGCTTAAGAATAAATGCAATTATTAGAGATCCAATGAAATATCAGTGATCATGTAAATGAAAAATACTGTAAAATGAACTTTGATAAAGATGGGAAGAGTAGTGGTGCCAAAAGGCCTCATTCGTGTGAGTATCTTATGAGTGGGTTCCCATATATTTGAATGGAAAAGTCTTCCTAGGAAAAATACATTCTGAAGAGTTAGTAGACCAAGGACTGATAAATTCTGCAGTGTAACAGACCTGTTGATTCTGCATGTACAACTAATCTGGCACTGAGACCCTGCTAAATTCCTAGAACAACACTGCACACCCAATGTACCAAAAACAGACTGAGTAGCTCAGATCACATTCAGGAGGGTGGTAGCCTCTATTTGCATATAAAGACTATTGGATTATGATGACATAAAGGACTGAGTTAGGACCTTCATGAATATCTACCTCAGAAGCCACTGGTGGCTTCTAGGTCCAAGCTAGTCTACTTCAGTCCAACAGTCTTCTTCAGAGTCTGCAGCTGTGGTTCATCTTCCAGCTGTTGTCCCATCAGTGAATGTGTGAGCAAACGTTTTAAGTGACTGTGGTATGACTAGTTTTAATGTTTATGACAGCTTGACTCCACTGCTAGAAGGAGCTTTGCAAATAAAAAATGTTCACAGAATTATCAGTTGTAATCTGATCTCCCCCAGATCCTACCTCATTAAAGAAACATAGAAAAAAGGAAAAATATTATATATATTATATATATAGACACATACATATATACATACACACATATATATGAATTTTTATACCTTGACATGAGTTCTGTAAAGAACTATGAGTGTCCTAACCCACACATGGAATGTTCAGAGTGCACATCCAGTCTTGTTATCACTGTTCAAATTTGGAACAGTGCTGCTCCCACTGGTTGCTATTAGAATAGTTAAGTAGTTTTACAGAATAGGAGATGTGGTTTTTAACTCCATCCTGGGATTGAACTATCTGCCACAATAATTAACAGCACGTACCTGTTTGAGAAGGAATTATTCATTGACTGTGGATTGGGGAATAAAGTCTAGACTAATCTCAGGAACACAGAGTTGATAATCTCATTATTTTTACTCATGGCTTCAGGTGTTATCCTTTTGTTCAAATTTCTAATATATTTTAATTTTCTTTTTATTTAATAATAACCTACCGTGCTGAGTTCCACATACAAACTAAAACTGGACTGTTTCAAACACTTTTTTTTTGTCATGTAACGGTGTAAAGAGTAAATTAAACTCCGTCAGACCAGTTTAAAACAGGGGAAGGCAGCCATTTCACTAATGGGAAGAAGTGAGTGGTGAAGGCAGGGTGAAAGGAGAGTAGGGATAAGACAAAGTAGTTTCTCTAAATTTTCCAGTTATAGCCATAGGCTAAATAAAATGTGTAGTAGCAGTATATTTCACAAAATAAGCAGGAATAATGCACTCATTCCCTGTTTTAAGGGATAAACTGGAGATCAAATGGGATCAAATCTGTTTGTTGTCTAGTTTATTTCTGTCCTTTAATCAGGATTATCTGGTTTTATGTATTTTACATGATCCCTTCTATGGGACTTGAGCACCTCACAGCAATAAATAAGTCTCTGCAAAAGTGATCTAAAATGTGGAAGTACTAATGACTGTATTTTACAATTTGAAAAAGCATTTTATACAATTTTTTTCTTTTTTACAGAGAATGCAAGCAGAACAGAGAACTGACTTTCAAATTAGCCAGATAACAGGCTAATCAGCATCAGATTTAGATACATCACTAAATGAATAAATATTCAAAAGTTAGCCTAAAGTGTCAATGAATCGTAGTCATTAACAATCTGATCTTATGCTTCTCACCGACTTGAAAAGGCCTAAACACACTCGCAGCCCCCTGAAAAAAAGCCATTTCTTGTATCCCTTCACTACAGCTGGCAGAGAGGTTAGAGATGTATATACCAAGCATACACAGTGTGAGCCTTCAAGCATGGAACAATGGCATGTGTATTTCACCCACAGCCAATTTAATTGTATTACCTGCATTTAAACATCTGTTTCCTTCTAATTAGAAGTAAAGGAAATTGCATCAAGAATGAAAATATCCACAACATTTCATTAGATCTGAAAGGGTTACTAACCTCCATCAAGCATGTCAGAAACACTTTCCATTTATCTTTTATGCAAAATGACTTGCAGGTAATTGCATTCTCTTCAACTAATATAAAAGTATTTTCACTAGAACTACCGTTTGTGACAAGGGTGTCATACTGACAAATTATGTTTGACAGGAATTCAACATCACTTTGAGAAAGCAAATTTAAAATAAACCAGAGACTTGTAGAAAGGCAGTTAGAAATATCTAGTTTGAAGCAACCGAACATTCAGCTATGAAGCATATGCTCAGGAAAGCTTAGCATGGAACAGATATACACTTACTTTTTAAAGCTAGTGACAATTTCATATTAACTTCAATGAAAGAAAAGTGAGACCAAAACCAGACTCTTCAGTAGCAATTTATCTGTATTGTGCAAAAAGCAGTCTCACAAAATCAGAGGTTGATACTGAATCAAAAAGAAAGCAATAACTCACTGTCAAGAAAGAGATGATACAGGATTCTGATCATGAACCAATGGAGTCAATTCACCCTACTTGTAGTAGGACACTGGGACACAAAAGATTGCTTGAGAATTAGTGATGAAAATTCACTCTTGGCTTTACTTTTTGGAAGGTAGATAATACGATAACTGTATATCAATAAATTTTAAAAAATTGGCCAAAGATATTTAACAAATTCATCCTGTAGTTTTGAAGGTCGATGAAGCTATATCTAGTTTGAAATTCCCTCCAGGTACTGGGAATGTGCAAAAAAGCTGGGAAGATAACTTCCTGTTCTGGTTTTTCTGCTCCTATCTTCCTACTACAGATTCTCAGTTTATTAACGCACATTCTCAAGGGCTTTTTGGCCCATTTCCCTACTTCAGCTTCTCAGTTTTATAATCCTCACTCTCGACTTCCTACAAGAGCATGACAATGATGCATTTTTTTCTGGTACTCCTGAGAAGGAGCTGCCTCACATAGTGGAAAGGGAAAAAAGGTTCACATGGAGTGGGAGAAACAGAATTGGCTAGCACTCTGTGTTCTTTTAAAACAGCTTCAGTGCAGATTTTTCAAAAAAAACTAAATTACTGCTTTTATGAGAAGTTTAATAAACTGTTAGGTTAAGATTACTCTTGCAAGAAGACTATATTTAAAAATATCTATTAGCCCAATTAAATTACAGTGAAAGCCAGCTGAGATCAATAGAAATACTCTTACTGATTCCAGTTGCCTTTAAGCTCAGGACCATGGCAGTTTTCTACTTTCTGAACCATAGACCAGTTCTTGGTTAAAATAAATAAATCTATCTTAGTGCAAAATGGTATATTTCTCTCTTTTCATGAGAAATTTCTTTTTCACTTTCAGTTTCACTGTTAACATATATAAGGCCTGATTAATATAAAAACAATCAATATCCTTATTGACAGCTTAGAAGCCTCAAAGCACAACTACTTACCATGTACTTGCATGATTGCAAGTACAATTCATGCACAAAGATACACTGTAGAGCAAATTAAATGATGAAGCAAAATATAGTATTATACTGAGAAAATAGTTTTTCAAGTCAACTGAATACCTTTAAAACAGTTTTCCTGTTTCACTTGCAGACTCCCTCAGAGAATTTAAATCAAGATGCTTCAACATTGTATATGACCAACTATCTCATGAAAAGAAAGAAACAGTGATTCTGTTTCACTCTTCTCAACTGCTCCCTCAACAGACTTACAGACTTCTGTTTCACTTAATTCAACTCTAAAATGGACTTTTTACATGTAAACTTCAAAACAGAATTTTCTACTTTTTGAATCCCATGAACTCAGCTATTTTGTTTTCTTATCACACATGGCTCTTTCCACTCTGGTCAGACTAGATAGATTCTAGGGATTTTTTTGGTTGGTTGGTTTGTTTGCAATGTTTTGTTGAGCCTAATCTGTGGCAAGGCAACTACAACTTTGCAATTCTTAAAATAGTGCAAAAATCATATTTTTTTAAATCACTTTTCTATGTGTTTCTAAGATGTAAGCCTATCCTTTAATTACTCCTGTAATTTAAGAGACAGAAAAGAGGCAATATCCTGTTAGCATTTTCCTGCAAATAGGACAAGACGACAGAAGCTGAAACTTACCTAAGCATTTAGGAGATATTATACATAAATTTGACCTTTCATTCTTGTTGCATGTATCTTCCTCTTTATTCCACTCTGTAATCAATTAATTTTTTGTTGCAGTTTATCTCTCCTTAAAGTATCTGATATCTTTCAGGGCAAAGTAATAAAGGTATAACAAAAACTACAGAAGAAATTAAGCTCATTTCAATGTTCCTTCATTTTACATTGCACAGCAATTTCTCAGTAGGTATATTGCTGTCTTATTAGAAGAAATACTAGATTCTCATAACAACAGCTACTAATACTACTTAATTTTATAAGGTAAACATTGCCCTAGACAAAAAAAATCTATGTGGTTCTTAGGAACAGCCATATGTGTATCTTATACATCCATAATGAATCTGCATTTCAGGAGAGCTAGCTTTTACCTCTTCAGGGATATTTTTGGAAGAATCCCATAGGAACAAGCCCTGCAGGGAAGAGTGGTCCTAGAAAGTTGGTTGATATTCAAGGGTTATTTCCTCCAGACTTAAGAATGATGCATCCCAATAAGCAAGAAATCAGGCAAAGTGGGCAAGAGACCTGCGTGGATGAAGAAGAAAGTCCTGTCATTATTCAAGCATAAGTGGAAAATACATAGGAGATGGAAGCAAAGTCAGGCCACTTGGAATGAACAGAGGTTGCCAAAGTAGAAATAATTAGAAATAAGACAAGGAAGGCCAAGGCAACTCTGGCCAAGGATGTCAAGGACAACAAGAAGGGCCTCTTCAAATATGTCAATAACAAAAGGAAAACAAAGGATAATGAGGGCCTGTAACTAAATGGAGGGCAGACCCTGGTAACAGAGAGGCAGAGAAGAGAAAGTTACACTTTCTTTGCCTTAGTCTTTACTGACAAGATCAGTCCTCAGGAATCTCTGACCCAGGAGACCAGGGTAAAGAAATGTTGGAAGGAAGACATTCGCTTGTTCAAGGAGGCTTGGATTAGAGGACACCAAGACCAACTTGAATCCACGAGTCCATGGGGCCCTGACAGGATGCATCCATGAGTGCTGAGAGACAGAGGACACTATAAGGAGTCTGTTCATGACCACCTTTGAAAAGCTGAGGTGATCAGCAGAGGTGCCTGAGGAGCAGAAGAAAGCAAATGTCACCTCACTCTTCAAAAAGGGCAAGAAGGAGGACCCAGGGAACTACCAGCCAGGAAACTTCACCTCAATTCCTGGAAAGGTGGTGAACAACTCATTCTGGAGGCCATCTCTAATCACATGAATGACAAGAAGGTGATCAGGAGTAGTCAGTTTAAATTGACTAAAAGTAAATTATGCTTGTCTAACCAGATTGCCTTCTACAATGGAACAACTACCTGAATGGATGAGGGGAGAGCAGTGGATATTGTCTACCTTGACTTCAGCAAGGCTTTTGATGTTGTCTCTCACAACATCCTCATAGGTAAACTCAGGAAGTGTGGACTGGATAAGAGGACAGTGAGGTGGACTGAGAACTAGCTCAACAGCTGATCCCAGACAGATCAGTGGCACAGGGTCTAGCTGTTGGCCTCTCACTAGTGGTGTGCCCCAAGGTTCAATACTGAATTTATTTTTAACTTGAATGAAGGGACAGAGCAAGTTCACAAAGCTGAGAGAAGCATCCAATATCCCAGAGGGTTGTGCAGCCCTTTAGAAGGACCTTGACAGTCTGGAGAGATGGGCAGAGAAAGATTGTCTGAAATTCAACAAAGGCAACTACTGGGGAAGAAAAATTCCTGGCGAAAAAAACTCCATGGACCAGGATAGGCTGGAAGCTGACCTGATGGAAAGCAGCACTGCAGAGAGGGAGCTGGGGGTCCTGGTGGACAACAAGCTCTCCATGAGCCAGCAGTGCATCCTTGTAGCCAAAAAGGCCAATGGTATGCAATGGGTGCATTAGGAAGAGCATTGCCTGCAGGTCAAGGGAGGTGATGCTGCTCCTCTACTCAGCCCATGTGAGGCCACATCTGGAATGCTGTGTCCAGTTCTGGGCTCCTCAGTGCAAGAGCTCCTGTAATGTGTCCAGCAGAGGACTATGAAGGTGATTAAGGGGCTGGAGCCTCTCTCTTATGAGGACAGGCTGAGGGGGCTGGGCCTGTTCAGTCTCAAGAAGAGACAACTGAGAGGAGACCTCATCAATGTCTATAAGTATCTGAAGGGTGGGTGTCAAGAGGATGGAACCACCACTGCTCTTCTCAGTGGTGTCAAGCAATAGGACAAGAGGGAATGGACAGAAAGCAATGCACAGGAAGTTTCATAGGAAAAAGAGGAAGAACTTCTTTACTGTGCAGGTGACCGAGTGCTGAAACAGGTTGCCCAGAGAAGTTATGGAGTCTCCCTCTTTGGAGATATTCAAGAACCATCTGGGTGCAATTCTGTGCAGTGTGCTCTAGGATGGTCCAGCTTGAGCAGGGAGGTTGGACCAGGGAGGTTGGTCTCTGTGGTCCCTTTCCAACATTAGTCATTCTCATCAGCAATTTCTTCCAGAAGTAATTTTTTCATATACGGGATAAGTACTTCTTTGTCATACTTTGCATTCCACATCTAGCTGTACATTCTCATTTTTCATTTATAAAATACAAAAATCAAAACTAAACTAAGTCAGCCCACAACAGACAAATTTGCTCATTTTCTCCCTAAAAAAACCCCAAACAACAAACAAATAAACCCCTGAAAACATTATCACAGCTTCCAGTTTTTTTTGAATTTTGGATTTTTTGCCCAGCTCAGTATTAACACTGGGCATAAACCCTGGCAAAGCACTATGATATTTACTTTTGGAGTTGATGGGAATGGCCACAATTTATCTTCAACAAGAAAACAAATGTCAACATTTTCTTACTAAAAGGAAATCAGATAGAAAAAAAGCATAGGGGAGAAGAGAATTCTCCATGTAGTCAGTTCAGAGTATCAGAGTATAACCATCTACCAGTCTGATACTGTGACAGGAGAAATACAATTCACTTTTCAGGCTCTGCTTGCATTTTATGTCAAGTACAAAATTCACACCTGATATACACTTGAATAGAAGGCAAAAAGAATAACATTTTGTCTTTGGGGTTTAAATTTTGTTTATCCTCCTGTCCATAAAATTGGACCAGTTAACAATACTGTGCCATTACTGAGGCAGAATACACTAAGATAAATTGCCAATGGAAATCTTTATTTCTGCTCAAAATCTCAAGTGTTCTTAGACTTAGGTTTTGAATGTGCTATCAGACTGAAGGCTGGATGAGTGCCTATCCCTTGCATTCTCCTCCGCTGCCTAGTAATGATATCATGCTTGTATTTCATTGCAATTGGACTTGCCTGTCTCACATTGGCCTTTTTAGCCATAAGCGTGCTTGTAGCAAATGTGGGTAGAGCTCCTCTCAAATCTTCGTTTGCGAAGCCTAGCCATGATGATGATGTATTTACTATAATCCAGCAGTACTGGATTAACAGCTGTGAGGGGGAGCTGGCTCCTCTACTTCCCCAGGCCTCCCGGGGTCTGGAGGGGATTGCAAAATACCCACGTGGTCAGGAGTAAAGTGATGCAGCACCCCGAGCTAAGGAGGTCGTAGAAAAAGCCTTTAATTACTTGTCTCAAGGGTATTTAAGCCCTTCAGGCGGGGTTTGGGAGGTAGGATGTGATAGGGTAAGGGTTCAGGGGGAGTGGTGTGGTTTGGGGGGCACAGGGGCCAAGAAGGGAGCAGGAGGACCAAAACCCAGTGGGAACCCAGGAATAGGGATTGACAGGTAATACATCCAATAAGGTCAGGAGGGGAGCAGGGCTGGATACCCGGGAAGAAAGTAACACACTTTTCACATGTGTGCAGGGTGTTCCAGGGGTTACAATCTAAACAGGGAAAAACCCATACATTAAAAGATGCAAGTAATGCTGAATTATAAAGTTTCTGGTCTTTTGGAAGTTGTCACAGTGGTGGGCTTGCCTCCAGGGGTTTCCTTTTCCAAGATATGTAGTCTGGATGATCCTCTGTCTCTGTTTCGCATGTGCTGTGGCAGAAGTCTTTCCCAACAATGGATCTTAATGCATCTTTCTTAAGGGTTCTTTTTCGTTCTCATGAAAATTTTTACACACTTTCCATGTTCAAGCCAAACATTTCATCTAAGTTTAATATCAGGAACATTGTACATTGTTTTGTCTTATGATGCTGAATTCACTATGGAGAGATGTGCTGCTTTTTTGTAATTTTCACCCTTGCAACTAGCAAAATATTTTAAATATGTCCTAACCTTGAACATCGATGATGCTTAAATGAGAACAGATTAAAAATGGGCTACATTGCAACACTTTGCATAACATCTTAACATCCTTTCTGTTCTTCCTAAATACTCACATGAAAAGTCCAGACAGTTCTTGAAATTGAAGCTTCATAATTTCTACCTTATATTTTGAAGACCTGTTTTTTAGCTATAATAATCAGGCTTTGTCCTAGACAGTGGTTTGTTACTGATTTTAAAATTTGATTTTGTGGGGGAAAAAAAATGAAAATCAAACAAAAAAACTCAAACCCTGCTATTCTGATTTTTAACTCTTCCAACAAATAAAAAACTAAGAACAACAACAAAAATTCCTTCTCTTATAGATAACTGTTTAATTTTATGTTTGATATTTTACTTACAGTGGTTGTATCTCAGCCTGAATGTCAGGGGTTTTTTCACTCATTTTTTCAGAGTGACCGTAAGACTTTGCATAAGTATATTCAAAAATTTGACTTTTCCCTTTCACACAAAAAGTCTTGTAACTGAGAATTCCTGCTTACATGGCTTTTAAGTTAGTATCACATAAGATAGTTGGACATTGTCAGTATAATATTAATACAATGGAAGTATAACTTTGGAATCCTGCTGAATTCATCTCTTTATAAGAGACTTGAACTGAGTCAGCAGAAGCCTGCTAATTGTAATAATTAATAAGCTGTGACCCTTCAGTTCACAGTATAGACTCTAGCTGGATCTCCAGAGAAGGTAAGGAATGAGGAGGAAAAAAAAAAAAGCAGATGTCTATCACTCTAACCTCACATTACTGAGAACTGTGCTTGTTCAGAAACTATCACTTTTTGCTGAAACACCAACTATATGGCAACAGGGACTTGTAAGAATGAATACTTTTATCTGTCAATAAGCATAAGTATATTCTGAAGTCTTGATAAGAAATCAGCATTCACCTTATCAAGTCTACTTCATTATTGATTTAGATTCTCCTCACAACTTTTAAAAAGTACCTATAATAGGTAATTTGACATAACGTTCAAGAAACCACCATCACTTGCTCTTCTTATAGCTAGACTATGTAAAAATTAACCTGTTTTAATTATCTTTATTTGGACAAGGTGGCTGAGAAGAAACCTCATTTTCTTATTACATTAATTATGCCTTCATGCTTTCCTGAAACAATAGCTTCTTCTAGGGAAGAGGGAAAGCCATGGTCTCCCTGAGTGTCTTTCTTTTTGACCAACACAGTGACCCTGGCTGGAAGACCATTGCACACCAAGAAGTTGGTGATCAGCATAACATTTTAGTCTGCCCTGGCTCATGCTGTGCTACATACACAGGCTGGCATTGAGACCAGTGCTGCATATATTCCATAAACTTCATGTTTGATGATAACAGAGGAGCCTGTTGACAGCTACCTGTCAGTACCAGTAATTCTGGTTCCTAATGGAAAGCCTATTCAAGATGGCACAAGTTAGAGTTGCCAGCATCTGAAGGGATGTAAGGTTATTGACACTATCCTGCCATTATAGTTTTGTCTCTAATAAATGGCATTGTAAGCAATACTCTACAGAGAATGCCTTTTTCCTTTGGATGATACTGAACCAGCCCCTCCAGATGTAAAACAATCAGGTAACATTTATTCACAAAGGCTGTAACAACCATAATGCACAGGCAGTACCAGCGGGATACAGAGGAATATGCACAAACAGCAGTTCTATTTAATTGTCTCAGAATAGCTAGGGTTGGAAGGGACCTTTCAAGATCATCTAGTCCAATTCTCCCTGCCAAGGTAGGGTCACTAGGAGTGGGTTACACAAAAAAGCATATAGGTGGCTTTTAGTTGTGTGCCAATTGTATCAGACAGCGGTATGAAGGAGGGAAAAGAAGGACTATCAGTCTTTTTTTTATTTCTACCCTTCATTTCATGCTAGAAAACCCTAAGCATAACAGTTTCAAATATGGACCATTTCCTTTCTATTTTTGGAGGCATCCGGGAAAAAACTAGCACATAAGGAAAGTGGTAATACTCAAGCCTGAACCATAAAAGATGTCCTCATACTAACAATGTAATGTGTCTTTAAAAAAAAAAAAGAAAAAAAGAAACCAAACCAAAAGATAGAAGTCACATGGTACCATCAAAGTACTGATTGATGGGACAGTGAAGCCAAATATGATAATAACAGGAAAACAAACAAACAAACCCCAAGGACAACAAAAAAAAAAATCAGAAAACAAAACAACAGACCACCCCAAAAGACGAAATAGCAAAACAAACCCCCTCCCCCCCAAAAAAAAATCCCAAAACCAAAGTAAAATCCTACGCCCAAAAATACCAAAATACAAAGAAACAAACCCCACAGAAACAATACCCTGAACTTTGAAATAAAAGATTGATCTTGTCAGCAAAATTCCGATTACTGTTTATCTCACAAAAACTCCCTTTTCCCCACTGGGAATACAATATTCGATTTCTCATTGCCACTTTTCAGGCAGAAAGCTTAATCTGAGCCTTTCCCAGGGGTTAGAATGAGAGCTGCTCCTTTTTCTGCAATGTTGTGTGACATCAGACTGTTGCAGTCAGCCCCTGAGAGCAGACCTCATTGCCCCCAGGCATTCACCATGTAACCTAACTGCTCAGAATTGATTTTTAGTGACTAAAACCAATGACCTCTGACACAGTGTTATTCATAAGTCTCAAATACTACAGTTCATATACTGAATGACAATTTCGGATTAAAATGCAAAATAAATGCCAAAACTCAGTGTGGACATCTCTTAAGCAAGTGTTATATACAAGACTCCAATGTGCATTTTCAACATTAGTGTTCCAGGAGTTTACTAACTATGATATTGCCATAAAACATCATAAATTATAAATGTCTTTTTTCTGGCATTTGGTAAAGCTGACAACATTTTATCATAGTTTTGGAAAACTACTTACATATCTTTTCTCTTTTACAAAACTCAACAAACATTTGCAAAATAAGTATTGGCAAGTACAAAACTTTCAGTGAAATTATTTTTTTTATTCAAGAATATAAATGCCTGAATAAAAACTAATTGTTCCAAATATGTTTAAATTCAAGATGAACATATATACTTCTACGAAAGCCTATTTAGCAAGACACACACTTTCTCCTCATAAGCACACTTATATTCATAGATGCAGTGAATATTAACGTGGGCTAACTTAGTCAAATATCCCTGTCTGGATCCAACATGCCTTATCCAGTCACCAGTTCAGATCTTGGGTCTTTGAAGATTCCACACTGCCCTTCTCCTCTCTAACTAGCCTGGCTTGCAATTTGTTAGTGAGTCCTGTCTCTGTTAGATACAGAATGAAGAACAAGGTCACACAGAAATTAGGAAGAAAACAGTAAGAAGGGAGGACACACTACAGTAATCAGGCACAGAACTTGGCCCCACAAGTGTACTGATTGTTTACATGCTTGCTGGTACTTTTTATCTCATCTCCTCTCTGATCCAACTCAATCTCCTCCTTCCACCACCTTTGGCTTTTGTCCTAAAGATCCAAAAATAGTTCTACAAGTGCACACAATACCCTCAGAATATCCCTAAAGGTTATATGAAATCTCAGAAACCCCATCAAAATTCCTATAAAAATTCTTTCCCAGGAGGCAAAATAATAGGCTTGTTTCCCTAGTTTCTTCTTGACTTTGAAGAAGTTCTAGTTGAACTTTTTCAAAGCTCCAAATGGTTATTTCACTTGTCCATTTATCAGTGACCAGAGAGATATGATCTTTGTTACTTTCTCTGTTATCTCGTCTCCCTTATGGTTTACCTATCTAGGTATCTAATTTATTACTTATCCTGTCTCTTGTCTCTGCCTCTTACATAATGAGAGCTATCAACTATGTACTATTCAAACCCCATATCCTTATGTAATTTTTAACAGACTGTTAGTCAGCTTCATGGAGTCAGACTTGCACTATAAATACCACTATAAGTTTAAAGTGTGTTACAAAGATTTTCTGAGAAGAGAAAAAGCAATAATATATACATCAGTAAAGCACAAATCTGTAAGAATCAATTAAGTTTCACTTATGTGAGTATAATATAATACTTCTGCTGCACACTGAACAGCAAATGAAGGCTGAAGTCTACAGCTTTACCAAACCTTGTTTTACTTGCATGAAAAATTATTGTCAGTGCCAGGACAGGTGTAATTAAAGATGAAAAATAATCAGATACGATTGTTATTTCTAATGCTCAACAGTGCAAAAGGCAGACTTTTATCTTGCTCATAGTCTAAATTCTAGTAAATGATTTCTAGTAAATGAAATATACAAGATTGTTCAGTTACTCAATAGTTTTTGATCCTTCAGGCTATTATCTATATTAACTTTAAGGGTGGGTAGATAATTCAAATCCCACAATTTGTTTCAAAAAACACTTAGTAGTTACATATTGAAAAGAGATACAAACTACTGTCTCTACTGAGGAAAGTTAGGAAAACCACAACTGTTTTATGCTCTTAGTATCTGGCTAATGAGTTAGGCTCTGAATAACAGTCAGCCTGTCATAAAGTACATGTTTAGCTTCCCAAAAGTCTCAGTATTTTATCTTTTCCCCAGTGAGAACATCACAAGACACACGGGTGATTATGGAGTCAATGCATCACAGGATTAGGGTGAAATGAAGCCAATCTGTACTGTAAGGGTAGAAGACCCTTCCAGAAGATTTATTGCAAGGAGATCAGAGCTAATTTCCCTTGGGGAGACTTTCCTGCCTGAAAGAGGCATCTTTCCCAGAGACATGTTTTCTCCTCCTGCATTCCAGAGAAACTCTTCCTGGTATGAGAAAAAGATAAGTCCTTACAGACAGGTTTGAAGGCCCCCAGAGAGGCAGAGGAGGGACAGGGATGATAAAAGCCCTGAGAAGAGGAGGGGTTGCATGTCTTTCCCTACACCTGGTGTTTGCAATGTTATTAAGGTTAATGTTCTTAAAGTCTAGTGTTCTCAATTTTGGAAATAAATTTTTCTGCAATCCTTCCTCTGCCTGGCCTTTAGAGGGTACCTGTGCATTACCTTACTACACCGGTACCAAAAGAAGTTCCATTAGTTTTGCAAATTACAGTTATTCTTCAGTTAATAGTCACGTTAAGGGAAGGAAAAAAAAAGAAAACAAACAAATGAAAAACAAAACTATTACTAAGGAAAAAAAAACAAAAAACAGAAAACCTCTACCAAACAACAACAGCAAAAAAAAAAAAAAAAAAAAAAATCAACCTCCTCCTCCTACAAAAGTACTTCTTTGCTCATTTATGTGGAGGGTTTGTTTACTCTAGCTTGGGGAGGTGGGAAGGGGTTTGTTTGTAAATGGTTAAATCACTGCTTATCAACAACAAAATAGTAAAAGACAATATAAGCTCCATTTTAATCCATTTCACTATCACTCAGCCTCCTGCATTCTGATAGACAAATCCAATGACATAACTCATCTGTGCACATCTACAAAGGCATTTTTTACTGTTGCAGCATTACTGCCTCTTTTCCTTCAACTACAGAAGGGGTAGAGGATAATAAAGTACCCATGACTTCTCACCATTACAATTACAGTTGTTTCTTCCCTGTATTTGTACCGAGATATGGAACAGGTGACACAAAAATTCACTTATTATGTAGCTGGCACAATAAAAATGCATTGTCTAGACTCTTTAAGCACTAAAGGAATCAAAGTTTAATTTTCTGTTTATCAGCTGGAAAAAAGAAAAAAAGGGGCCTGCTGTCATGAAGTATAAAATTTATTGTCTGATATGATCTAGGTTTTAAAAAACCTAACAACACATTTCACAGCTACAGCTCTTGGTTTATTCAGGAAAATGAAGATTAGAATATGTAATATTTGTTTAAGTACATGCCCTGTCTTTTCTGCTTACAATGATGGAATGAGATCTAGATATCTTCAGCAAATTTCCTTTTCCTATTTAAGCTGCTGATCTATAATGAAATGTAGGAGACTTGAGAAGAAAGCAAATTTGTTGTAAAGAAACAAATCTGTAATTTCTCTAAGTATTCCAAGTGACATGACCCCACTGATTTTTTCAGTAAAACAAAGACATTTGAAATACAATTTATTACATTTCTGCAGTCACATGTCTTGAAGCTGTATGAGACCAAGCTGTGTTTTTAAAAAGTGCTTGCTTAAGCAGCATTTGAGGACATGTCAACAAAATCATATTTTGCAAGATCTTGAGATACCTAAAAAGGAATGTTCTTCTAGCTAATAAGAAATTTTTGGTAATGCTCCCATACTTTGAAACATTGTGTTGTGTTCTCTCAAGTATATACATAATAAAATACAATTCAGTACAGAAATAAAAATAAATTGTTAATTTTTCAGCAGACATTTATTAGGCAATTGATATTAAGTGATTGTAACTGTTGTGGCAAAGAGCTGAACTGACCTATAAGAACTCCAAATCACCTCAGGAGTTATTTTGCTCAATACAAAGTTATAGAATACAATTTGTAGACATTTCTCTCTCTATGGTTATCCCCCTCTCAAGAGGACTGAGACATGATCCACACTACATCCTACATGTCCCATTTCTCTAGCTACCCTCTTCTAGATAAGTGTCTTCTTGTCTTAAAGAGCAGTCTCATCAGGACATATAACAAGCCAGTGGTATCTGTCCTATTTATTGACACAAACTTAATCACATTATGATCTTCTGTAATTAATCAGAGATACTGTCTGAGTAGAAAGCTGAAATGAAAGTGCACAATAGAAGAAAAACACCATTACTTAGTAGTTTGTAGCATAAAAGAAAAAAAATTAACCAGGCAGTATAGAAAAATGTCAGTCAAAGCCACAAGTTACAGTAAAACTCAGAGTAGAAGGCACAAATTGTCCTCACATAGCCAGAAATTTGTAAGTTAACCTTTCATCATATCCAATGATCAGCTTCTGAAAATATTAATATATAACCAGTGAAGTATACAATAATAGAAATAGTAAAATGTGTCCTAAAACTGCTACATTGATAAGTCAGAGGAAATCAGAACAGATCTTGGAAGTAAACATTCTTATTTTCAATTTTATAGGAGTTCCATTTGTACACTGCTTTTTGGTCTGATCTCAGCCCCTTGGAGTCTCTTTGTAATCCAAAACTGTTTCATGAACACTCAACAATAGCAGGGCCTGTTGACACCATAATAATTCATGTGAGGGACTCTCAGGATTAAAAAAAAAACAAAAACACAAAACCAACAACCAAAAAAGGAATGCATCTGCAATTTTATGTATATATAAGGAGGCTGACAGCACCAAGAAAACATAGAGGCCCACTTTGCTGCGAGCCACAAAAGAATTCCGCTTGCTCACCTGTTATTTCCTATATTTTTCTTAAGGGACACAGACTTAAATGAGGTTGGACTGATCTTGCCAGTTACCTCTATGTAGGCTTAGGACTGCCTGTTGTGCTGTGTTTTTTTCTGATGGGTCTTGTAGCACAGAAAGACAACAAAACAATTATAAGTCAGTACCAAAGAAATCCAAACGATACGGTTCATGGACAGGGACAGAAGCAACATAACTGAAATTAAAATTGTAAAGTAACTGAGCACCTGAACACCATGTGCTGGGCATACCACTCCCAGAGTAGACTGAGAGGGCCTCCTTGAAAACACAACATCTTTGCAGGGACATACTGGAAATCAGATCCTGTAGCAGCAACAGCAGATTTGCAGTTCAGGCCCAGCAGCATGTAGGTGCCGCAGGCAGCAAGGGAGGAAATCTGTACATGAGGAAGAAGAGAATAGCAGCACAGTGACCTGCAACAGAGCATTTTGGCAAATGTCAAGGTGAAGTTTCAGCAAGGTAGCACATGATTTGGCTCAGCAGAGAGGAAAAAATATGTGACACATGGAGAAGCACAAGCAAGCCATCCTGTCAAGTGGTGGCGTGTTATGCTTAAATGAGTACAGTAATAGCAGATCATGCTCTGTAAAGAAGACTCAGTTCTGATGTGCCTGTAAGAAAACCTTGTTTTCTTTCCAGAGAGAACACAGCTTACTGGTTCACACACTTTGATGAAATGCATATAAATGGCATATCTTATACAGGACAAATCTGGGGAGAAGAGAGGGAGAAATTTTTCTAATTGTCTCTCTTTCTCCAGGCACCTATCACAACTAAGAAAGTTACCTTCTTCTGTTTAATTATTTCATATTTTATCAATTAAAATTAATGAGATTAAACAAATGTGGAGATAGAAATGTCCCAGCTGATCAAACTGAGCAGAAAGAATTGCATTTGGGGATCTGAGCTGGTTTGGAATAAATCCTACATATTTACAAAATAAAAAACTATGAGTAAAATTCTCTTGTTATTAAGAGGCTACTGTATCTAAAGCATCCAGTTGTTCTCTATATTATATTTCGCTCTTTTACAGTCATTGTCTGCAAACCCTAGTGGTTTTGAAGTTGTTTTTTGTAATATGTGCTATAGTTCATATCCAAAGCACTTAAAGCTCACAAATCCAGCCATCTGCAGTTTTGCTTCTCAAAGCAAATATTTTTAAATATACGCACTAGCACTTCTGTATTTATAAAACTGATAAATATACTACATTCAAAATAAAATTTAAAAAAGAAACCCCAACAATCACCAAAAAATCAAAAAGACACATACATACACACTTTCTTGTTCTATAAATTATCTGTAGTACGTATTCAAGTAATTTCCGCTCTTATTTCCTCTTTGTACCAGAAACTAAACAAAAGCTAAAAAAGTTATTTACCATTTATTAATTCAAACACAAGTGTACATTTAAAAATTTATACTTGTTAATGTATAATAAATGCATTATATATCTAAAAGTAAAGACATTCTTGTTTAAACTGCATTTAATTAAATATTGTAATAAAAGCTAAATGAATTTAGCCACTCATAGAAATATGAAAAGGTTGCAGTAAGCTGGCAGAACCCAAGAAATTTGCCTAACTGTACAGCTATCAAATGAACAAGAAATTAGATAACCAAAAGAACTCTGTATGTTTTATACAGGAACAAAGTTCTGTGTGGAGCACACATGACCTCTTGTTGAGGAACACACATGTTGCATGTAGCTCAGTGTGCCCAGAAAGACTTCATAATTGGATCTCTGTGGAATCCAATAATGTGGAATCTTCATAATTGACAGTGAAAGTTTGACTGAACAAGTCCTGAGAAACCTGTCCAAAATTTTGAAGTGAACCCTGCTGTGAATAGACTTGCTAACTTTTTGAGGTCCCTTCCCACTTAGATTATTCTAAGTTATTGGAAACTTCTATCACTGTGATACAGAGGGTTCTAAAGTATACACCTGAACTGTTAAACAAGATCCGTAACAGCAGTGGTAATTGTATGTACATCTTCCCTTATAAATGACCATGGTATAAAGTGTTGTAGTATTATGAATTAGGAGAGCATCGTTAGTGAAAGAGCTGAGCTTTCATTAACGTTGGTCTGACATTTGCAAAATTGATTTGTTTTGACATTTAGAGCACTTCTGTTGTAGTGTGGGCTCATGTCTGACATTAAGCAAACTAAATTACGACAGCTTTTGCTTAAAAGCTTCCCATAAAACATTGTTATTTTACAATGAATATGACATCTGTTCCAGCAGAAGCAGTCATGTTTAAAAAAAAAAAAATCATAAATGAAGAATATCCAAAGCATTAAATGTTGGCCATGAAAAAGAAATAAATGCTCACACAACTTGTAGGGTTAGTCACAAAACTTGGAATGCAATTAAAGGTTTGAAGTAATGCATCAGGATCCTTATCTGCATTTTTACCTTAAGAGAAAAAAATTGTTTATATTTTACAAAGAAATAGGAATAATCTAAGAAAGCTCAGACATCAGATCTCTTATTTTAGTTGTACTGCAGGTCTTTTACTCATATTGATTTATATTTGAAATGCATAAACAGATCAAGTTAAAAAGAGACTGTTGTTTTCCTTCTGATTGAATCATATATAAATGTTCACTGATTATTAATTTGTTTTCCTCTGATGCATTACAGTGATTCAGATGTTATTTTGGATTCAGTTTTCTACTACATAACCACAAATCACAGGTTCCTCTGAGGTTTGTATCTGAAAGAGTTACATCGCAGGATCTAATATGGTAATCCACAGTATCATATGATTTTTCTTACAGATTACATCTCCAGAAACTAAGTTCAAGTAAGCTTTATCATTAATCATACATGCACTGAATATACCAACAAAGAACTTATTTTTTACCCATTTTTATCCTCCCATGTTAAAGGTGGACAATGGAATAAAAGCACCACTGCACCTGACAGCAACCCTTTGGGAAATCCCCACCCTTATTAGCCATGGCAGGTTTCTCTTTACTGGGTACCTCCACAGGTAACACCCTCTATCTATATTAAGCAACACACTCCATCCTCCCTTTCTGTCAGATCAGGAGTGGCCACAAAACTAGATTGAGCCTTTTATCCTCTTTGCTTTCCATATTCTCTTCCATGTTATTTTACCTTGGCTCGTTTTTCGGTTTCCTGGGATTTCCAGATGGTGTCCCCAAACTCTGCTAGACAGATCCAAAACTCTTTAATTTCTAATATCAATTGAAATCAAACCAATGTGGTCGACATGGATAGTTCACATGCAAAAGTTAAATGTCTTATTCATTTCCTTAAGTTCTGGCTCAACAATGTCAACACCACAATGAGGAATTGTGCCAAGCTGGAAATGTACTTTGGTCTATTTCTTTCTCTTTCAAGCTAAACATAGCAAGTGACAGTGTGCATGATATTCTTTCACTGGATTATCTTTTACATGTATTATAATTTATCTCTGTTACATAGTGCACTCATATCTTAAAATGGGTTTTGACATAAACATGTTATTCAAGGTGAATTTCTGTCATCAGCTCCATGACGTTTACTTTCACAGCTGCTTTCCAAAATGCGTCCACCCTAATATTTACTGTCTGCTCCTTCAGTAAGGTGTCTACTTTGACATACAGCTCTTTTGCATAATTATTACAATTAAATTTAAGAAATGACTTGAATATAAATATAATTAACTGTGGGTTGTTTTGTTTTTTTTTTTTTTTGAATCAAACTGTACTCTAGATGTCAACCCTACAGACAACCACCAACCTGTTTGCATCCCTGGATCATCCTTCCCTCTAATCTTTTCCAGATTTAAAAAAAAATAATGTTTCTTTTTGAGAGCTATGACTTCTTCCTTCTTAGAATATTCTCTTTTTGTTTGCTATCTCATAAAAGGATATGTAATATTAAGCTTGTGAGAACTCAAATATCATGTATTTTATTCTGAGGGACAGCCCTAGAATCTACATTATCTATAGTCTTGTAGCTTTACATCTCTTGCTACATGTATTCTTATGTCAGTTCATTTGCAGGAATGTACATATATTGCAATAGTGTCCACACAGAAAAGAAAAAAAAAAAAGAGAGAGGAGAGACCTGTGCTATTAAAAATTCCATTTCAACTGACAAAATTATTTTTCCCATTAACTTTATTTAAATAAAACTATGATCTATGCTTTAAAATATACGTTAAATAACGTATATTTTATATACGTATATAATAACGTATTTATATACGTATTTATACTATATTTTATATATATAAATATATATATATACGTTATTTATAATAACGTATTTATAATACGTATTTATATACGTATATAATAACGTAATATTTTAAGTACTGCCAAATTTGAAAATCAAACAAGCTCCATCTGATTATTCTTAAATGACAGTATTGGTTTTCATACCTGGTAGACTATTAGGTTTTACTTTCATTTTTGATTTTAGGGGTGGAATGAAACAGTTCAAGGGGTGAAATACATGAATTTGCATTCTAATGCATTTCTTCAGATTGATATGTCAAGTCAAGGACATGGTAAGTTTACTGAGGCAGAGTGAGCCAACATTTCTTCATGAAATTTCAATTTTAGAGGAAAAGAACTTGTATCAAAGCTGTTTTATGTATTGCTCTTATTTGACAATTTTCACTACCAGTGACATGACAATAACTGAAGATCAGGGACAGTTGAAACCTTAAAGAAACATTATAAAATATCATTAGACAACTATTAAATTGACAATTAACTGTGTCATGAGGACCTTAATAAAAAACAACCAAACAAAAAAGCAACAAAACAAACAACTAATTAACTAGTATTTTTTTTCTTTTTAACCTGCAGTTTTCATTGCACACTAATGAAGATGTAAGAAATCAGTAGTCTCAGCATCACCTCCAACAGTGTCAAATCATTGTCCTTGAGAAGGCAATTATTGTAGTACTTAATATGTGCCTCTACTGATCCGAAAGAGCAGTACCATTAATATTTTCTAATCATGCTAAGAAATCCATAAACATTCAAAATGTTCCAGATTATGCACTGTTGGTTTTCTTGCCATTTTCCTTTCCAGTGACTAATGAACATCAAAAGCTAAGAAATAATTTGAAAATCTATAGGTAATTACTGGAAAGTAAACTGAATTATAAGTCTATGACTTTTACACTTTTACACCACTCAGTATATGATTGTCATTGTTATTCAACACTTGCATTTACTTTATCACAGAATCAATAAGAATATGCAGTCTATCAAAACAGGCAAATTTCAATACTGTGATACCAAATGAAATGCATATCAGTAATCTAGCAACTACACATAATCGTGTCTTTAGTGAAATAACACTTTTACATGCTGTTTAATAACACAATAGCACAATATCTTCAGGTTACTGAAACTAACATGCTGGATTGTAGGGCTTAATTTTGGTGTCTATTGTTAACAGATGCATTTGCACTTTGTTCTTAAAATTTATGTTAAGAATGAAATGTTAATGCTTCTAGATCTTTAAATACCGTTTGTTGTTGTTGTGTTGGGTTTTTTTTGCTTTTTGTTTTTTTAAGTACTTGCTACTCCCTAACCTCAAACACTTTGAGGAAGCATCTCAAATCTAGTGACGCAAATACATCTGAAGTGAGCTTCACGTTAGCAGACTTTATAGCAAAGTTTACTACAAATGAACATCTGTGGTGCTTTTTAGGAAAAGAACAATAAAGCTGTACTCAGCTTTGGTTATATTTGCCTTTACACTGATGATGCTTCACGAAGCAATCCTCAAAAATACAAAAGCCTGAAATAATTCTGTTTCAAGCACAGGTATACACTTTTTATATCAAAACTCCATTGGTTTAGGCTCATGTACATTATAAGGAATAAGTGCCAGAAATAAGTACTAACGTTATATTGTGTACCAAACTCTCCAGATCAACATCATAAGCTGTTAAATGTTTTCATATTCAGCATGGTCATTGCACTAATTGTAGAAGGCTTTGCCAAATTCTCGAGGACAATTGATCTCTAAGCACTAATAAGCACTAACAAAGCACAAAGGAACAGCAACAGACTGAGGAACTTCAGTAACCCAGTCACAGCAACCAGTTGCCCCTTACTGGGCTCCTTCAGGGCTGTCAGAGAAGGATCAATTGTCCAGCTGTCTTGAAGTAACAGCACTCACAATGGAAGAAGCTCCTCACAGACCAAGCAGGGCGTCTGCTTACCACTTCCCAAATAATGGACAGATTTGTTAGAATATTTTTTCTTTCAGATGATAATGATGCCAATATTAATTCATGAAAAAGTGCAAATCAACTGAGAGAATTGATACTCAAGACAAAATTCCACTTGAAAATGTGTTTCTATTGAAAAGCAGAAGTTTGGTAAAATAAATTTACCAAATCCAGAATTTGGGGAAATTTCAATTAGCTTTAACACAAAGAAAAATCTGTTATTATTCCATATCATATGATCGTCATAGTAAAATATATTGTCATTTATTTATTTTCCCATTACCCTTTCCAAAAGGTATACTTGACTATAATGCAATAATTTCTAAACTTCTACAGCTGCTAGTTTTCCAGTTACACCATCTCTATAACCAGATGCCATAATAAATACTGTCTTAGACAGATTACTACAAGCTAGTAATCTTCCTCAGAAGAATGCACACATCAGAGACACACACAGATCCACATCCTGCTTGAGTTTCTGGACTCCTTTTCTATTAATTTATGAAAGGGAAGGTAAACTGAAGTATCTCTAACTGAAGAATCTGATAAGAAAACAAGCTCCCCTAAATCACTATCAATGCTACTAGCCACAATATTGTCTCTGGAAAACGCTAATGGGTCTCTCAGCCCTCCACATCCACTGTCAGGATTAAGTTACTTCCTATCAAAATATTTACTTATTCATCAAATGCCAGCTGGGTATCTAAAAAATCATATAGTCAATAGAGCTAATTTAATATTATAAAAAAGCTCCAAAAATATGACAGACATTAATAAAGTGGGGGGAAACACAGGTAAGTTTCACATTCTCACCATGTGAACAGGTCATTCACTAAATATATGTATGGATAAAGCAAGAATTTTCAGGACAATAGAAGCTGAATGCAAATGATGATAGAATGCAGAAAGACTAGCTCCCTATCTCTTTACACAGTTTCAAAAATATTAATTTTTCCTAACGCTAATTCTAAATGCATAATCAATAACATCCTAAGTACAATGGGAGCATTTAAATGCAAAATAGTTACCTAAGATAAGAGGAGACATGATGAGACCAGCTGTGGTTCACAATGACCTACCTTACTCTGTAGCATAAAACCCAGAGTTACAGATTCTGCACATTCCAATGGAAAAAAAAACCTAATTAAAACCCACATTTTGAACAATACAAAATTCTATTCCATTCTGATTATTTCTTACAAGAAACAAAGACAACATGTTTCATTTACAACAAAAGTTAGAATGAAATCACAAGCCTTGATTCTCACATACTTTCCTTTGACAGCTGTGTAAACCACTAGACCTGTCATTCAAAACCTGGCAAGAAAAGCTTCCAATTCTGGCTGCTGTGCTTTATACAAACATTAGGCATGTATAAATAAAAATGCATGGAGTAAAAATAAAGTAGACTGAAAAGTGTTTTGGGTTGTCCAAATTAAAAGCAGCAGAAACAGCAGTCCAAGAGGACTGCTAGTATAAAATATAGCAAGTCCTTCAACGAAAGTAACAGATAACCCGTGGTAGGCACTCTTCTGACAGCTAAAGGGTTTGGGTTCACTGTCGGCTTTGCAGGGCATGCAGTCCTAAGAGAGTGCAGGTATGGCTCCTCACAACCAATAGGTTCTTTCTTTCCCACTGATGGGCATCAACAACTTAAAACCCAAGAAAACAAACAAAAAAAACCCAATATCGACCAAAACCAAGTAAACAAAGAAGCTAAAACAAACCCACAAATAAAACAAAACCCATCATCTTGAATCCACTGGCAATCTAGGAGGAAGCAGTTAGTAGCCTGCTGAACCACTTAGATGCTCACAAGTCTATGGGACCAGATGGGATCCATCCTATGGTGACTAGGGAGCTGGTGGAAGAGCTTGCCAAGATGGTCTCCATCATTTATCACCAGTGTTGGCTCACTGGGGAGGTTCCAGATGACTGGAAGTTGGCTAATGTGATGCCCATCCATAAGAAGGGCTGGAAGGAGAATCCAAGAAACTACAAGCTTGTCAGCATGACCTTGGTGCCTGGCAAGATTATGGAGCAGATCATGCTGAGTGAGATCATGTGACACCTACAGGATTTAGGAGAGGCAATCTGATTTCCTTTTATGACTGAGTGACCCACCTGGTGGATGAGGCTGTGAATGTGGTCTATCTGGACTTCAGCAAAGCCTTTGACACTGTCTCCCATAACATACTCCTGATAAAGCTGGCAGCCCACGGCTTGAACAGGGGCACTCTCTGCTGGGTTAGGAACAGGTTGGATGGTGGGATCCAGAGTGGTGGTGAATGGGGCTACATTCAGCTAGAAGACAGTGAATAGTGGCATCCCCCAAGGATCAGTGTTGGTCCCAGTCCTGCTTAATATCTTTATTGATGATCTGGATGAGGGGATTGAGTCCACCATTAGCAAGCAAATTTGCAGATAACACCAAGATAGAGGGGGTGGAGTGTTGATCTGCTGGAGGTAGGACCATCCTTGTAGAGGGACCTGGACAGGCTAAATAGATGGGCCAAATGAAATAGCATGAAGTTCAACAAAGCTAAGTGCCAGGTCCTGCACTTTGGCCACAACAGTCCCCCGCAGGTTGGCGACAGAGTGGCTGGACATTAGCCAGGCAGGAAGAGACCAGGAGGTGCTGATTGACAGGAGGCTGAACATGAGCCATGTGGCCAAGAAGGCAAATGACATCCTGTCCTCTACCAGGAATAGTGTGGCCAGCAGGGGAAGTGATTCTCCGCCTGTATTTGGAACTGGTTAGGCCACATGTGGAGTACTGTGCCTAGTTCTGGGCCCCACAGTTTAGGAAGGATATTGAGGTGCTGGTGCAAGTCTAAAGAAGAGCAACAAGGTTGGTGAAGGAAACGGAGCACAAATCCTATGAGAAATGGCTGCAATTGTTTAGCCTGGAGAAAAGGAGGCTCAGGGGAGACCTCTCTACAACTACCTGAAAGAAGACTGTAACCACATGAGTATGGATCTCTTCTCCCAAAAAACAAGTGATAGGACAAGAAGACATAGTTTTAAGCTGTGCCAGGAGAGGTTTAGGTTAGACGTTAGAAAGAAGTGCTTCATTGGATAAGTGATTGGGCATTGGAATGGGTTGCCTAGGGAGGTTGTGCAGTCCCTGTTCTTAAGAAAAGATTGGTGTGGCAATTAGCCATGGGCTAGTTGACAAGGTGGTGTTAGGTCATAAGTTGATCTCAGAGGTCTTCTACAACCTAGTTGATTCTGTGATATTACATTACTATTGCATTTCTAGGAACAAGCCAGAATGATTCTTTTGCTTTTTGACACCATCAGATCATTTCTGTTTCCTCTTTGAGACAGGTTTACCGACAAACAACTTTCAAAATAGCTGACAATGGCACAAGAATGGCAGCAAAATTAAATAAGCCTATCAACCCCATAGAACCAAAGTTCTCCTACTCTGATGTTGACAACATCACTGTTGGCAAAATTAAGGCAACCAAGTTAAATCCCCGTATCCATTTTGTACTTGTTTTTTTGCTGAAAATGTCTGCTAAGATACCAGCTAATAAGTATACTGAATTTTACCATAAAGATGTCTTTTTTTCTACAGGGTGTATTAAGAAAGGCTATTTTTTACTTGATGGAGATACATGGAAAGTTGAGGGTTTTTTTCCCCTAGAGAAATAGATTAGAATAAAACAATATTATAATAGGTAAAACTATTATAATTAATTACAAAATTTCAATACTTTATACAATTCAGCACCAGAATTGACAGTGAAATGCCTTACTTAAAAGGAGGATATAGTGATATGTACATAATGTACTAGCAGAGAATCTTGACCTATATTTAAAATCTGCACATCCAGTTTCTAGGAATTTGGAAACCCAAGTGAAGTAGAAAGTTTTCAAATGACTGTGTACATGAAAAATCAAGATCTTTAGAGTAAAGAGATATGAGAAACCTATGGAGCTTTTCATCCTACTCTAGAATAATTCAAGCAAATGCATGATATTAGAAGATCACTAAAAATAAAGGCTACTCTTGTCAGAAAAAAACAATCACAAAAATACGTAACAAAGCAATTAATTCTAATGGGTTGCTATGCACTGAAATGCATTGAAATAAAATGAAAGAGAGATGGGGAAAAGGTATTACATACATAGAGCACTTATAGCTAGTGGGACTGGTTTATACCACATGGAAACAGAAATTACTATTATGGGAATTATTTTTTGTCTCATAAGAAATCTACTCCTAGTGTGATTTTTTTTTTTTCTAGTACATTTCCTGAATGAAAGAAACTTGGTAAATCAGCATTGAATTACTACCACCCTCTTGCTTCATTTGCTGACTTTTCATACTCAGCACTTTACCGCAACATAATGCCTATTTACATTGCAGGAATTTTAAAAGAGGAACAGATATTAACAAAGTCACTCAAGAATAGTAGTCTAATGAAAAGCAAAGGTGCTTGAGAGTCAATGTAAAATGACTAACATTAGCAGCCAGATTCAAATCCCTCTGATACCAAAGCAAAGGTCAGTCTTTTTAAGCCTTGCTTTTATCTCTTTAAACCTCGAAGTATAGATGTCTCATAGTATCAGACTGGACACATAAGATTTCAATCCACTTAACAAAATTCAAGAGATATATTTTAATAAATAAATTAACAGCACAAAAAATTGCCTTGTTACGATTCTATGAATCTAAGTTTTAAAAAATATTTATAGAAACAGCTGAAGACTGGACTTTTAGAGACAGAGGAGTCAGTCAAAGAACCAAAGACCCTCTAAACTTGTCCCATTGAAAGTGAAAGTCTGAGTGACAACTGAGTAAGACAACAACCAAGAGAAGACAGTAAATCATCTCTTGCAGACACTTCAGGGAGGGCTACAGAGCTGTCTTCTCAGACTCAGGAAGATTTGTTTGTTGTCCTCTGCTCTCATTCCAAGCTAGCAGGAAGGACACCAGCACACCCTCCTCTAAAATCATATATGCAAAACTACTGAGACATCATGGCACAGTAAAGGTTTCTCTTTCAAATGTTGTGGCATAGCTCCAGAAATCCTTCATATCAGATACATCTAACGAAACATGATAGCTCCTTCCATTAAGCCAATGGGCACAGATTCCAACTATATATGAACAGAGACTGTGATGCAACTGGTATGTCATTATGTATCCCTTTCCTAAGCCAGTATGAATTCTTTATTGTTAAGTAGGACTGACAGGGATTTGAAAATTCAGTTGATTATAAAGTCAAAATTCCACATCACAGAAGTCAAGTATGCTCTATACAAAAGGAGATTCCATGGTCTACTAATAACTAAACACAAATCCACTGAACTTTTCATCATGTAAGGAAGTCTGACAACATTTCTGAAGCTCATTAAATTGAAACTCCTACAGAGAACAACCTATGGGTATGTTGGCTAAACTGTACAGATTTTAACTGTGGCTCTTCCTGGAGTGTCCAAAATTAATCACTAAACACTCTTACTGTCTAAAAAACCACACAAAACAAACCAACAAAAATCACAACCACAAATAAAGAAACAAAACACAAAAGCTGAAATACAAACAAAACAAAGCCACTGTAGCCTCAGCAGATCAGCTAGTTTCCTTTGTCTTCCCTGTATGAATCATGCATCCTCACACAAAAATGGATGCACTCAGAGCTGCTGGTGTGAGGGCATGTTGTTAACTATTGCCAATTATCTTCATTTCCACTAGAAGGAATGGGAGTTGAAAGCAGCTGACAGTGCAAAAGACTGAAACTTTAAATTAGGCATAAATTGCGATGTCGTAGACAGAAATTGCAGTCCTAACAGTCTTAATAAATACTGGCATGTATTGAAGTGCATGCTACTCACTGCCTTACACAACGCAAACAAGCCTGGCACTCCCTGGTTGCCATGGCAATCACAGGATGCTCCCATTTTAAATTCTGCTGCAGTGCTGAGGCATCATTTCTACTGCACAAATGCACATGTTTATTATCGAAGAATTCTGCTACTACATCATCAAATTGCAAGGTCACAAAAATAAAGAAATTTACAACACACAAAAATTCTGTTCAAATTTCAAGTGTCTGCCTTACAGACACTAGCAGAGACACAAAGTCCTGGGAATATAAAAAGTTCCAACAACAGTCTAGGTGGAAAAAACACACATACCACTCTTTTTTTTTTTTTTGGTGAGGAAAAGAATTTTCAGTTAATACATAAGATTTTATGAACTTCAATGTTCTAGTCTAACACTCTTGCACTCTTAGAAAAAAACCTCCAAGCTAATTTACAAAATAAATTGCAGTTATTAAAACAGGTATTATACAAAGCCCCCATATGTTTACTCTCTAAGACCCATGAAGCCTAGATATGTTATAGATATAACATATCACATATGTTATATCACATAACATTCTCACATATTCTATGGTCGTGAATTGCTGTGCCTGTGGGTGGTCTGATGTAAAGGTTGAGCAGCAAGCGTAATATAATCTTACCATGGCAAAAAAAGAGAGAACTGCAATCAGCATACACCTTCTTGCTATTAATTTGTCAGCCATCTCAGAATTTATATGGTTATCTATAGCAAGTTTAGGCCACACCTAATTGCAGTAATGCAATTTGATGCAATGAAAAACATGCTCTTCTCTAGAAGTATTGCTAAAGTGTCATCCATTGTTATTTCTAGGCTTACATAACTATAAAAAAAAACACTTCTGCTACTGAGGATTAAAACCTCCCTTGGTCTTTCAGACTGAAATATAAATATATGTGAGGACATGACTATAGCTGCATCAGGGCTTTGGTTACTCCAATGAATAGACTGCAAGAAGTAACTTGAATACAACCTTGGAAACAAAAGCACTGCAACTATGCTAAGTCCTCATCAACATTCTTTTCCCCCAACATTCACATATTTAGCATTTCAGCACATTTACTAAATGCATACAATATTTATTTACTAACTGTTCTCAATCTATCCCTCCACTCTAGTCAGATTTTAATCCCCCAAAACAAGATAATTGATCTCAGAACTTCAAACATTACTCATTTTCACTGATTTGATGTATTTTACCTCCCCTGTAACTGTCAGAATACTTCATGTGTTTGCTGCTTCTCTTGAGTTCCTGTGATGTCCCAGGTTACAAGCCACTTTATGTTCTAACTCTTTGATGATATACCTCAGAGGACAAAATCTTCTTAAACCACCTCACTGAAAAAAATCTAACATTGATATTTTATACAAAAACCCAGTACAATTAAAAAATAATAAAGAAATAAATTACCTCATTTTAATTACTTTCTTGGCACATGAAAAGAGTTAAATTTCTCACTCAGAACACCAGCCCAATAACAAAAAAATTAAAAATAAATAAATGGAGATGTTGCCTTCACATTGCTAATAGAACATGAAGCAAATGGTGCAAGTCCTAAAACAGTCCAATTTTCAGAAGCTTGTTGCCTCCAAACAAACTTAAATCCCCCTTTCTTAAAAACTGTTTTAAAATTCATTCAGAAGCAGTTATACAGAGGTTTATACTCAAATGTTAAAAATCCTGAGTTCAAATCCATTCTTCATACAGATTTTTACTGAGGACATATTCTACCCTCTCATCTAAGGGAAGAGTTTTAACTTGCATGACATCAGTTATGGTGAGAATTTCTTTTACTCTGAGATTCATTTCAATGTAGCAGAATTTTTGAACAGTACTCACTAAACAGAGGCCTTCTCCTTCCTAGTGCTCTTACTCTTCATTTGTACATTAGCTGAAAATTATGACATAATCCAAAGACAACCATCTTTACAGAATCAATAATTCCAAGCAATTTTTTTTTTTTAAAAGTTCAGTCTTACCTATCCCATTTCTAAATAGTCGTAAATGTAGAAGCACAGGAAAAAAAATCTCCTGTGGAGGTGGCTGATAGGACACAACACTCTATTACAAGTTCAAATATTGGATTTGTTGCTAATCCCTGCAACATACAAGGTTTGCTCCAGCTCAGTCAAATACAATTTGAAGTGTCATTGACACCGCTTTCCCCTTAGAGAATGACCAGATGCCAAGGCTCTGAAAAACCAATCAGTAATCAGCCAAAGATTAAGTACAAAGATTCACCTGTTACATATACAAGGGGCGGGGTGGAAGGGATCCCAAGGATAATAACTCCATTCTTCCTTGCTGTCTTCTTCCCAATACACTCACCCACACCAAAACCCTCTAGCCATTTTTCAGGCAAGTTTTAAGAAAACCTGGTTTTCGGAGTAGAAAAGCCTTACTTGTTTCTTCAATGTAGAAGACTGAAAGTTGTGTTGAAAAATTTTCCATTCTTATCACTGTGAGACTGAATAGTGAATATATAAGAAAAAAGAAGAATTTCTAGTAAACAATGGCTTAAATAAAAATGGAACCTTCTAATGCTCTCCAGCATTGCTTTTTGATGAATTATTATATACTTATTCTACTATGTCACTGTTTATTATTAACAAACAAGCTAGAACATGAAAAATGTGTCCCAGTAATAATTGTATTCTGACACCAAAGAAGTATTTTCCCTGTCACATTCTAGAGCAAAACCAATAACAGTCATTCCATTATCACTGCTCATGGGATCATTTCTATAAAAGAAATACTAAAAGGTTATTTTCTTCTATAACTGTAAATATATTTAGTTAAGTATGCTCTAATTATTTTAAAAATACTGCATAGACATATGGTGGTCACAGTTTTTAACAGGGAAAAAAACCTCCAAAACACAAGTATTGAATGGTACACAAGCATTGAATGTTGGCTGTTCACTAAACAAGATGGTGTCCCGACTAATCTCAAACTTCAAATCAAAACTTCCTGAATACTTTTTGATATGTTAAGCAAAACATTCACTGGTACAAAACTAACCTATCAAGTTATGGCCCAATTGATTGCTGCCTTTGTTGAGAATTTGTTTGTGAATAACTCACTTGAAGGCTAAATAGAGGTTGCCTTTTTCCACGCGTTTTTGTCTGTAAGAACAAAATACAAACAAGTTGAGAAGAGTGCATTTCAGGGTGCCTTCTGAAGGCCTTTATTTTCAACGATCCCATAGTAATGCAAAGGACCAAAAAAAGGACACATATATGCAAATGAAAATGTCCCACTCAACTTCTCTTTCAATGTATATATGGTTACAAGAGTTAGAAACCAGTTATCTAATTAGGTAATCACCAGTGCAGCAGTTTAGTTTAAGATACCTTAATTTAGAGATGTTCTTTGTCAGCCTCCTAAATTTACATACCTTCAAGAACTTCCACAGTTAAAGCACATGATACTTTTTGAGGCTCTACAGGTAGCGGCCTGCTAGCAGGATATCAAGAAAAAACATTTTGCATGTACTTCAGACTACTTGAGAAACAGCACAAGGATTTCAAGAGCTGAATGTCAGAATATATATACAGGGTTTTTTTTTTCCTGAGACAAGAGGTATTGTCAGGAATTTGTAGGTTTTATTCCTTTCTTTCCAAAAACCTTATCATCACACTAGGTTTTCTATAGCACCATTATTATCACATAATAGAGAGAAAGTATTCTCTGCTTCTTCATTCCTCCATACATTCTTCTGTAAGACAGTGTGAAAGAAGCAGGTAAACTGTAGCTGTTCAGTTTACCCTCAGCTTCTTTTTCAAAGGAAAAGAGTGTTTCTTTAAGTGTGCTAGTTACACAGTAGAAGTGTTGCACATCAACAATCCTGCTACGAACATGGGTCACTGTGGGAGATGTCAAGAGGAACAGAGTGAAACTGCTTTTAATTACACTGACTATTTGCCCTCAGAGCTACATAAAAACTTGATAGGCATGTTCACAGACAGAGAGTTAATCTGAAGTAAGCTTAAGATCTTACAATATTTCAATTTCTCAATTTAAATTCATCTGGCCATTCAGCAAAACCTTGCATGAGCCAACAAAAGGCTATCTAGATCATAAAGTTAGCCTGTGGCTGGTCAGTCTCACAGATCCCTTCTGCCTTTGGAACCTGTGCATGCTCTCCATCTTCATTGGCTAGCGATACCTCTTTAATACTATTTCTGCCTTCCTCACCTGCACTGCCTCTACTGTCCAGAAAAAGTGAAGAAATCTAAAAATGCATCCAAACCCCTTCCCAGAAGGTCTTGAAGCTGGAAATCTTGATGTGAGCTGTGACGATAATCATAGTGAAGAGCTAAGTTTCACTATGCAGAATCCTGCACAGAATTTACAAGCCTCTTTGATCAACTACTAGTGCTTCATAGGAGCTGTACACAAATTTCCTCTCACAAAGAAAGAAGTAATCATTCAGTACCTCCTTTTTCCCAGATGAAAGATTTATTCCCTCAACTGTGTATACCTTCTCAAAATCAACAACATATGCCAAAAAATACCACAAGGTCTCAACCATATAAAGTCACTTCACACCTGAAGAACTAGCTTAATTTCTCCAACAGAAATAAATTAAGTAATCAATTTTCAAATGAGACTTAAGGATTAGGCACATATATAGTACATTAATGAGCATTAGTGTGCCCAAAATAAATATCTAAACATAGTGAAAATTACTACATGGAATCAATAGTATATTATAGCTTATATAAGGAGCTAGTACTAATTCATTGCCCTATGTGTCCCCTTATAAATCCAAAATTTTTTCAAGTTGTAGTTAGTGTGAATCTGTATGTCACTCAAGCCAAAGTCAGAAAAAAACATCCATTGCCTTATTCTTCTTACTCTTTTTAAAACAATATTTAACTATAAAATGGTTATACAATTTTAAAAATATTTGCCAACTACGTATTTAACTCTCCTTCATTCTTTTCTGAAAAATCACTGTGAAGTAAAAAAAAACTACTTTAAATATTTTAATGATTTAGCTGCTACAAAACCCCCGAACTCCTATACTTTGACAGATCTGCATGTAGACATATATAATTATTAAATAACAACTGATATATTTTTCTATTACATATGTATGATGACTGAATAATTCCACAAAATAATCAGATAGATCAGTTTGGATAACATCACAACAAAAGTTGTAATATTTATAGGAAAAATAATCCCTAGAATCATAAATATATGAGGCATTCCCAATGACTTTCAAGTAAATAAGAAACAATGCAATATTTCTTAATTAAGTCATAAGAAAATTAATGTCATAGAGTTTAAATGTCATAGGAAACAGTAGTTATTTACAGATACCAAGACAACAACATTGAGATCTGTGCCTTGAAATTATAACAGCATGAATTTTTTCAAAATTAAGATTTGTAAGACATGAATACAATAAGCTACACACAAAAAAAGCCCCAACAAAACAAAACAAACCAACCAAACAAAAATAAATCATAAAAATGTAGGCTCTCTAATTTCAAATACCAGACTGCTGATGAGACTAGATTTGGATGCTGCCAACAAGAAACTACTTTTTTTTTTTTGAAAATTGCTTCCATGCTGCATGATATGCTGCACAGTAATGGGTTGAGTTGTAGATGAGACTGCAGAGATATAGAAACAGCCTGAAGTTCTTCTAACCACAGAAAATGTAATTACTATTACTAAGGAAGCAAACAACAGAGTGGCAGAATTCAGTATTTCCCAGCATTAAGAGGTGTGTTGCACAGTATACAGCTATTGTTCAGAAAATTTTGAACTACAGAGGGAAAATTTGAATATTTAATAATTTATAAAAATGTAATTATTGTTTCAGTCACATCATTTTCCATCTATCTCAGTAAAAAGAGACAGAATATTTGCTTTGCAATTCTGCACTACATTCCTTACTTGTAATTTATCTTAAAGTAAAACTGTCCTCAAGGAGCCCTTTTTGCTTCTACTTATGGTGACTTAAAAGAGATATGACTTCCAAAATCAGCAGTGATTTTGATTCATCAGCAATGAACTACTGACAAACATATCCTGCACAGATGGAAGTATTGTAGCTTGCACAGAGCAAAGGCCTTTTCTGCTTCTCACACCACCCCACCAAGTATGCTGGAGGAACATAAGAAGTTGGGAGGGAACACAGCCTGGATAGCTGATGCTAACTGACCCATACTATGTGGCATCATGCTCAGTATACAAAGCTAGAGGAGAAGGAAGTGGCGTACCTTTAGAGTGATGGTGTTTGTCTTGCCAAGAAACCATTACGTGTGATGATGCCCTGGTTTCCTGGAGATGGCTGAACACCTGCCCTACCATGGGAAACAGTTAATGAATTCCTCATTTTGCTTGTATGTGAGGTTTTTACTTTACCTATTAAACTGTCTTTAGAAGTGAAAAAACTTGTGGGTTGAGATGCCTTCCAATTGTCTCCCTGTTCCTTCTCCTCGGGTAGTGAGTGAGAGGCTGCATAGCACCTGTTTGCTGTCTGGGGTTAAACCATGACACCTGATCAAGTTCTCATTATCTCTTAAAGCTCCCAGATGATCTCAGTGTAGTATCTAGCCTGAGTTTGAAAAAGCTGTTTTCCCCTGAAAGTCACACACAAAATTTACACATATAAGATTTGAGAATAGGAAATGTAAATCCAATTTATATTTGAACCTAATAAGCTATGACCCTACATTTTGGTAGATAACCTTTTTTGCATGTTTGTAGTGCTGCACAAGAATAGGCCTTTTGTTTCCCTTTTTCACTAGCCCTGTGAATCCTCAACTAACGCTATTTTTAAACAAAAGATACGAGTTTGTTGGATCAGCCACTTGTAACAGAAACCAATATAATGACAAACTGCATCATTTTTTATCATAACATGGGGAAAAGTATCATATCCTTTCGGGAACTATTCACAATATTACAACACAAAAAAGGACAGGCTTATTGCAGTAAAACAATGGAATTTATCATAATGTGGTTCATCCTTTATCCTAATAAAGATCCTTCTGAATTCTTTTGGGCTACAAAAATACTCATACGTTCAAAAACAAGTACCTCTGGACATACATCAAACACGTTAATACCTAACAGCTATACAGTGTCTTCCATCCAAGGCCCTCATTACTGATGCCCATGTGAAACAGACAATTCTGTTATTCCCATTCCATTACTTTATATATACACATCATCACACAATAGCTGAGTAATGGGGGAGAATCAAGAAGCCCTGACTATCAGTTGTGAAAGCTAGTCAAACAACATTCTTCCTTCAAAGCAGTTAAACGTCAGATATAGTATTAAGGTAGTTTCTCACATTCTGAATACATCAATTAACTTTTTTTTTCATTTAAAAAATAAGTAATTATAGAAAAAAAGAGAAAATGTAAGTGGAAAAGAACTTTTTACATTTCTGTGTTTTAATGCATAAATTGAATTTTCAAGGTTCTTTCCAATTTTTCTTCTTTAACAAAAGCAAAACTAATTTTTAGCTAATAACACTTCAACTATTCAAAAGAACAGGCCCTCCACAAACATAGCAATTTTTATCGTTGATGTAAAAGAACTAAACAACCAAACAAAAAGCAAATAAAAAACCTCAACCACACACCAAAACTTATTAAATTACTCAAAGCTTTAATATTATGCTGATAAGTCTAAAGTCACACTGCAGTGAGAGAAGACCAGAAATCTAACATATCTTTATAGTCACTCATTTAAAATATCTAAGCTGATTTCATATCATTCTCTTGAAATATTTAACCTTATTTGTGAATTCCTGTTCAGAGACAATGTAAGGAATAGAAAGGAGAAAAGGCTGTTCCTACATGTAGACTACCAAGCATAACACATGTTATTAATTAGAAAATGGATTTCTATTTTCTGATCATTCAAAGGCACTTTTTAAAGAAAAAAAAAGAAAAAAGAAAGGGGAACACAAAACCTTATTTATAGAAAAGGTGAAAACATTTTCTTTTCACGGTAATTGCAATAATGTAAAGAATAACTGAAGGACAAAATAGCTTTTAATAACCATCTTATGAAATGTCATTCACAAATGCCACTGCAGTCATCCTCAAATCACTACTGAGAGCCTTAACATGTTAAAATGTTAACTTCATGAAATACCACACTATGGTATTTCTTAAGCAAGTTAGATACAATCACTTCTGTTTTCAGATGGAGAGGGCGTTTCATAAACATAAACTATTGAATTTTAAGATATCTCATGTTTCTCCTTACTTTCAGGTTTTCAACTTGTTGAGAAGGCCTTTTAGAAATCTAAAAAATTTTTTGACGTTGCCTCTAGCTGCAAAACATCTTAAAAAGGTGCCTTATTATTACAATTTCCCAATTCCTATTTGTAGTTGGAAAAATTAACTCTGTGTACTTTAGAGATAATAGATTTATGGCAAGAAATGTGATTTCATGCACAAGTTTGCCAGTTATATGTCATTATTGAATAAATATAGTTTAGTAATTGTCCCTTCTGTCTAAAATACTATGAGGTTTTTATGGTCTATACTAAGGAAAAGATTCTTCGCTTGGATTCTGGACTATATTATTTGCTGTTAAAACTTCACTTTTAAAAACAATCACAATGCTTACCACATAACTATACACATAAATATTCAATTATGCCTCTAGAGTGGGTACAAAAAGTAAATCCTTTATAGACCTTTTGCTCTTCAGCTAAATCTTCCAGCTTTAAAATAGATTTATTTACTCCATCTGTTTCTAGTCTTCACTTGAAAACAATCAGGGGAAAAAAAAGTCACACAATGAAAACTTGATATGTTCAAACCTTTTTTCTCTATTTAGAGAATGCATACTTGACAGCATTAGTGAAACCTTTCAACACAAACAGGCAAACCCTCATCCCTGTGCTGAATCAGTGGCTGTTAATGGCTTCCAAACCCATTAGAAGACATTATGATATTTTAATGCTGCAGAGTCTGAAGTAAGTCTTTCCTGAATTGATTTCACTGTATAATGTTGCACTTGACCTTTTGCATCCTACCATATAAAAATTTTTATTCTATCACATTTTACAGAAAATTACTGTTCTTGTTTGCATTATTAGAACTGCATACTATTAAAATCCTTTTATAACTCAAGATTTTATTCTTTATGGTCATTAAAAATACAGACATTCTTAATGCACACATATACACATGCAAGGAATCACACTTCTCCCTTCTATTACAGTGACTTAGGAAACACCCCCAAGAAGTAGAGATTTTTTTTTAATTAAAATTTACAATGCACATCAAATTGTAGTAGTAGTTTTTCTTTCCAACTGAAATTTCACTATTATATCTTAGTTTTTCAAGAGTTCCAAAAACATGTGAAGTTATCAGTGTTGGAGCACTCCATCTATATAAATCAGGAAAGATCAGAAAAAACCAGCTTCAAATTCTGTGTGAACTGGAAGAAATAGGTTTTTGTACAATATGCTCTCAGTTCTGAAAGATCATGACATATGTGTTACTGTCATATACAATATCACTAACTGGTAACAGATTAGGTAGTAGTTAGATCTGTGCAGGTGATACTTATTATGATTTGTTTGTACATCCAACCCACCATGACTGTGGACTTCAGATAATGCCAATATATATCCAGTACCAAACAACTAACATATATATATTATGCTATGAAAAGGTGAGATTCTTCTGAAATAACAGTTTAAGATGAAAAAGAGCATCTACTGAATTATAAAGCTTACATAACTGAGCTTACATGTGTGTCAAATACTTCCGAGCATTATTTCAATACAGAGAATGTTCGAGTATGACAAGAACAAAAAGTAGTGAATCATATTTAAAAGCAGCAGATTTCCAAGACACATACTTCTTCATGTATCTCTATATCTGTTCTTCACTCTTTTTCTATGTATCCCTACATATATATTTGTACCTTGGGTGACAGGGAAAGGCATGGGAACAATTTTTCTATTTATTTTAAACAGTTTGAATTAAAGAACACCTTCCAAGACTCTTAAAGACTAGCATAATTTTAGACATTATGCTGCAGGCTGACCAATGTCTCTAACAGATTTTCCACCATCTTACAGGGAGATTATACCCCTTTTCTTGAAAACACACAAGAATTCTTTTCTTTCCCAATATCAAGTTTACTAGATTCCAATTACTGCACTGTTTCCCACCCTCACACTACACTCTGAGGCTACACAATCAGATAGACTACTGTTTCTCCAAGTAAATACCTGGGTACAGTGAGCAGTAACACCTGGGTTCAGTGAGCCAATTAAGAAAGGTTATACACATTGGCCTAAGATCTCTGCTACAGTTGGATTAGATGGATTTGTGTCAAACTGCCATTATCAGTTTGATATTAGATGGTTGCTTCCTATGCTGCACTCTACAAATAACACATTTGGGATCAAAACAGAATGTGGCCTAGCATTCTAAAATTATATAGAATAGAAAAACCTTAAAGCATATAATTCTTTGATCTAAAACTTAGCCTATTTTATCATCATAACAGATGACAGGTGACATTGCTAACAATTTTTGTGATGAGTAGGACCAACTTTGTCAAAATACTTATTTTAGTCTGCTACCTGTTGTTTTTTGTTCTCATTACTAAATGTAGCATGATTTATATATTATTTATTTATGTATTTATTCAATTATATAAAGACAAGAAGTGCCTTAAAATATACTAAAACATTTTTACTTTAGAAAGACTTGAAGAGTCAAAAATTAAGTAGTGTTGGATCAGAGTTTAACAGATGCCCAGTCATTTTGCAATCCAGACTTCCTTTTCTGGTTTCCTCAGTTGATGAATAAATTGATAAAACTATCCTTAGTAACTAAGCATCAGACCAATGGGAAACCTACAGGGTTAATGAAAGGCCTTCCTCATGGGTTATCATATTACAAACTCATCTAAATTCACTTCATAGTTTTGACCAACCAATGGATTTAGATGGATAGCTGAGAGTATGAGGCTTGAGCTACTGATGGAAAAGTAGTGTCTTCATCTGACTGGGGAAAGGGTTGGGGCATAGTTCCATTTGAGGCACCTTGCAAAAGTTTTCATATCAGTAAAAAAAAACCGAAATCCACAAAGAACACTGAACAAACAAAAAAACCCCACATCTCCTGTTCTTTCCTGAATATTCAGTGATCTTCAAAAACAGCATACTGCATTATACTTCCAGTATTTTCAATGTGGAACACCATTATCTTGAAGTAAATGTGAATTTGTTTTCATTAATTTTCTACAGTTTTATGCTGTAATGAGACAACATATGAAAACAACTCAGAACACCTCTGAGAATTTAGAGAATAAATAAAGGAAATGCTATACACCCAGAGACCACAATGAATACCAAATACCTCAACATTTCTTTAATTTGGTAAGAAATGCTAACAGGATATATACAAACTGTTTACTGGGGAGTACCAAAAGACAACAACACATTAAAAAAAAAATGTTTTTTTTTCACTAGCAGGAGATTACTAGGGCTTTCAAAACAATTCTATACAAGAGTAGTATTTGATCCTTAATAGGCAAAAAGAAAAAGGAAGAAGGCCAATGGGGGAAAAAGGACTGGGAAAAGGCAAATCACTCAGAGACAAACAGGTACAAACCAAGGATGAAGCTCAAGTTTGCTACCTACCTCTAATTAGAGCAACATTTCTTTGAAGACTTTTCTTTGTAACTAAAACTAAGCCTTTGAAAAGGAACATCAATTTTGTGCTAGACTATTGCTAACAGCTTGTGGTCTCATTGCCAGCAAAAATAAAACCAAGATCTGATTTTCAATAATGGCATCTTAATTTTGGGGCTGTTCCCCAGGTCATATAGGGGCACATAATTGCTCAGTTTGTAAATATTCAAGGAATTGGGTTTCAAGGGATTCACACTCCTGGAAAATAGTCTGAGGAAATCAAGCTATCAAAAAATGACGCAGAGAATTATAATTTTGTTGCTCTTCTTCCTATGTATAAGAAAAAAAAATAGTGGACTCTTTCAGCATGATATAGACTATATTTCTCTAATCACTTCTTTCATTGCAGTGTTTTTGCCTACAGTGAAAATAACTATAACGAGATACTGCTTGGAAACTGAATGATGCATGGACAATTGTTCCAGAGAGGAACCAAGGGGTCCGGCAGGCTGCTGAAATTGAAACTAGGACACTGTTGAATGTTCAACTAAACAGTAACTTTATTATCAAAAGAGAGGCCAAGTGAACAGGAAAACAAGCCCCCTTCACACTCCCCTGAGAGAGAGAGAGAGAAAAAGGGAAAGAAGTCCTCCTGAGTCTGACACAGGTCTCCCCCACGGTGCCTTCCCACAGGGTTATCTCGCCGACCTCAGAATGTCCACCTACCTCAGGGAAGTGGCTCCATCTTTAAGGGTAGGCTGATTCCTCACGAAGGCAGGTGTCCCTGACAAAAGGCAATATTGTCCTAGTCATGTGAAGCGAGCAAAAAACACCGAGATATGAGCCATCTGCCTTTTATCTACTTGACCAAATGACATTCACCTGAGCGACATGGCCAAGGCTGCCCAAGCAAAGGTATTTGGCACTTCCCCTCATGTTACATAACTGATACTTCTCTGCGTGTGCATGGGTCTTTCCACACCTGCACAGTCTATTTCAGAGGGTCTTCTTTAATTGAGTCTAGGGGTTGACTTTATTCTCCTCCTCCTCTCTTTCTCCTTCAAGTACCCTTGGAGGGCCATCAGCCAACCAGGAGAGACCAATGCATTTTAATTTACACAGAAATCTCTCCCTCAAGGCTATAGACTGTCTTTATCAGCCTGTTTTCTCTTAACTTGGCATGAGAAAACCCAGCTTCTCACAAGTGGCTGGGCCAGACACAGACCAAACATACCCACATGGAATTCTACCTGAATACAACAATTGCAATTGCTTTTTTACAAGATAAGTTTTTTTACAACTTTCCTTTGTTCAAATTAATATTGTCACTGCACTTACTACAGAAAAGGGGATACAGAGGACTGAGCCATGCAGAAGAGTAAAATGGATATGATGAGTTAATAGGAGAAATTAGTTATTCATAACTCACAAAGATGATTGATATGCTTTACATTAGAAGAGTGCTAGTTTGCCATCAATATTACTTTCATATAATTTAGAAATAATTCACAACCATTTTGAAAATGAACAACTATCTATGTGTAAAATGTTATGGCTGCTGCTACCTAACAAGAAGAAAAAGATATTCCATCAGACAGCACTGTGACTACTAGCAGTAAAGACAGAAACAGTGTCTGTGAGCAGAACAGTTGGGCAGGACATTATTTTTCCATTTTGGCACTAATACAGCTCTTAAAAATATAGCAATTAAATAAATAAATTGATTTAATTAATACAAAATTACATTCTCCAAGATGGAATTGGCCAGCTAAGTTACAGAAAACACCTCACAGATCCATTAGAAATCAAAGACAGTCTTACAATTGGGCATTAAATTAGGTGGCATCATATGAAAGTGGAGATAACACTGAGAAAGACTCTAGAATTGACAAATTATATTAGCTGACAAGTTTCAACAGAAAAAAGTCTCCTTGTTTCTTCTAAAAATGCTATTTATATACTTCTTGTCTCCAGCCTGACTAACAGTACCACCTGTGATTTAACTGTATAGGAGTAAACTCAGGTGAAGGGTTGGTGGTTTGTTTGTTTGTTTTAATTTGTTCTGGTTTGTTGTGGGATTGTTTTGCTTTTAAAGGCTTTTCAGTTGGGGGAAAAGTGTTTTCAGTTGTGGAGGGAAGAGGGTGTTGGAACGAGTGGTGATCCAACACCATTACCAGAACAAGAGATTTTTGCTATTTGCAAATATATTTAAAGACATATTAATATTTAATGATGCATAATTTTTCCTGTCCAATATGCAGAAAATTGCTTCTTTTACAAGTTCTGCTATTCACTGACGTAAGTTTCACATGGCAAAATAACTCTTAGGTCAAAGCTTTATTCAGTTATACAAAACAAATTTATAAAATAAGAACTGCAGTATTTCCAAGTGAGTGAATAGCAAGAGGAGAATGGCTTCTGTCATCTGGTGGGAAGTATAAAATTCTATTTGCCTTCAAACTTACCCACTACGCACAAAGAATAATTTATACAACTTAATAATTTACAACATAATAATAATTTGTAAAACTGAATCATTGATGAAAGAATGCTATTCTTGAAAGGAATACTAAATGAGAACATTCGCTCCCATGTGCTGCAGTTTCACCTTATTTACAGAATTAATATTATAATCAAACCTGCTTCTTAGAACAGTAATTACCCCAGGAGAACGTTGTTCTCAATGAATAAGGGGCTACTGCCTGTAAAACAATATCTGCTTACACAACAAATATATAATGCACTATCCATGTTTCCTTTATGAAACTTTTTCCTACTCCCCACTATTCACATCCCTCCATTGTTACCCTGATGTTTATTTTTCAGAATTGCTCTTTACACTTTGCTCCATGCATTAAGACAAAAAGTAAAATTTACCTTGGTTCAGGAAAAAAAAAAAAATTCTTATGGATTAGTTGTAACTCAGCTCACCACAAGATCATATGTATCAGAAGCAGCACAATATATCCAAACAAAAATATCCTTGGGAGCATGGGCAAAATGTGAGTGTTGGCATATATAGTCATGGCGCCATGAACTTTATATTTGACAAACAGCCAAAATTGTAGAAAACATCCTCTGTTCAGAAACTGCCATCCCAGGAACTGTTTAAACACTGTATGTGGCACCTGGGGATATGTTTTAGTGGTGAACAAGAAGGTGCTGGTTAATAGCTGAACTTGATAATCTTAGAAGTCTTTTCCAATCTCAACAATTCTGTTGTTTTATGATTCTAAACTAATCTACTGGTGTAGCACTTTCTCTTAATTCTTGCCATGGATAAGGAAATGGTAAGGCAATCATCAACTGATACAATTTACCATATCCAAGAACAGAAGGACTCAAATAGGTAGCAAACTCAGAACAGGATCTTCGTGTGCTTCATCCATCCTGTAGATTTTTTTTTAATTTTCTTTGTCAAAAGTCAAAAAAAATACAGGATGTATTCATGATGATACATCTACTGTACATGCAAGCTTACTTGATCTCAAGAGGCTGAGCTCACAAAAATGCAGAACGACGTCAATGTGTATATATACTGGTCATTTTTCTGAGATTTTTCCAGAAAGCATCTATGTACTATCAAAAGTTGGTATGATAGGGTGTGGAAGAATATGGTTAAAACAACACATAACAAATACAAAACTACACAATGAATCATGAACAGTATAGCTTCGAAAGGTTGTAACATAAAAGATGCCTGAGGCCAGGGATATGTTTATTAAGCATTTAGTTAAAAACTTAGTTGAATAATATTCATTGGGTAGATAGAAATAAGCAAAGGAAATTTATTGCCCTTCCCACATACTGTTACACGGTCCCCAAACATAGAAATTGAAAGTAAACCAGATTATTGGATTTTATTTTATGACAGTACAGAATAGTTAATTTTATGCTGTTTCACCCTACTTATTGAGCAAAGATGCTCCATCTAAGCAAAAGAAAGGAAAAAATGATGCTCATGTAATCAAGAGCTATTTTCATACTTAAGCACAACAATAATACTGAAATATTTTATATTTATATAGCTCCTCAATCGCTACTTTTAAACAAATGTATTAATTTTATCTTCAATACAAATGAATGAGGATGTTTTCTCCAAATGATTTCTGATTCATTTTTTTTTTCTCTCACCAGGGTATGAAAAGCCTTGGCAACTGGACCAGTGGAACATAAATTATTGCTCAGCATCCCAGTAAATTATTTCAGAGTATCCAGAGAATACCCAGCATAGCTCAGTAAAAATCAGACTCCTTTGAAAACTGACATCAAGCGAACCCCAAAAGAAAGAAGAATCTTTCAGGAAGCTATCAGTTGGAGTGGCTTATCTTTTACTCTTTTTGTTACCCAGCACATACTTGGGATTGAAGAACTGATTCAGAGTGAAACAGAATTTAAGCTTGAAAATAGCAGAGGTAGTAATTATATTCATCGTAAACATCATGACAAAGTGTTGGTGTTAAACCACATGGCCACAAATTTTTCCTTTCAAACGCGTTTGGGGGGAGGATTTTTTTTGTTTGGTTCGTTTTGCCAAATATTTCCCACAAAGAATTCTTCACTGAATCAACCAGTTACAGCCATTCCTACGAAGGGTGAAGTTATAACTTTCCTTTACACACACACCTGATTTTCCCCTGAAGCATGCATCTCTGACTTCATCAAGTCCAGGGAAGCACCACCATACAGCAGCCTATCATATCATGCAAACATAAGAAAGCTAATGATTAAATAGCATGCCCTCTAACAATACAAATACATGAAAGAGTATATAATATTTTCTCTACCTGAATGATTCGTAATTGGAAGAAAAAGGAAAAGAAACTTCATTTAATAATCGTTATTTAGTAGTTCACAGAATTGTTACACTATACTGGCAAACTTAATCTGCAATTTCCTATGAAAAGACATCCTCCCTGGTGGTTCTGAGCAAGGTGATAATACACAGCATAATGAGGAACAAATGATCACATGTACTTCTGGCGGGACAAACACTCTTCTTTCCCTTCCTAAGTCAGTTTTCACCATTCAAAGAATATTGAAACCAAAATGGTAGAAGCATCTTTTTTGTTGCTGGTTTCACCTTGAAGATGGAGGGTAACTAGAAGTTACTGATGAGTATTAGCACATCGATCTGTTATATCGTTTTAAAAAATGCAATCCTTACTAGAACATAAATTGTGAGCAACATGTTGCAATGCTACAACACATTCAAAGCCTGTCTAGATTAAAAAGTAAAAGGAAAAAAAGGTAAAGGAACTATCTTATACTGAATATGTTTGCAGATTTCACAGAATTGTAGAATCATAGAAATACTTGAATTGGAAGGGATTTTAAAAATCGCCTCGTTCCAATTCCACCTCCATGGGCAAGGATGCCACCCACTAGATCAGGTTGCTCAGGGTGGCATCTCTGATGGATGGCATCATTGATTTTAGACAGAAAATGTTGACACAAAGGAGGCACAGTCACAGCTGACACCTCTGATGGAATTGTCTACTATAATAGTTTACTTAGTATTAGAATAGAAAGCTAAATATTACAGATTTTGAGACCTGAATCTCAAAGCTACATATTACAACTATTCTGTCAATTCAACTGCAATCAGGGTTTTTATTTAAGCAATCTTAAATACATTCTATATTGTCTATAATTTTCTTAATAGCAATGTTTCAATAATGTCTATAATTTTCTTAATAGCATTTCCAACAGACAAAGACAGTCACACCAGTTTCCAAATGATTAGTTATGTGAGATGTTTGCTTGTTTGTTTGGAGTTTTTTTGTTTGTTTTTTTGTTGGTGTTGTTATGGGGTTTTTTTCAAGACTCTAAATTGAAGAATGCTTATCTCAATTCTTAATACAATATTTTGGCAGCAAATACTTCCAGAAATTTCTCTCTCAGATGTTTATCCCCTGTTACTATTTCCATATTCTAAAAGATGTAATGGTTACCTTGGCCTTATTTGCTTTTCCAGTGGTTTAACTAGGAGCTCTTGTTGACTTTAATAACAGAACTGAAGATTAAATGAACAACTTAATCCCAGTGATTAAGTTGCTTCCCACCTCCTTCACTTAGCTAACGTAATCATTTTGCAGAATCTAATGAAATACTCTTACAGTCACAGTTGCTCAACTTCTTCCAGTCAGGTTGCTTTCAATATGTACTGCCTTTTTTTTTTTTTTTTCCATCAGTCAGATATCATGGATTAATATTCTAATGAGTATGGTAGATGGTAAAATTTCATCTTTTACACCTTGAACAGAAGACTATAAAAGTTGTACCCATTAATTAATTCCACCAGGTGTTTCACATAACTAGATAATACTTCCACAAAGCAGAGTCCAGGAGATTGCTGTCAACTAAGGCACTCACATGATAAAAATAGCATGTTCCTCCTCTGATCAAAGAGCTGCCAACATATTTAAAGAATTATTAAGAAATTTTAAAACCTTAGCGAATTTAAATGTAATAGCTTTTGGTTCTTTCTGAGACAAGGAATCTCCTGGATGCTGCATTTCATGATCAAGTAGAGGTGCAGTGGAACTGAACAAAACTAAACTTATGCCATCCTGAAACTGAGAAAAACAACAAGAAACTAGTTATGTTTTCTTAATAGGACTGAGTATTAGGATTTTAGGTTCTTTTGGATAGAGAAGTTAAAATCCATCTTCAGTGTTTCCATTGCCTGATTTTTCTGCAAATGCAATGAAGTACTGCAACACTTAACTGTTACTTCTTCATTTCATAATATCCAAAATTTCAGCTCAAGTAATAGGCTACCTAGACAAATAACTGTAAAATATAATTTGTTTCACAGAAGCCCGTGGGATAAAGCCCTGGAGGGAAGACTTGCTCAAGAAAGATTGTTAATATTCAAGCTAAACAGTGGTCCATGCCAATAAGGAACAAATCAGATAAAAATGCCAGGAGTCCTGAGTGAGTGAACAAGGAGCTTCTACTAAACTCAAACACAAAAAAAGGATCATCTAGAGAGTGAAAGCAAGGACAGATCACTTGGGAAGAATATAGAGACGCTACCTGAGCATGCAGCAAAGCCATAAGGCTAATTAAAGCTAAAATTTAATTAAATCTGTCCAGGGATGTTACATACATCCCTGTTTTTAACAGGGGGCAAAAGTCTAGGGAAAATGTGAGCCCATTGCTGAGTGGAGCAGGGAACTTGGTGACATGTGACCTGGAACACACTGAGATACTGAATTCCTTCCTCTCACCAGTCTTTGCAATCCAGATCAGCTCTCAGAAATCTCAGGCCCTGCAGATGAGGAAGACTGGAGTAAGGAAGACACACCATCGGTGGATTAGGATCAGGTCACAGATTACTCAAGCAGACTGGACTTATCTAAGTGTGTGAACCTTAATGGGATGCATCCAGAAGTCCTGAAGGAGCTGGCTTTGATCTGTTAAGGTGATTAGGAGAAGTTCCTGATGACTGGAGGAAAGAAAATATCACCCAAAGCAGGGAGGAAGACCCAGAGAACTACAGGCCAGCTAGTATCGCCTCACTGCCTGGAAAGGTAGTGGAGCAGCAAAATTCCTAAACAATTTCCAGACAAACAACAGGAAATTCACCAGGAGAAGTCAGCATGGCTTCCCCAAAAGGAAGTCATACTTGATCACCTTGAGAGACTTCTATGATGAAACTACTGGTCTGGTAGGTGAAGAGAAAGGAGTGGATATTGTCCACCTGAACTTTGCTAAGGCTTTGGACACTACCGTCTGTAAGATCCTCATAAAGAAGTATGATGAAATATGGGTTGGATGAGCAGACAGTGAGTGAGGAAGGTTGAAAACTATCTGAAAAGCTGAGCCCAGAAGGCAGTGATCAATGGCACAATCTACCTTGTCACACTAATAGTATGCCAGTAACTAGCAACCTACAAACAGGGGTCAATACTGGGTCCAGTCCTGTTTAACATCTACATTAGTGATACAGGTAACAGGACATTGTACCCTCAGCAAGTTTATTGATGATACAAAACTGAGAGCAGCAACTGATAGTCCAGAGCTCACGTTGTCATCCAGAGGGACATGGACAGACTAGAGAACTAGGATGGCAGGAACCAAATGAAGTTCAACAAAGGGAAGTTCAACAAAATGTGCATCTGGGCAGGAACCCTATACACCAGCATAAGCTGGGGGATGTCCAAATGGAAAAAAAGTTAAACAGGAGCCGGCAATATGTCCTTTTGGCAAAGAAGTCCAGTGGCATCCTGGGCTGCATTAGTAAGAATGTCGTCCCTAGGCTGAGGAAGTTGATCTTCACCTCTACTCAGTACTGGTGAAGATGCACCTGCAGTACTGTGTTCACTTCACAGAAACATAGAATGCTTTGCATTAGAAGGGACCTCCAGGTTCTGTCTAGTACAAGGACATGGACACACTGGAAAGAGTCAATGAAGGTTCACAAACATGACAAAGGGACTGGAACATCTTACCAGTCACAAAGATGAGCTGAATGGGCTTGCCAAGGTATTAACTTCAAATGTCAACCAGTACTGAAAGTAAGCAGTGAAGATATTCTATGGGACTTTCAAATATTAAGACCCTCTGTAATGGAAGAAGCAAAGGACTTCTGCCCTGCAATGACAAGATGACCCTGAGATGACCCTAAAATTCTCCAGGGACTTCAAAACTGTCAAACACTCCCCAGAGATCTTTCTTAACCACCCTATCTTTCACTGGCCAGGCAGTCCTCTACCCAGTTTCTATAGGATAACCTCCTCAGTCAATAGAAATGTTAGGTGTCTTTTTGCTGCTTCATTAGTTACAAGCACCCATACCTCCTCTTCAACAATTTGGGAGGGAATTTGAATAACACATAGTGATCAGGCCAACAGTTTAACTTTGAAGACCTAAAACTACTGAGAATCATAATATTAGATATGGTAATATTTAGAATTAAACATTAACTACATAATAAAAATATGTAACAGATATTCATGCAAAAGTAGACATTTAGATATAGATAATGCACTCAAAACTTGTGTTAACTATCAGATAATCTTTAAATGTATCATGAGCTACCTAAAATTGGTAGCTCCCTTATTGATATTACTGATCTTATTTCTAACTACAAGTGCCTTACTATTTTGCTCAAAATAGCTTGTCTTGCCCAAAAACACGCCAAGTATTCCAGATGCAGACAGAAAAACTGAATTGATACATTTTGAGGATACCTTCTTATTATCGTGACAAAAGGTGCTGTCATTTTGCCATCTATGATTAGCCAAGAGCTTCCATGTCTGCAGTAGACAAAAGACTCTCCCCGTGTTTCATAAAAAATTATTTAAATTAATTCATTTCATATTTCATCCTTTTGCTTTATGATTTGAAACAAGAAAAACAATTGAACATGGTATGCAACTCTCATAATTTATTTGACATGTTCTTAATAAATACTATGACATTCCTGCTTTTGCTTTGTTAAAAAAAACAGTCACAGACTCTTCCTTTACAAACTTTCTTTCCCCAACAGATTCCTTTGCAATTCAGGACGTACTTAGGCAAATTTTACTCTGTCCAAATATCGTGAGTTTCAGTAACCTAAAGCTGCCATGAAAATCAGAATTTATAAGCACTCTTTTTTTATTTCTCCCCTCATGGGGCAGCCATATAACTATGGCAATCACTGTGTGGTCTTTGATCATGGGATAACAGAAACTACATACTGTGATAAGAAAATGCATCAGAAAAAAACTGTGTGCTGTTTCCTCTAGCTCTTTCATCATTTTGATAGATTTCAGAATTAAAAAAAAAATAAAAAAAAGGTTCCAAATAATGACTATTTAATGAAATGCATTAGAAACATGAACATCAACAAGCAAGAAAGAAAAATTATGCAAAAATACAAAAAGTTATAAAAACTAGGAAAAAAAGAGGAAAATCATGTTTGCTTCTTTTTTGGGTTTTGGGGTGAGCGTTTTTTGTTATTGTTTGGTCAGGTTTTTTGCTTGTTTATTGTATATTTTAATTTAGAGTGTGGTTTCATGCCTTTATCATCTAAGAATATTGCTATTCACTTATTTCTGCTCATGGTTCTATTTAATGAATAAAATATATTTCTAGACAGGAATAAACAAGATTTAACACTACATATAATTAGTCATTCTTAAGAATTTCTCTTTCATAAATGAATTGTTTTTTCTTTACAAGTCTTCTTCTATCTACTTCAAATGGAAAGACAAACAAAAAGAAACAAAGATCATGTATGTTCCTGTCCTCAAACCCAATGTTACAAGAATCCTACTCTGCACATATGCTATCCTAAAACACATCAGATGCCAATATATTAGGAAATGTATCACTGGATATACATGCCTTAAAAGCAGAATTATGCATTGCTGCAATTTTTGAAAATAGTGACTTATTTCTACATATGTTCACAGTCATTATCTTCATGCAATACCCTAAAATATTTTATTTAAAACTGTTTTGCTATTGCCTCTACCTGCCTGAGTGACTTCTGAGTTTTTTCTTTCTCAGTTTCTCAATTAAGGATTAGCTCAAATAAACAGATTTCAATTCTTGGTTTAAATATGGTCCAAATATGATTAAAATGTTTACAAAATGCACACAATGTTGTGAAAGTAGTATTTACTTTTCCATAGTATTTTTTTCCTGTTTTCTAAAGGGATTCTATTTGTTTATGGAAGATAATATATAGCAGCTACAGAAGCTGTATTTCAGCTGCAACTGAAGAAAATATCTGTTCTAGTATTTCCCATATTCAAATTAGTACTTCCAGAGTTTAAACCATTTATTTGAAGTTCAGTGGAGCCTGTGTATTGAAACACTGCACCTTCCATTTCACTGACCTGCAACATGAAAAATCCTAATTTGTACAGGAGTTAAGAATAACTTCTTGCATCAGAAATCTAAGTGAATATATCATAAAACCCTGCTTAGTGTAAGTTCACAGTTCTACTCACATTAAGTCAATTGATTTTCACCAACACTAATATATGTAATTTTTTATACTGTTCACACTTGCATCTCACAGCAGGCTTGAGAAATCACTGAAACAAGCATATACATATAACCTTAGGCAGTGTCAAATTTTCTTCTGATTACAGGGTATTGTGTTTCCAAACTGCATGTTCATTTACAAAATACCATTTCTTTTGACTCTTTATTTGCTTTCTATGCACCTCTATAAGGTGTCAGCTGGCATTCCTGGTTTCAGTGTTTGTCTTCTCGGCAAGAGGAAAACTTGCTGTCATGAATGCCTATTGCCTTATGTCAGGAGTGTAGATGACCTATAAGTTTCGGTATTTCTTATCTAAATAAATATCGTGTGGGGTAAACCAGAAATGTTCCCAGACTTATATGATGAAATTTTACAGTGTAAACATTGAATTGCCTAATATTCTGTAGAGGTAGTCTAGTGTTTCCACATTACTCTTTTTCTTAACTCCCTCAGAAAGATCTTTTTTTGTAATACTATCAAGTTAAACTTCAATTTAGTTTTAATATTAGCTCCTATAACATTTGCGACAAAATTTAGTACTTATTGATATTTAGCTTTTGGAAAAACAAAGAAAAGATGACCTTCTTTTACTGAAGGCCTTTTTCTTCCCTAATTAAATTTATTCAATTAGTTGTAATAGGGGGAAAAAAAACCCCAAATGTTCACTTTTAACTAATTAAAAAAGTTTCAGATCTTTCAGCTATAGAGTTTGTGCACTGTAGGGGTAAATAACTCTTTTCTGGAAGATATTGCTACTGAGGAGGCAGCTACTTTTGCTTAGGAAGGAAGCTTTTCTGCCTGCAACAAGGCATCCTTCAAAGACACAGTTTTAGATGTTTTGCTGCATACATTCTACAGAATTTTACTCCCTGGGTACAAGAGACATAACGCTCACAGACACGCACAGGACGTTAGCAGCCAGTGGGGAAGCCGAGGGGTGGAAGTGATGATAAAGCCAGGGAACAAACAGGTTTGCCTTTTCTCCGGTCCAGTGCTGCTCACAGCACTGATAGGTTTTAATTTAAATTTTCAGCATCCTCACCTCCAAAATAAAACTTTTTTTAATCCTTTCTGCTGCTTTGGCATTTTGGGAGGGATCACCTGTGTATATTTTGCTTTACAGCACTCAGCTACATTACTGTAACAAAGCCTTGGACCAGTAAATTAGGGGTTTTGTGGCACCATAACTTTGAGTGTCACATTTATTTAATAATATATTACTACAGAAGGATAACACATAAAATTAATTCTTTTTAGTCATTTCACCGCTTATTCTCTCCATCATAGAAATCACAGGATTGGGCTTAAGTCACCCCAGACACAGAGACAAGAGTGTGAGGTAAGGAAAATGAAAGTTGGAAGTGGGCAAAGAAGCAAAAAGTAGGATCAGGAAGGGGAACGAAAAAAACCCAACAAACAGGGTGGGGGAGGTAAAGAAAGTTGTCTATGTTTATTTGTGATCGTCATTCTTAAATGAAGATCACTATTATATAAACTTTTAACTATTTAATTTTATAAAAAATAGGTTGGATGGAGCTGTTGTAAGCTTCAAGTTCAGTTGGGTTTTGTTTGTTTTCCTTGTGGGTATTTTTTTTTTTTTTTTGGCACAACGTGCTGGTTTTAGTGAAAGTTTCCCTATGGCTAATGTAAATCCAAGAGGAACAAAGCAGGACAAATACTTCAGCCAACAGCTACTCACCAAGTACACAGGGTATTCACACAGCTGACAGAGGTGCTGTTGTCTCAAGGCAAAATTAGAACAGGACAGGTTCTGGTGCCGATTAATAATTGTGAGCTCTCAAAGTCCCAGTAATCCAACACTTTACCTTTCCTTCCTGAAAAACATGAAATTTTTTATCATCCCAACTGTTTGTGAAATATCTGGAAATTCACAAAACTTATTTAAAGTGGAAGAAATATTTTCCATCTTGAAATGTTTCTGTTCCTCAAGACTAACACTCAATCAAGTACACCTAAGAGATGCAGAATGGCCTAAGAAAGTAAAGCCATAGGTAGCCACTGTTTGATTTCATGCCCACTGATATCCACTAGTCTTTCCTAGTGAGTAATTTACCAATCATAACCAAATTTTTAAAAAAAAAAAAAAAAAAAACAACAAAAAAAAAACCCTGAAAATCAAACTGCTTTCACTGATAGCCATGGACTTTCAGCAGTCTAAGGGGTTTGAATGGTGTAAATGATTTTATCATTTAACTTAATTTTACAGAGTAACAGCAGTTTGATAGTATTTCAATTCAAACCTGGAAAATTCTATGCTATCAAATTTTTCCTTAATATTAAATGCTTCATCTTCCCTGCCATGCTTAATATGTGGGGTGTTACAAATATGAAACCTTTCCCAATCATCACTGAAAATCCTGGCTCGTCTGCTTTTTTTAGTCATAAATAATGAACCAGTTTGCATGATTAATACAGGAAGAAGACTTTGTACAAGCTGCATAGTTTAATTGAAGCATAAATCATGCAGCTGGTTATAACTTAGAAGTATTATAATAATAAATGATTATATTTTCTCTACTTGCTTTGCATGCTTAATATTAAACTAAATTAATGCTCATCTGGTAGCCACTACATACCAGTGATTGTAATCAGCTGCCAAGATGCTATTAATCTAGCTGACAGGTGGTTCAGAAAGTTGAAGTACCTATGCTTTTTAGAAATAATTATTAGTGAAAAGCCGCAGAGAGTCCTATGTTCAGTGCATAATTTCAAGTCTGTGGTTAATTCTAAACATAAAGGTACTCCTACTCTTTCAGGATTGACCCAGACACACAACTAACTCCCTCTCTCAATATGCTTAGAATTGTTATTTAATGATTTGGCAACAAACCCACTTGGCCTCGATACTCTGTTTTTGGAATCAGCTATATTTGTCTCCAGTCTATATTCTTGATCCAGCAACTGCCACAAATATGTTTCAAAATGGGCTATGTTTTCTGATAGTTTTATGGAGCTTTTGTAGCAATGAAAAAAACACCATACCTAATTGTCTACTCTTGGAATTGTTAAAGGAGGAAGATTCCTGAAATTAACTCACATCAGTGGCCAGTCACTTCGTAACTTTTCTTCTAAATGTAGAAATCTCATGCAGAGGAACAGTTTCTACATCTACAGAATGATGAGTTTCCTTCCTACCACAGATGAACTTCAAGAACCCTGCACATATCTCCCTTAGAAGAGTTTTAACTACATTTTTTCTTTTTTATTAATGACATTCACATATTTCACACAAATAAAACAAACCCCAAAACCCTTTTTCTTCAAAGCACTTCAAGTTTTCAAATTTTTATGCATGCTTACTAGTGTGTGCTTACTGGTGCAGCCATATTTGTCTGCAAGACTCCTGCACACAATCTTTCAAGTTTAATTTTTGCCTGCAGCAAAAATATTGAATGGGAAAAATCAGAAAATTTTAGAAGAATTCCTCAAATTTTCCCCTTTCAAGAGGACAAGTAAATGAAATAACAACAGCGGTAGGTTGAACTTGGCTGAACACAAAGTGCACACGAAGCCACTCTATCACTCACCTCCTCAGCAGGATGCGGGAGGGGGGATGGGAGAAAATAAGATGAAAAAAAAACCCCTGTAGATCAAGATAAAGCCAGTTTACTAAACAAAATCAATGGTCACATGTGCAAGACCTTGTCCACCCCAGGCTGCTGGTGGAGGGACAACGCTGACACAGTGCAAGCACTGCTCAGCAGAAGCCATAATGTGTCTCATCAACACCTTTCTAGCTACTAATACACAGCACAGCACTATGAGGGCTGCTATGGGAAAGATAACTCCAAAGTCATATATAGTCATCTTAGTAACCATACAGACTTGAATTAAAAATATAAAGTTCTATTTAAATAGCACAGGAAGAAATTCCAAATTCTACAAGTGCTAAAACACAGAAACAAACTACATTAATTTTGAGGACTTGCTCTCCTTTCTTAAGATTCCAGTTAGGCTGGACTTTTTCAGGATCACTGAGGATCTTTCATAGTGTAACTGTCCAGAAGGATCAAACATCTTATAACTCTCATTTGGAGCCATCTTTCCTTTTAACCTTAATGCACATTATGTTTAAGTAAAACAGATTTCTGTGACCTTTTCAAATCCTTTCTAAGCTCATCTCCAGGTTATAACTGTATGGGAAATGCTATCAGGTAAAAGAACTACCTAACTTGAGCAGTTCAAAACTACTAAAAACCCCACATCAATAAAAACAGAAAAAACAGAGAGTTGTTTTCCAAACCCTCTGATGGCTACAGTTAATTTTCTCAATGTGTCTTTGGTGAACTGTAGGGACTAAATTCCACTGATAAATTATTGTTTTTATTTTTTAAATTAAAGTTGAATACAATAGGAACATGAAATTGCTAAAATGAGCACCATGTTGCCTACAATCTACTTTCAGTATTATTACATCATTAAAACATGAGAGACTTGAAGGAATATTTGAAGAATGAATTGCAATACTAATAGAAGGACTGTAGACTTTTTGTATGTACTTATAAAATAGAGCAAACAACCAAAGAGATGATTTCACAGATTATTATCATGACAAACTTATTAACTTCTAGAAATACTGAAAGACTGATGGCGGGGAGGGAGGGCTGGGAGGAAGGAATGGTGTTTCAATAACATATTTCCAGAACATATTACTTTCTTTAACTACTTTCCAATAGAGGGTCAAGAAAGTCTAGGATTATCAATTTCAACTTTCATCACATTTTGTCCAAACATCTTCACATCATATATCTATTGACCTAAAGAATATCTAAATTGCAATAGAATGAGCTCTGTATGTTCTATGTATGAAAATAAGAAATTATCAGTTTCAAGGCCAACTTTTCCATAACATTCAGTGGCATAAGATTAGTTTATATATATATATACATACACAACACCACACTTTCTTCAAAAAGCCAAAAAATCCTCACAAGTTATTAAAATTATCTGTGAGTGGAAGAAACTTATTTCCAATTTATGAACATCGAATTGCCTACAGTGCATTTCAAAGGATGTGCCCATATTCTAAAGACCTAATTTATTGTGCTATAGATAAAAAATGTTGAACTTGCATGTTATATATGTAAACATTTATATCAGAGTTTGTGTGTATGAACTTTTTTGCATTTATTGTCACTTGATACATCCTTCTTAATCAGCATCATTCATAAGGGATCTGGCGACATTTCCATAGTGTCCATCATCTTATCAGCCTGCATATATACTATAGATAAGTAAGATTTCTCCAAATTAACTATTGACCAAATTTATCAGTTGTAACATATGTAAAGTATTCCCTCAGAAAGTCAATTAACTTCATTTTCCTATTTCCACAGCCACAGTATTTACTGTAAGTTGTTCCAATCTTTATTAGCTCAGGGTAATTTACACGGACCCCAGCGGCACTGCATGCTGTATTGTGGCATACCAAGTACATTAATAAGAACCAAGAAGGGTTCAGCACAGTTCAGACTATATTCTCATCCTCACAGCAATATGAAACATGGAGTAATTATGTCACAAATCAAGTTGTATTGGTTGTCCAATCACTTATCACTGTAACACTGTGCCAAATTCATGTTAACAAAGTATTGTCAAAAAGATTAATTTTCTATAGCAAATTAGCTGATATTCCCTGTAAGTGGCGCTACTTAACCAAGTTCACTTAGACGGATATATATTTACAGGCTCCTGTATTAGAAACTAAGTGGTCTAATTTTTATTGATAGTCCCTAGAAGGCGATGTCTTCTGACTGTTCCTTTAGGCAAGTTAAATTGGACTTGAATGTTAACTTTTAGAATGTCACTTTAAAACACTCTGGTTTGCATGCAACATTTTGTTGGGCTTACTCAAATTGACAAGTCATCAGGTAGTGAGAAGAAATGAAAGTTAGAAATAGACTTTACCCTTTTAAAAGTTTCTCTGTACTCCTAGACCTTTTTCTGAGACTATCAGCATTGGCAACAACCTCTTTTTCTTCTGGATGAAATAGCCTGAATAGTTTTCTGCCATGTAAGGCTCTGCAAATACTGAATGGTGTTTCTTTACTTCCAAGCAGAAAAAAAAGGGAGCCAGAATTGCTCAAAATGTGTTTGCAAAATTTTAACAAAATGTGGTAGAATTTACTGACATAAAATATTTGGGGAAGGTGGGACTGTTATACTATTGAGGAAAAGGAAAATATAACAAATCGATACAGCATACAAAGTTTTCACTTTCTTATAAAAATTGATTTAAGTTTCTCTGGAGCATCTTACATACAGTAATGTTGATTAATGAAAGCTCTGAAGCTCTAATGACAGGATATATTTCAATAATAAATTTATACCAGAGGACTAAATCTGCAGTCACTGTTACAATACTTTTTTATAAAGTGCCTTATGAAACTCTGAGTGTATTAAAAAATAAGAATTATAATAATAATTCTACATTTGGTTAATACATTTTTCCATTAATTTAAATAGTAAAAATATTGATCAATATTATATGAAAAAAATACAATTTCAAAAGCATGGTCTTTAGTTTAAGAGAGAAGACTGTACCAAAAAAACCCACCACACCCAACCCCCATTTTCTTCTGATAAATGGCAGAAACAATATGTTGGAAATAAAGATACTTCAGGGTATCCTGGAAGAGTTTGATAACCTGGTTAACAGTACATGAAACCATCTTTTTGCTGTGAAGAAATCAATGTTTACTTTTCAAGGAAAGAGTCTGCTCCACTATAAATCCAAAAATTTGTGAAAGAGTACCTGTAATGTACAGTGCCTTTGTTATGGAATTGTAGCTAGTTCATTTCCCAAAATTTATCTAAGTATCTAAATAACTATTATTTTTATAATTAAAATTCTATTTGTTTTGTACTAAAAGCTACAGAAAAAGTGAAGCACTAAGAAAATAAAATTATATAATTATTGCAATAATATTGCAAAGGACAATATATTCTCCCTGCATTTTGATTGCATAAATACATTATATTAGCATATAAAATGTACTTGCATTTTTTGAGGAGGAAAGATAGAGAATGAACTACAGAACAACTCTATACCAAACAAACCAAGGTTGTTGGCTGGAGAAATTCTTCTATGAAGAAAGGCTGAGAGAGCTGTGACTATTCATTTTGGAGAAGAGAAGGCCTCAGGGATACCTTTATTTCAGTATGTAAAAGAGGGTCTTATGGTTCAGACACAGAAACCTTTCATCAAGGCGTGTAATAACAGTACAAAAGGCAACAGTTTTAATCTGTTTATATTGGACACAAAGAAGAAAAATTTTTAAGATAAAGGTGGTCATGCGCTGCAGCAGGTTGCCCAGAGAATCTGTGGATTCCCAGTCCTGGAAGTGTTCAAGGCCAAGTTGGATGGGGCTTTGAGCAATCTGGTCTAGTAGAAGGTGTTTCAGCCCATGGCAGGAGGTTGGAATTGCGTAGTCTTTATAGGTCCATTACCACTCAAATCATTCAACCATTCTATAATTTCTTGTAGTAAAAATGTGGTTCATTTGATTTCCACATTTTTAGCTAAAGACTAAAGGAATATAAGAAATGAACTTTCTTAAACAGAGTAACTTGAAAAGAGAATCTTCTCCTGAGTTTGCTGTAAAGAAAGCACCAGGGAAATTTGTAATATATATAACATTACACGCAAGACCCCAGAACTTGCAAGGTTTTTTCTCCTTTAGTCCTAAAACGTGACTAATTAAAAAAAACAAAACAAAACAAAAAACGACCATAATCATACTCTAAACACATTCTGTGGTAATCGGTATATGAATCACAATTCTGTTTTTCCTGTTAATATACACTCTAATTGATTGTCAAAAATTGGAAATGTAAGAAACAATAATCAAGCTAAAAGCTTTTATTTCTATTTATGTCTGTGGTGGGTTGACTTTGGCAGACCACCAGACCCAACCCTCCTGCTCTCTTAGTCTTCCACCTCAACAGAGGAAGGGAATAAATAAAACCAAAAAGCTTGTGGTTCACAATAAAGGCAGGAAGATCACTTACTGGTTACCATCACAGCCAAAAAAATCCAAACCAAACCAAAAAATTACATCCTGAGGAAAATTAATTTAATTTACTGTCACCCAAAAGGATCTGGTAGGATGCTGAGAAATGAGATAAAACTAAAACATGTTTCCTTCCCCTTCTCTCCTTCCTCCCCACCAAGCAGCAAAAGGGGATGGAGAAACCCCTAGATGATTGAGTTTGGAAGGGACTTCTGGAGGACATCTGGTACAACCCCATGCTGCTCTGACAGGGCCACCCAAGCTGCCCAGGATCATATCCAGGCAGCTTTGAATACATCCCATGATCAAGACTCCACAACCTCCTGGGAAACCTGTGCTGGAGCTCACTCATCCTCACACTAAAAAGTATTTCCTGATGTTCAGAGGAAACCTCCTGTCTGAGATTTTGCACATTGTGTCTGGTCACCACTGAAGAGAGAACCAGTCCTACACACCTTTGTATTTTCCCTTCAGGTATTTATACATACTGATGAGATCCCGTGGAGTCTTCTCTTCAAGCTGAACAGTCCCAGCTTTCTGAGTTTTTCTTCACAGGCAAGATGTTTCAGTCAAAAAGTTCCAGAAAAAAGGTGTCATCTTTGTGACCCTTCATTGGGACTCTTTTCAACTTGTTCATGTCCTTCTTGTTCTACTGAGCCCTGAAATGAACACAGTACTCCAGGTGCAGACTCACCAGTGCTAAGGAGAGGGGAAGGATCACCTCCCTCAGCATAGGGACAGCACTCATCCTACTGCAGCCAAGGATGCTATTTACCTTTGTTGCCACAAGGACATGCTGCTGGCTCATTTTATTTTGGTGACCTCTATGTCCCTTAGGTCCTTCTCTCTGCCATGCTTCTGTCCAGCTGGATGTTCCCCAGCATGTACCAGAGTATGAGTTTTTTCCTCCCCAGGTGGGAGACTGCTCTTCCTCTGCTGAACCTCAGGACCTGGGCACCGCATACAACCCAATGAGATATATACATTTTATTTTACACATTTTTAGAAATTTGCTTATTTGATAAAAGCACCAGGAACATGACTACAGTATTCCAGGTTGTAATTTTATTTTAAGTATACAGGATGAAGGCTTACTTCTATGCAAATACCTTTTAAATTTTGAAATAATCATTCATTTTTTCTAATTGAATCTTTTTTTCAATATTTTATTTCATTTGTAACATTTTCTTTAAACATAATAAAAAAATAAACATCTTTATTTACTCACCAAAACACCCATGGAGTCCTATGTTTTAAGATGTGTGTCATAGATATTACAAGTTTTCTGTAACAGGAATTGTACATACATCAGACATGGTGTTAAGATCTGCATTGGTCACAAATTTGACATAGTATGCAACTTACGGGGAAACTTGTGAGAAAGAATGTAAACTAATAGTTTTATATTCTTTCTCTGGCTATGTAGTCTGCCTAAGCTCCTCTACTATTGAAAAGCAATGAAAATAAAACATGAGTCTCCTGAACCTAGTCAAGTGCATACCATCTTTCCTGTCCTAGTGTAAGCTAGCTAAATGACTATCTAAGTCACCCTAGGTAGAAAGTATGATTAACCCACTCTGCTCCCTTTTCCCTCAGCCTCAATTAATGGCAATTTATGTATCACTTATATTCTCAAAACATACATTCTACAGTGGTGCAATGCCTTATATTAGACAGCAACATGTAAAAAAGTTTTTTGTGGAGCTGGCCACATTAATTTTACTGTGAGACATTTATTAGCTTTTCCCTTACAGGACAATAGGAAGAAGTCTGAATCACCTCAGCCTCATTCAGCTACTGATATGGTACCAAGTATGTGTTATGTATTTAAGGGAATGTACAGTAAATATATAATTTTTACATTGCATGGAATTAGAAGTTATTATGTTTTGGGTAGAAAAATAAGGTGACTTATTTATTCAAAATGACTGTTAAAATTCTTTGCACTTGATAATAAATACCAATATTTAGCATTAACAACTTATAGGTTTCAACTGGTATTATATCATTCAATTATAAAATGTCTTTGGATGACTAATGCTAAACAAAATTAAAATTATTTTGAAGTGAGATAGCAGCACCTGCAAAAGTTGTCTGAAGTATTTAATTGTACAGTTGTTTCTTTATTTTAGTATCATTTTATTCTTCCTTTCATATTGAATATTTTACAATAAATTTGGTTCCTATATATTTGCATTGTGGGTAATTCAACAGAATAAACCACAGGTTACACATTCATCACTAAAAGTGCATTACTGAAAACTACAAAGCTAAAGGTTAACCTCTAGGTTTTTAGCAAGCCATGTGGATGAAGGCATGTGTGCTTATCGTAGCATTTTATCCAGAATAATGACAGAAGAATCATTGGGGCAAGAAGCCACAACCTGCAGAGAGTTAATCACAGTCATTAATCACTTCACCACATTTTTTTTTTTTTAGTTTATTCTTTCCAAGATGGAGGTGCTGACAGAAATAGATTTCATTGTTTGTTTACTGCATAAAATAAGTTCAAAACATCATCACACCTTGTAGGTGATCCCGGAAGAAGAGTTAAATAGTTGATTTTACATAAAGACTGAATGTCTCATAAACGTGGGTGTTTCACAAGAGAAAAAGAGCATCTCAACTCAAGGTTACTGGTTCACAGCCAGATTACACCAGCTAGCACCCAAGTTTATCATTGTTCCATATTTCTAAAGTAAGACTGGTGATGAATAACTAAGTCATAACAAAAAGATGTTCTAGTTGACAAACACATACTGTCACTTCATGAGCATCCTTACAATAAGCAGCAGAGGACAAGAAAGAATAAAAATTGAAGTCTCAACATTCCCCTTGACAAGGCTGACTGTCTGTACAGACACACTAAATTGTCATCACGTTTGCTGTCCTGTTTATTGAACAACACAAGGTATAAAATGCATGCTATCTTTGCAAGGCAGAAAAAAACCCAAACCCAAACTTGCAAATTCTCATCCCTGCCAATCAGCTCAATTCCTCGAACTTAAAGTCATTAACACAAATTCACTTTAAAAAAATAAATTATGCATTATTCTAAAGAGTAAGAAGATCTTTGTATTAATAATTAAAAAATCCAATGCAATATTGTAATGATTATGTAGTTTTAAAAATGTTTTCTTTTAATTTTAACCTTTTAAAGTTTTGGGTTGTTTTTGGTTTGTGTGTGTGTGTTGTATTGGGGTTTTTTTGTTTATTTTTATTTTATTTTATTTTATGCAGCATGCAGTGGAACTTACAAAACAGGAGAAATGCTCTTTTGTGCATAAAGATGGTTGCCAATTATATTGCATGAATGGTGATGAGTGTAGACTTCAGATGTGTTGTGAATATCTTCAGAAATGGTTTTGAGAGGGAAGAATGTGGGAATTACAGTGTGTGTTTATTGTTTGGTTTGGGTGTATTTTTTTCCCCCACCCAATGCACAGAGCTAAATAATCAAGTAACTATCTGTATACAATTTATAGACTAGAAAAATACATTTGGATAACGTATTTGCCTAGAAGCATGTTCTCAGTCTACTTGTGTGCCTGTGATCGAGATAAACAAATGAGTTTCAGGTCAGGCCTAGGAATCAGCAACATTGCTGTTTTTAAGTGAATAATTATTTGCTGAAATACCAGTTAGCTCACTTTTGTTCCTCTCAAAAATATCACAAATATTTCAGTCCCAAATTTCACATCTTGATAGAGACCTCCATCTTTATGTTCCTGAAGTTACAGCCTCCTTTCTTAGTAGATCAGCTTAGTCTGACTATTGTTTTCTCACTAAGCACTGTCCTTAAGAGAATAATTCAAGGACGATTCAAAATAATTTTCCAGGATGACTTTGAGCACTAGTGCTTTTGTTGACAACTAGCGGGGAAGAAAAACCTCCAGGATTTAGATGTTCAAAACAAGACATAGTTTTTGCTTTTTATAAAAGTAAATTCCTCTGAATTCTGGCAGAAGAAACTCATCACTACTTCTTTAAAATGGTTTAGTAGCCTTTTAGAACTAGACAACACTACTTTTTTTCTCCCAGAAAATAGTTGTTCATGAACTGGCTCAAAACCCTGCAAGACTAAGATGATTGCAGTCTTCTTCTCTTTGAGGAGGACAATTATAAGCAGAGAAAGGACAAAACACTTTTTGGATCCGTAATTTATATGGAATTTAATTCATCATATAAATCAATAAAGACTTACAGCACAAAATATCAAAATTCGCGCATCAACAATGGCATCTTCAACCTATTTAGCTTTTTGCAATGTTTATATGAGATCTAAATAAAGATTACAATTGTGCAAATGTATTACACCTATGGCTATTTTGTCATTAACTACTTAGAAGAGAAAGCAGATGATTTCTAGCAGTTTCCTCAAACTCCTTCAATGTTACTTCAATTCCTACAATTTCTTTTTTTGTTTGTTTGTGGTTTTTTTTGGTTGTTGGTTTTTTTTTCATTTGTAATTGTTTCAAAAAAGATTTAACATCTCTTTCTCAATGTTGAGTTTTACTGCTCCACTGTTTCAGTCTCAGTTGGGGAGTGGAGGAAGGGAAGTTTCATATGTGAAAGGAAAGCAAAAATAATTCAAAATTCATGCTGCTCACTAAAATCTTAGTCTAATTAATGTGTAAAACATATATGGGGGGGCAGGAGGGGTGGGTGAGGCCTAAAGCAAAGAATGAAAGGCAGATTAAATGCTGACAGTTTGAGATGATAATGACAACTCTTTCCAATTATGAAGGACTTTCCTCGAAAAAGGAAATGTGATGCTATTTAGGATGGTACATTTAAATCCTCCACATAGAAATGTTTATGTCAACTGAACAGTTCCACTGAACAACAGGTAAGTATTAGCTTAACAGTATTCTTCAGCACTTTATTTCTAACTTCAGTGCCATCTCTGACATCAAAACATCAGTCTTCAAGAAAAAAAAAAATTCTTCAATGCATTTTTAATTGCTTTCCAGTAACATCACGTCACAAAACACAAACATCCCAGAAAACAAAAGTTCAGATTTTCAAGAGAAAGGCTTAAGTGATAGGCATCAAAATATCTTGATTATCCAGGATGATCTTTCCCAAAAGATTCTAAACTGAATAGGCTCACTGTTTCTTTGAAATCACTTTAACAAACATGGAACCGCCTGGACATTTGCAAAGGTGGGGCATAGATGTGAGTTTTCCAGCATACAATACATCAATAATTTGAGCTCAGAGTGCTTTTCCAATCCATTTTCCCAACATTTTCTAGATCGCAGTAGCTAAAGACCAGATGAGGCCAATGTCAGAGGACACTGTTGAAATAGAAATATTTAACTATTGCCTAAGTTTATATATAAACTTTGGATAATCTGATAAATATTTATTTATAATTAGACATGTCACCAGATTTATTGTTAGGAAGAATTACTCTCCCAGAATCTGACAGTGTATTTTAAGCATTTCTAATTTTCACCTGTACCATAAATTTCCTACAATTAAATGAGTTTTTTTTTTCCAAGACAGGGACATGTTACAGTCGAGCTCTGCTACTGAGTACTTCAGCTGTCCTTTACACTGTCTTTCCTTTGATTGCTTCTTTGTTACACTTCAAAACTGTTCAGTGGTCACTCATAACTCTCCTAGACTGAGTGTCTTTTGTATTCTTTCTTGGGTTACTGCAGGACAGGATGAAACAGCAAAGCCCATATGACAGCTAAGATGTGATCAGAAACTCCAGAGGCTAGTTCACTACAAATGAAAGAAATCGTCTGAGAATTTCCCATGTTTTCTATTTCCCACACCCTGCTTTGTCAGATCTCTAAGTGATACACTATTTGAGAGAAAGTGAAACAGTTTCTTGTAATTGATCTTGTTTATACACTAGTTAAGGCAGAAGTGTAAAGAAAATACTGCAGAGCTCCTTGTCACTAGAACACTAATCTATACTCTAAGAAAACAAAGCCTGTGGATCATAAACAACAGGGACAGCTTTACTCATCCACAGCTCGTGAATGATTTTGTTGAAAGCTGACAACAAAACCTGAAAAGAAACCTTTTCCCTGCTGTAGCATACATGTTGCATTCCCAAGATACACCAGTGGTCAGTTATACAGCTACAATTGTTACGCTACAAAGAAAAGATATAGTCAATTTTAAGCTTTTCTTTCTTTGTGCACAGTTCTTTTGTTTGCTCCTAATCACTTCTGGTGGTTCAACTGTCCACAACAGTAAAAAAAAAAAAAAAAAAAAAAAAAAAAAAAAAAAAAAAAAAAAAAAAAAAAAAAAA
>JAWWMP010000081.1:73614171-73646848 GCA_035047865.1 Dendrocincla tyrannina | reverse complement strand
AGGCTGCTGCACCTTAATGCATCTTACATGTTTTGCTCCATGCATTGTCTTTTCTCTTGGCATAAACACATCTGAGAGGGATAATTGCTTCAAGGAAAGCAATCTACAGAGAGCATCTGGCACAACTGATGTTTTTCTCCATCCTAGAGATTATTATAGGGCATCATCCTGTGTTCTTTCTACATAATTATATTTATCTGTCTGCCCCTCCATGACCACCTTAAACTTACCACAAAATTCAGGTAACACATCTAGTCTCATAGCAGAAACCTCCCATATTTTTCTTATTGAAATCCTATATAAACCAACTACTTTAATGATGCATGCCTTACAAACAAAAAAAGTAGCTATTTTATGGTGCATTCTCCGAACTTGCCTAATTTGAAAAACTGCTGACTTAAGAAAAATCAGCTTAGTATGTATTTCTTTTTTTTTTTTTTTCCTGGAAAATATTTGATGTCTTCTAATGTTAAACTGCACTAAGTTTTTGGGTTTTTTAATCACAATTTTCACAAGAAATCCCTCAAGTGCCAAGATAAAGAATTTCTCAAATATTTTTTAGAAGAAAATCTGAAAAAAAATTTGCAAACTACATCAAATAATTCCTTTGAGGCACAAACCAGGAAAAGTCTACTTTTCTACTTTCAGAAAGGAATCAATAATCCTTGTGGGTTCCTCCCAACTCAGAATATTCTGTGATTCTGTGAAGGTAGCTTTGCATATGCCTTCAGTTGCCCTTCACCTTCAAGATGGCATGACATCATAATATTGCAAGTATCTTCTCTTGCCTACCTTCTATGGAACAGAAGTCATAGGGATCTGAGGAGAAACAGTTCTGTTTTCCTTGCTTGCAGAGATATTCAAGGGCTTGTACATTCTAAAAAAGTGTTCTGGGCCTTTACTAAGCTAGAACACTTATCTTCATCTTTACCCTAAAATTTTGGGTTATTCAATGAGCAGTGTAGACATTTACATCTATTCTACTCACTCAGCAAAATAGACGTAATTAAAAAAAAACCAAACAAACAAAAAACCAAAAAACAAACCAACATTTGTCAAATACCCTGAGGTACCTATCAATTTGGAATCCCCACTGAAGCTTCTTGATTTTGAAAAGTGTTCTTCACTTGTTGATAATACATATTTTTCCTTTCTCCAAGTAGAAAAACACCAATAAAAGCAGCAGAACATTAATAAAATAACTGTGAAAATTTTTTTCTGATCTAATGATACTTTAAAAAAAATCTTGATTTACATAGGGCTGAGACAAATCCACTGCGACCCACACACATAATTAAAAAAAAAAAAAAAAAGCAAAAACAAAAACCGGGATCTGGTCGATTAAGATATGAGAGCATTTTCTCCTCAAAAAGTTATTGACTCATCCTCTTGCATAGCATAAAACCAAAAAGCCTAAACCAACAGCCCATCAAAAACAAACAAACAAAAAATAACAGACTTCATTTACTTTTTCTGCATAAACACCCTGCCCCCTATATCTACTTAAACTGAAGTATTAAGCTTGAAAGGTATTCAGTCTTTATGCAAAATTGTCATGTGGTGAATAATCCTTCATCTCACTTAGAAAAGTTGCTTAATGTTAATTAATAGTAATTAGTGTTATAGCTTTAGTATAAATGTCTCCATATTTGTATTCCACACACAACTGAAACTTAGGCACTGTTTCTGTCTAAGGAGTAATGTGGCTGCACATGTACACTAATGCTGCTACCATTGACATAATAGTGCCATTTTGCCTCAGAATCAATGTTAATTTGTCAAATTTACAATCCTTTCTGATAAAGGGAAATTCTGCAATGCAAACTGGCAAACATTGAAAGCTTACCATATCAATATTAATTAAAAAGTGGCATCTACTCAAGATACCGTAATCAATGTAGTATAGCTTTTGAATTATATTATACTTTGATATAGATTAGAATTTAAATTGTAGATCTGCACCAACTTTGAATATATACTCTATCAAAATAGCTCCATTAGTTGTAAGAAAATGTAGGCTGTTATCTGATGATTTTACAATAGAAGATAATATTCCACAACCACAGAGAGAAAGCTTTCTTTTAAGAGCATATAAAAACTAACGAATCAGATTCACTGGGGGAATTTTTCTAAGTAAAAAACTGCTCCTCCTTATAAGTGTTCATCTTTCCTACTGAATTGCAAAGAAAGCCTTTGTCCATCTTCCACAAAGATTTCTGTGAATTCAATTCAGGATTCTCTCTTGTTGACTGCCACATGTATTCCTGACAGGAAAAAAACACCTGGGGTGCAGTGTTATCACAGTACACCACAATTTAGCTGGAAAAGGAAAGAAAATATTCTATTACAAGCCAAAAGTATGGGCAAGACTCCAGCCCAGAAGAAAATTAAAACACCAGGTAGCCCTATAAAATAAGCAGTAATATAGGTAAGGAGCAGCTCCTACACTGTCCATGTCCCACTTGTAATTGTGATGGCAGACCTCTTGGTATTTCATCAGCATTTGGTAATAATTTGCAAGGTAATTTTGAAAATTGTAATTTGAGTGCTTGGCTACTGTATGAAAATCCAGCAGGGAAATGAAATGCTTTTAAGAATAAGGTCCTTTATCTTTTGGCTCAAAGACACCTCCTAGACTATGTGCTATTTGAATGCAGTGAATGGTTGTATACAATAGCACTTGTTAGTGAAAAAATGCCAAACCCATACAAATATTTTAGCAGCCTACAAATAACACCACAATGCAGTAAAATCTCAGCTCTTGTCAAGTAAAAATCTAGCAGTCACAAATTATATTTAAGTTACGGACCCCTTGTTATAGAACTTGAACTGAAGGAGTGTCTTCAGATAGCAGACTTTTCATTTGGCCCAAGATGAGAAATTTCAGGTGGTTGTTGTTTTTCTTTTCTTTGGTTAGTTAGTTCTGGAGTTTTTTTGGTTGTGTACTTTGGTTTTATTTGTTTTGTTTGTGGGCTTTGAGGTTTTTTGTTTATTTTGTGTGTGGAGTTCTTTGGTTTGGTTTTGTTAGAACAGAGCAAGGAATTTATCTTGTTTTTATCTAAATCATGCTTCTTTCTACTAATTCTCAGTCCATGTGAAAAAAAAAATAATTATAGAAAGTTATCTGTTTGCAAGTGTACTTGAAGAAATGTACAAAATCTACTCTCCAATGGAAGCAGAGTGAAGAGACTGTGCTTTTTTGCTGTCACCAAGGTTCAAGCTATAATATACCAAGTTTCATTTTCACCTTGCAATTTCCAGAGTAGTTTCACAATTCAGCAAAAGACCTCCAGAAATCACTCACCTCCTCTTTCACACTTCCATTTTAAAAAGCCATATATATTTTTTTTTTCCAGGTTGCTTTACAAGGCGTTTCTGAAAAACTGGAGAACTTCAGTGACCCAGAAGAAAAATTTTAGAGGCTAACCAATTTTAAATCTTACATGTACTTATGAGTGACTCAATAAATACAGAGAGTAAGGAAAAAAGTATTACATTTTGGGTATATTTTAAGGGACTTTTTCACCAGTTCATAAATCTCCAATTATAAAGAAACACAGCAAATATTTATTTTCCCACTGAAATAATTATAAATTCTACTGTCAGGTTTTTTTGCCTGGCTATTTCTTTTTCAGTATGACATTTGATAAAAAAGAGTGCTGAATTTGGTATTATGAGTGAAAACTTTGGTCTAGTATAAGTTTCTTTATTTTCCAGTTATCACAGTTAAGCTGATGTGACTCAGCAATATTAAGGAAATATTTGAAAAAAAATTACAGAAAATAACTAATCAACTAAATTTGAGTCTTAGGTGCTACATCTAGCAAGGGAGAGAAGGGTGTTTTCATTCCCATTATGCAACTTTGCAAACAGTATTTTCACAACAATAGTCCAAATGGCATCACTTATGAGTAGTTCAGAAGCATCCTTCCTGGTGAACCTGGGAACTGCAGGAAAGTTCTATTTCCAGTCCAGATATAACCTATTTTGTGATCAATACAACATATTGTACTTGAGAGATAGGGGCAAAATTAATCTCTGAACGCAAGCCTATGCCATAGAGTCATTGTCATTTCATGAATTGCTCATCATTAGTGTACATTTTTGTAACAGGCTGACAGCTTGAACAACAAACAATTTTGGAAAACTAAAGAGGTCTTAAACAAGGAGGTCATGGATATTTAATGAAGTGCTATGGGAATCGCCTGCAACAGATCTGACAGCAATGAGTAATGACAGCTTGTTCAGGGGCTACTCTGGCCACTGTCAATGGAATGGCAAGATTAAGTAAGGTAAAGGCCAGAGACTCCCTCCATCTGTCAGCAGCCTAGCAGAATTAATTCCCAGCACATGAGTCCCTGAAACATACATCAGCTGCACATCTCTCTGAGGCTTTCTTGATGTTGTTTCATTTGGATTTACACACTGAATAGAGATAAAGCACCCAAAGCTTGAAACGCATTTGCCCTTACTTCAATTAGACTGGTTTACCAGCAAAATAAGAGGCTGTCATTCAGTAAGACTAAATATTTTGTTAAAATAAAAGGAAATTGAAACTAAACATAAACCCACACAACCCCACTCTTCAGAGTTGAATACTTTTTACTTCCTTATCTTGCCTTCATTCAGAAGTGTCCAGAATATAATACAGCCCCTGAGCTGAGGATCCACAATATGGTCCTATTTTGCAAATAGTACTATCAAGCACAACTCTTATACTACAAGTCTGCTTCTCTAGCAGTCCTGCATTCACCACCTCCAGGGTCTCTGCTACCTCTTCCCCTTCCTTTCTCCTGAACCACTTCTTGTCTAAAAGAATTCAGCCTTAGTGACTGTAATCTCACCTACCAGAAGCACTGGCAAACTCTTCTTTACTGCACTGTCTCAGGTGAGTTTTCCTTGAGATTTAACTCCTGGTTGTCCAAAGATCTCACTCTTGGCCCTCCAAGCCCGGCTGCCCCCTCACAGCAGGTCCACTGGTGCAACCAGGACCATCAATGCTTTCCTACAGCAAATCCAGCAGCAAACCTAGTCCCCCAGCCCCAACACAAGGGCAGGTCATATAAACAACAAGGTAGACACCCACCACACAGGCTTCTAAAGGAAGAGACCAAGAGGAAAGAGTAGAAAGAAAAAATAGATGACTCACAGGGCTCACCCCACCTCCTCTCAGCTCCACACCTAGTAACAACCTTCTCTCACCAACCAGGAGACAGACCCCACAGCCACACCATGGCACACGACTGCCTTCCTCACCCCCTGGCTGTCCAGTGCATAACATGAGTGTCTCCATCCCACACTAGCAGCCAAGTTCCAGAAGGTTCTACATGAAGCCCCAGTCTTGACCTCTAGCCTCAGCCTCCAGTTCCAGCCCTGGCTCTGGCCCCCAGCCCATACTGGTGTTTCTTGCCCCACAGACAGAGCCTTGACAGGAGTCTGAAGTGAAGTGTTTCATTTCCAGTCCAACAGGAGAGGATTTACTGGGGCATTTCTGAAGCGACTGACCCTTGGCACATCTGCAGGGGACATTCAGTTACAGTCTGTGAAAGTATGTGAGAGGTTATGTCTGTATTTTGCTCTCTTTTTCAGTAGAATGGTGGCCATCAGTTTGGGCATTATTTCTGTCACATTTAAGGGAAGTCGTTTCTCCTAAGCCACCCCAACATCGGATTCAGTTATCATTAAACAAATCATGTTATTGATGAACACATCTATCAGAGTGTCACAGGTTAAAAAGAGATCCTTCTTGCTGTTAAGGTGTATTTAAAGGCAATCAGTTTCAACTTTATCCTCTCACTTGTCTGTAAGAAAAAAATGTCAGGGAGGCTGGTGAATTTGCTTGGTGAATATTTATCAGTAGTGGAACAGATTTCCTCAGTCAAAAGAAAATAGTAATGACTAGTTCATCCCATAGTCTGTCCAGAAGGTTGATCATTATAAATTACTTTATTGACTGATGTCTCTTCTCAGCATCCCGTGCTTCAGTGAACTAAACAATCAACATATGTTTAATGCAGGTAAGGCAGTCATTCACAGCAAAATATAACTGCTGAACAAGCATGCTGTTTTATCACGATGCAAAGTTTTTTTCCATTTCAGTTTTCCTGCTGGATAAATTTTATTTTTTAAAGTCCTGGAGCATTGGGACTTTTTAGTTTTCAAACAGAAGCTGCTGGGTTGTGGCTATATGTACACTGATTGTACAGTTGTGGATATCTACGTGTACTAGTTTGTGTGTGATAATATGTAAGGAAATTGTAGTTGTAATTCCCATGGAGGTTACATCTTTGCATGTCAAATACAATGCTCAGTCTAGATAATGCATAGGAAAATAGACTATTATGATGAAATATAAATCACACAGTATAATCCATTATGGATCATTGAGTCCATATGTAGATTGTTGAATCAAACTGTGAGAATGGAAACTTCATGTTGTAGAGATAATCATAGAGACAAAAGTCACATTAAATATATGTGTCATCATTGCAGCATGTAAAGGGTAGAAATAGATTTGGGTTTTGCCTTGAATACCTTCAGTTTTAAGGTTTAAATTGAGGAACCTAGAAAATTGAATTGAATTTTTTTCTCAGAGCTCATTGAGGAGAATATTTTCTAGGTAATTCTAGAACTATCCTTGAATCATATGTTCTGTAATTGGCAAAACCGTCAATATTCAAAGGAAATTTTAAAAAAAAAAGTTTCCTGATTTTTCTCTGATTAATTTTTAATGTAAATTACTAACTTGAGAAACAAATGCTGCATGATGAAAGAGAAGAATATCTATCCCTCCATGATTCCGAAGCATCAAATTTAGACTTGGACTGTTTTGTTGGTTGACTTTATCCATACTTAGTGGCATGAAATAAATCTAGCATCTCTGATGACATAGATACATTAAAATTGTTTCATATCTTGAAAATTCTAAGTTGTTGTAGAACATTTTCAACAGTGTTTCTAGGCTTTCTGAATTGTATTAATTATATCTACAAGACGTGTGTTTACAGCTGTTCTCTAAAAGTGTAATAGCTCTAGGACTATTTTCTTCCTGAGAATGGGAGAAAGAGGACAGAAATGTCCATTAATATAAAATAATAGCATGCAGATTTGTCAAAAAATATACCATGGATTGAGATGTGGTGTTATATTCCTTTGGTCCTTGTCAAGATAAACAATCCTATGTGCCTGGCTTATATTAAAGAACTGATCTTTTGTTTGAAAAAGAGTTGTAAAATCAAAGGGCAATAAAAATGTTGGCCTTCATTACATTTTGTTTTCCATTTCCTAGGGAAGGAAATTTAAGGGCAGATCTTTTTAATTTGTCAAAAATTTGTTCAAAATTGTTATGAATATATATTTTCTGGTACCTAAAATTGTGAAGAGTGCACAGTGTAAGGCACAAGGAGCAGCCCCTGTGTTCAAGATGATAGAAAGACAGAGGAAATACTTTGGTGGCCTTCAAAATAGCAAAATTAAATTACTGCTGTCTTCACTACTTTAAAATATAATGAAATAAGAATAATTAAAAGCCATGGAAATTATTATGACAACATATCATCTGACATCTGCTACATTAGCCAAAATTTATATGCTGCTTTATGCCGGAACGGTTTTGCTGGCTTAGAATAAATAACTATGCTGGTTCTTGGAACTTTGGAGGCAAATTATGTTTAGGATATGATTTAAAAGAATTATGTTTATGAGAATTAGTGACTTACTTAAGTAATTCAATCTATGACTTTGAGTGTTCACGCTATTTGGGGGGGGGGGGGGGAAATGAAATTTCCATCATATACTGTGTTTATCTGGAATAAAACTAGGAATGGTGGATCTAATGATTATTTGGCTGATTCAGATCTTTAAAAGATATTCTGTAGTGACTCAGTTGTCAGAGATTTAAAAGAATGTCATATGAAACAACAGCTGTATAGCTTATTTAGGGTCAAGATAGTAGTAAGACAGAATTACTTCTTAAATTGGTTATAATTCTGCATACTGCTGTTCTCTTAAACCTCCATAATGTGGCGGGACCAAGTATCAGTATTAAGACAGGATGACAGAAGATTTAACTGAGTTTTATAAAGTTGTGGGATGGATCCTCTCCACTAACTCCAAAGTAAGAGCTGATTCTGAGTAAAACAAAGTCCTACTAGAACCCTTCCTCTCTTTTCATGTTGGTACACTGAGAAAAATAATGAGTTACTAACTGAAATAAATAAAAAAATAATGTAATTTAAATTTTATTTTTGAAGTAGAACATTGTAAAGTCTTCTAGTTCAACACTTGCTCTAGTTTTGAACATAGTTTACTTTTATCTCCTAAAGATTCTGCTTTAATGTCCATAGGACTTCACATAGTGTGTTTCCAGATACATATTATCATTTCTGATAGTAGGGCACCTTGTGTTATGTTAAATTTTCCTAGTTGACACATACTGAGAAAGCGCAATAGTGCAGCTAAATACAGAGTTGTTAACAAATCATCTACAGTAAAAGCATGTTTTAGTGTGACCTAATTAGGTTTAATTTCATATCGAAGTCAAAGGTTTAGGGAAGGATGTGGAAATTGGAAAAATTTATTACTAAACTAAATGCCCTTTCAAATGCATTCTACTCACATGAAGTATTTATCTAATCAAAGTTTAAAGCACCTATCATTTAGTGGCTAGAAACTCATCATCTAAAAATAAAATAAAACAAACAAACAAACAAACAAACCCAACCTTCCCCCCCCAAATAAACCAAAACCAAACGAAAAAAGCCCAAACTCTTCAACATTCTCATACCAAAAAACTCAACAAATTCCAAATTGTTACAGACTGAAGTGTTTTTTTCCTAATAAAGGATAGTATCTGTTTTCTGCCCTAACCAGTCTGTCCCACCTTTCCTGCAAAAGGAAAAAAAAAAAAAATCCTGAACAGTGATATTTGTATTATTGGCACAAGGTAATAAAGAGCACATACCGATCACATTGCTGTAATTTTGCTGTTTAGATTCTATAAATATATACATATTCTGTATAAATATTCTACAAATATGTATGTACAACAATGCATAGAATTAATGGACAAACATCCAAGACTGAACGCCTTGAACATCATTCAAGCTTACCTGAAGCTGCTTTGAATTTACTGGGTCTCAATACAGGGCAGTGAGCTTGCAAGTAGATTTCCATCTAAGATGTTTACTCATGATTTCATTTAAGAAGATAATTTCAAATGCTGGTTCCCACCAGTTTAAGAATACTTTTTATTAAGAAAGTATAGTCTCTTATAAGTTCAATTACAAAAATATGAAGTGCATGTTTGAATTATCTGGTTCTATAAAATGTGCCAGTAGCAGTAATTGACAAATGAGTTTGCTCTTATTTCCACTTAAAGGTTGTAATATTAATTTCAGAACTGTTCCTACTTTTATATCAGTTATATATAGAGTTATATTGCATAGAACTATGAACTATCAATGAGCTTTGGGAAGCCAGGAAGAGCAAAACATTACAAGTAGTTTTTAGAAGTCAGTGAAGTCTATGTACCCCTATGAAAAACAGACTTTTAGGGCTAAAATTTATAGAATTTAAAGGAATATAATATGTTCCTTTTTTTTTTGCTTTCTGTTATCCATAATTTCCATATGCTACAAAATATTCATATTGTCATTGTTAAGTATGCTAGGTCACAAAGCTTACTGCTGCTTACTGATTACTGCACAGTATTAAGAGCAAAACTATTTTTTCACTCTGTTCAAGGAAAAAAATCATAATATTTTTTAGTAGTTAATTGTGTTCACCTTTAACATCTTGCCCAGAGGTGAATTTGAAGGTGTTTTGGTGTGGGTTGGTGCTTTGTTGGTTTGTTTGCTTGTTTGTTTTTCTGTGTAATATCTGGTAACTGAAGGGAAGGAGAAAACCTTCAGAGTCCCATATCATAAATCAGTTACAAAAAGTTCTGAGGGGAAAAAAGAGGAAAGTGTAAAAATAATTAAGGTGTTGCCATAGTTTTGTTACTACTTAAGCACACTAATTCTTGGTGTTATGGATCTGCCAGAGAAGGACAATGAGTTATGTCTCACTATCATCTGCTCAACAGGACTTTGATCGCTTGCTTTATGTTCCACAGACCAGTGCTAATAGTCACTGATTAGGGCAAGATTTGTCCATGCCTTGTTCCAGAGGCAAACACAATCAGTGTTTTGCAAAGCAACCACACTTTTCACTCAGGTTTATATTTTGAAATCCTAGTAAACCCAAAAACTTAAAAAGCTTTTCTCCAAACTGTACTGCGTGTTTCAATTACATTTTATTGCATGCTGCACAGCAAAGCATTTCTGCTGTCTCATGGCATTAAAGTAGATTATGTGAACAAAATGTTTTCAATATCAGGGAAAGTAATATTTTGTTACTAGGATCCTGGCATCTGATGATCTGCTGGTCTGCATTTCTTGGTAATACCTTTCTCATAACTTGTACCCTCAAGTGGCTTCACAACCAAAAACCCCTTTTCTTTTATGGAACTCAGACAATATGTTTGGTTCTACATGGCTGTATTGGTGAAAATTGCAAATTCACTATAACACGTAGATATACACCTCTGTGGAACATAGAGAGCAAAGGAAAAGCTTCAATACAGGTATATGTAGACATATACGTACACATAATAGAACTATATATAGAAATATATAATACACACATATCATAGAATGGCTGGAGTTGGAAGGGACAATAAAGATCATCTTGTTCCAATCCACTTATTATGGGCAGGGATACCATCACATATACATATATATGCATATATATATATATATATGTATGTATATATATATGTGTATGTATGTTTTAAGCCAGGGGTTCTACACAAAAAAGAGAAGGCTGCAGGCTGCTGTTTCCATGCAATTCCATTTGCTAAGTCATGTAATTTTTTTCAGCATAAAGAAAAAAAAAAGGGAGCAAGAGATCTGGCTTTCCGTTATATTATGATGTGTATTTTATAACATTGTTATTATTTGTCCATAAAATGTTTTGACAGTATGTACATGAATTGCTTGTACAACATTCTCTACTTCTAAAATCTAGTCATGTGAATTATTCCCTTCATGTTTTATAGAAAACATGAAATAGGAAAAAAAAAAGTTAAGTATTTATTTGAGTACATGACAGAAGAACTGTTTTTTATCTTTAAACATTCATCAGAGATAAATTATTTATTCATGCTTAATAGAGCAGCCCAGACTGTTCCAGGTTTCATTAGCTGAAGTTTGAGTGACTTCTACTTACCATAATAATACTTTACATTTGCACAATGCTTTTCATTCAAAAGTATTTTAAGCTGTTTTGCATAGTCTGTTTATATAAGGGATAAATTAGCCAACCAGTAAATTAGAGTTACCTCTGGAGTGAAGCTCTGCAGAAACTTTGTGGCAAGAATCTTATATGGGATTAATTTTATGTTTTAAATAAAATTTCATGGATTTCAAGGAAGCAGAGCATACAATAGAATTAAACTCTGTTTTATAGAGGAGAAAAGAGTCTTACTGCTGGGGCACTTAACTCCAACAACCAAGCAGTCTCTGTTACTTGCTTCTGCCACACACCTCCTATCATCTTCCATCAATTTTGTCTCATTTGGGCCTTACATAATGTCATAGGATCATAGAATATTCTGAGTTGGAAGGGACCCACAACTTCCATGAGTTGGACCCATGGAAGTCCAACTTCTGGCTCTGCACAGGAAGCACACCATGTGCCTGAAAATGTTGTCCAAATGTTTCTTGAACTCTGTCAGGCTTGGTGCTGCTGTGACCACTTACCTGGGGAGCCTGTTGCATTGCTTGGCCACCCTTTGGATGAAAAACCTTTTCCCAATATCCAATCTAAACCTCCCTGAACTCAGCTTCAAGCCATTTCCTTGAGTGTGACACTGGTTGTGAGATGAAGAGGTCAGTACTCAGCCCTCTGCTTTGCCTCACGAGCAAGTTGTAACTGCAATGAGGTATCCCCTGGGTCTCTTCTCCAGGCTGAAAAGACCAAGTGTCCTCAGCCACTCCTCATTCCGCCTCCCCTCAAGGCACTTCACCATCTTCACTTCCTTCCTTTGGACGCTCTCTAAGAGCTTAATATCTTTCTTATACTGTGTTGCCCAGAACTGCCCACAATATCTAAGGTGAGGCCACTCCAGTGCAGAGCAGAGAAGGACAATCCCCTCCCTCGACCAGCTGACAATGCTTCGACTGTCGGATTACTACTACTACTACTATTAATAATACCAGCTCAGCTTTATTGACTGTTCACAAGTACACAATTAACTACTTAAAATGTAAATCCATCATAGTTCACTTTCTCCACCTTTTAGCAATGAAAACCCCTTTTCCACTGACAGTGAGCTAATTTGTATGATGTTGAATTTACAATGTGCTAATAAATAATGTACATAATGAAGACCATCATGACTCTGAAGCATCAGTTATGGAACTCAGAAATAACACTTGATTTATCCCAGTTTTTGACAATTTCTATTATATCACATTAACCTGAAACTAAGACTGTTTTCCTGTCTATGGAGAGCAGGCAACAATGTCTTCAGATCCTGGTTGGAATTTACCATCATGGGAATTTTTTTCTTTCAAGGTTGACAGGAATAATATAGTTCTTCAAAACTGGAACAGGTGAACATTTATTTTGCTTGTCTTTTGACACTGATGTTTCTCCTGGCCTCACCTTAGTATGCTTCTGCAGCGTTTGCAACCACCTTGCTGTACTTTGAAACAAATCTCTCTCTTTTACTTAGTCTGCATTTGGCTATTCTATAGCTATTCATGCCAAAGAATCCCAGAAAAAATAATAAAAACTTACAGTACAAACAGTACTGATTTCAGGTACAGTGGTTCAATGAACTCAGAGGAATTACTAAACTCATAATAGGAAGAACAAAGTATACTGGAATTTAGTCCACAGGAACTTCAGTGTAGCTACTCACATAAGTAAATGTTTGCAGAATTAAAACTCCCTTTATCAATTTGTGAAATAAAGAGTCATCAAAAAATCCTGGTGACATAGTCCTTCTGAAAATAATCTGTGTAAGTGAAGAGTATGTCAGTTCTATATATTCTAGGTTCTTGTCAGTACAATATAAGAGAACTCAACAGGATTTTTTTTTCCCCCCAGTGCTAACTGCACTGTTAGTCACAGTTACTAGAACAAGTAAACCTGTAAACTTTAGCTTTTTGGACATAAATGGTGCTTCATATTCAGTATGATCAGGCTGTTAACTTGATTTAGTAATCCCAGAGATTACTTCAAAGTTGTTGACCATGTTCCCTTCTTCCTCTGCTTTATGGGACACCAGGTAACTTCAAAACATAACCATCTAACTGGCAGTGAAAGATCTATCATTTCTTGATTATATGCAATAAAAACACAAAACAAACAGAACCTTCTCCAACAAAGAAAGAAACAGAGATATTTTAAGGTGCTCTGTATTATTAAAATGCCCTACACCCAGAATAAATTAATTCAAGCAGAACTTGGGTTTGGTAACAAGTCTAGTAACTAGCTGTATCTTTTTAATGAAGCTTGCTCTGTGATATCATAGGAGGAAAGAGCCCCCTAATGGCTTCAGATGAGCTAGGAACATAAAAATAAATTTCAATTTCTGTGAATTCAAGCTGGAAAGCAATGCAACATTAATTTCAAAAAGATCAAATTAATCTTTTTAAGAAAAAGTTGATACAACTGAATCAGTTTAAAATATTATAAAAAGTCCAGATTAACAACATCCAAGACTCAAAAGAAAATGCACAATTTATAATATGTAAACTCTCAAATAATTTTGATTTGAGGGGTTTTTTCATCTTTTTTTTTTTTTCTGAATCTGACAAAAGATAATGCTTACAATCTTAAATATGGAAATGAATAACATATCTTAAAAACTTAACTGATTATTTGGGTTTCTGAGGTTTTTTTGGTGCTTTCTTTTTTTAAAAAAAAGGTTCAAATGTAGTATTCCCTTTGCAAAAAGAAACACTTTTCAGTTTTTTTCGGAGGTTCACGGTTAGGGTGTAAACTGACCACTAACAGATAATAATCTGGAGGGAATCATATTGCTGGCTTTGAAATCACAGAATTAGCATTTTACTTCCAAACACAAAATTATAAGGTATATTTAAAGAGCACAGGTATAGTTAACAAGTCTTTTCAGAGAGAAAAAGAGAGATTAATAAGAGATATAAGAAAGCTTTTGAGGATACATAAAGGATTATTTTTTTGCAAGTCAAACTGCAAATGAAATATATTGTCAGGCCTTAAGCTTTGTTAGAATCCAAAGTGAATTAAACACCCAATTATTTTAGCTTCTTATAAAATGTTGTCAATATTTAGTACCTCTAACTTTTGATATCCATGTTTTTGCCTTATTGTTAAAATTTTAAGTCAGGTAATAAAAATGTAAAGGGTTTCTCTCCATTCTTTATGGTCAGATTGTGCACTCTGACCCCACAGTCAATGCATGCAGTCCTCACCTTTGGCAGTATTTTATGAAGTAAAATGCCACTCAATGAAAGCTATGGTGGCAAAATGTGCTCCCAAGAGAATTACTTGCTACCCAGAAAGAATTTCAGAAGGAAACATTGAAACTGGTGACACGGATCGAGTATGCATGTAAGAAACAACACAAACATTATTCATAGAGAAAACGTAAAGAAATACAATACAGATGCTATAGTTTAAGTAATCCTTAATCCTTAGTTTTGACTCGTTTAGTTCTCGTTTTTGCCAGTGCTTATTCATGTGATACATTATAGAAGATGATGCTTTCTCTTAAGCATTGTACGTTTTTTTCATGTGGTCACTTACACACCTGTTCCAGTTATTTTTAGTTTTCAAAACAATCTCTGTATTCCTAAGGCCCTCAGCATTTATAATGTCTTCCTTTTACAAATTATAAATAATCATTTTTGTAACTCCAATTTGGGTTTTGAGAAGTATTTGAGAAGCTTAACAAAAATTTCTTGGTGAAGGAAGAGAAGGAACTGCTTTTCTGGATTTGTGGTACTTTTGTCATTGGATAAACTGGATTACAGTTAGGTGCACAATCCAGCAGCAAGATTCTGCTATAGGCAGTTTCTTGGACAAAGCATTGGAATGTCGTACTTTGCTAGGTGCAAGTCTACTTAAATTGCTTGCATTAACAGACTGATGCCTCTACTTCACACAGAGGAGTAATCACAATAGTTGGTATATGAAAGACTCTTCAGTCTGGAGCAAGGAGCAGGGTGCACAAACTGATGAGGAAGGCGGTGCAGATTATCACATCTGTTAGGAATGTGCTACTAATGAAGTGACAATGCTGTCTTCTTAGCATCATGCTCCTATGGCCTGTAAACCACCGAGTCCATCAACCTTCTATTTTGTAACCAAAAGCAGGGTTATTTCAACTTTAGCCTGTCACCTTCAAAATCACAGCAGTCTATCACAGCAAAACCACTTACAGCATAGCTGAAGCAAATAGTTAGGAAGTTTATGTAGAGCTAGGCAATTAGGAGACAGTAGACACAATGTCACATCAAAACAAGCTGTCAGTCCATGGGACGGTTGCCTCAAATATGCAGCACAGTGTAACAGAACATCCTAGATTTCATATCTCAGGTCATAAGCCTTGATCTTTGCTTTGCAGGCAAAATGCTAGCAGTAACTACTATATCTACAAAAAAATAAAAAAAGGTGGTTTAATGACATATTTTTTAAGGCAGACTTTATTTGCTCAGCTGTGGTAAGCTTGCAGTCAAAAGACAGATACTATTTCAAACTACTGACAAGCACTGAGAAACCCTTCAGATAAATGTTCTCTCTACCTGACTTCAGAACATGTACACTAATGAATCAAATATATGTGAGAGCTTGTGTGCCATTATTACTCCAGTCTACTTAGCATTTGTGGGACAAGTGACATTAAAACATCATCCAAGAAGTTAGGCATAATCTTTCCGGTTATTTCATTCCCATTCACTTGAAGGGTTAAGCTCGATAAATGCAATGCACAAACCATGTCCTGTTCCTAATTGTCTTCTGGTGTACATAGTATTTGACACATATAATCTCTGAGTGAAAAAAACACAAGTGCAAAAAATGCATTCTGTGAACAGATGCCAAAGCTTGTATTTAACATGCACAATACAAAAGACTAATTCCCCTTTTTAGGTGCTTGAAAAAGCAAATGATAATTTCCTTACCTGGGAGATTAAACTCTGTATATCATCAGTCTTATGTGAGCTAAAGGGAGAGGATGAATTTTTGTCTTCCTTAATAAGCCTTTCTTCAGAGATGCAGAACATGAGAGATATAATTGTAAGCAAAATGAACTGTTCCAACATCCAGTCTGTCATCAGTTGCACTGGCTTAGAGCTGGCATCCTCTTGCAAATGAAAAAAAGGTAGCTCAGCAAGTTCTCTACTGAAGGAGCTCAATATCAGTGTTATCAGGCACCAGCAGTCACATACCGATGCTATATGGTATACAGTCTCCCTCTACTGCGCGCTTTCTCGCTTGCTCTCCCTCTCTCTCACCCTGGCGTTCACTCAGCTCTGAATCTGAGCTCTTTCTGCTGCTGTATAATCAATCTAGCCTGTCTGAATGTAATAGGCCTCTATTTAACCAGCCAATCAATAGCACAGATTCCTCTGCTGCTCCCTGGGGTCTTTTCCAGGAGTGGTACAAACAATAAGAGTTTGGGCAGGAGTTTAATCAAGTATTTTTCATTATTTTATCTCCCTTAAAGAGAAATTGTTTAGGAGAGCCCAGGTTCAAAGCTATCTTTCTCTGTGTGTTTTTTTTTTTTTTCATGGAAGTTATATAAACCTGCACGCTGCACTGAACTAACATTCTGAACAATTTTAAATTTTCACCTATTCCACAAGTTTTAGAATGTATATTAAAAAAGAAAGGAGAGGAAAGAAATAAACACACACACACACACCCCTCCCCCATCCCCCATGGCAAGCCTCAGGCTTTGTGTTCTGAAAAATCTGGTAGTATGCTTTGTAACCTGGAATTGTTTATAGCAATTGTGGAAACCAAGCATAAACGAAGAATCAGGAAAATTGTGCTTCACAGACTGTGCTTCTAACCCCTGTCAGCTTGAACTCACTTCTTTCCTACACTATTTATGCTTCACCTTGTGTGGCTGCGGGGGGAGCGGGAGGTGGTTGGGGAGGGGTGTTTGTTTTTTGTTTGTGTATTTGCTTGGGTTTTGTTTGTTTGTGTTTTCTGTTGTTTGGGGATTTTTTAAGAATATATATAGGAACACCATAGATTCAGATACATGAGTAAGTGGAGATACAATATCCATTCAGCAGATTCACATAGGGCAGTTTTTTTCCTGCTAAAATAGCAGTCAGAATTAACTGACAGCAACAAACAACTATAGTATGCTGCACATATACCTTATATTGCACTGCAATGTGCTCCAGACATGCTTGCATGTATGCAAGAAATAGACTGTAAAAACAAAAGTTCAGGAAGGACATTGTGCAAAGTAAATATTTTTACTTCAACAAGCTAAATTTATTTTCCCATTTTTTAATTTAATTTAATTTTATGATTTAAGGACACTAAATCATAAGAACAATTATTTGAGACCTTTTCATTCTGGTTGCAGCTGAAAATTATGAACCAACTTTCATGCTCAAGCAAACTATGGGGAAATACCTACCATACTCCAAAGTCTAGAGGATAGGTTACATCAGTCACAGGTGCTTCCACATGGCAGGATACTGACACTGTCATATTTCTGTTCATAATTCAAACCAGCAAATACAACTGAAGAACACCATGGGTCTAATGCATTTGGTGGTTTTATAGAGAACAGGCTGTCCTATTCTTAGTGATCCCCTCATATATGATTCTGGCAGAAATTCATGTGAATCCAGAAACAAAATGAGAGCTTTGATTTTATACTTCTTCGGTGTTTAGACTGTCCATCAGTCAAAGGATTTCTCAATACACTTATTGCATTAAGACTTGTGCCTGAGACCCTGTCTTGAGAACTGGAACTTGCAGTCCAGCTGTTTATTCAATGCTTAAAATTGCCTCCCTAGAGTATTAAAAGAAGTCAAACCTTTTAACTTATCGAAGTGTGAGCACTGTAGTCTAACATCAGAGTCTGACATAAAAGTAAGTAGACATACTGATAATTAAATTAAATTTTCTCATGATAACCTTGTTGATAGAGATTTCTACTTGATTTGTGGGATTTCTTGTGTAATGTCTTGGGAGTGGTCAAAAAAGGTTGTTCCTTTCCAGTTCCTTTTTCAAAAAATCTCTCATTAAACAAATTTATAGAGTCGTGTCAGATAGTTTATGCCTATATAACCTACCTAGAAATACAGAGTTCTTGGATAAACACAAGCTAGGGGTACTAAGTCATCAATTTTAGTGCCTTGAAAATTGTACTCAAAGACTGTAAGGGAAAGACAGCAGGAAGAAAAAGATCAGCTATGAAGATGGAGTTTGCAACATGAGAAGGAAATATACAGTGTTCATTAAGAATAAGGGGTATGTACCTATTCAGGGATACAGAGCTATCAGAAAAAATTCTGTTTACTCTGAGTGTTTACACAAGAGTATGTGTAAGGTCATGTGGTAGCAGAAAACAACACATTTATGAATTTCTTTCAACACACATACAAAAAAACTTACAGGCAACAAACAGTATCCACAGGAAGTTCAATTTAACCATTCTTCATGTGAAATATTACAATATCAACTAACAATCTCTGATTTTCCAGTTGCATATGGAATGCCTCATTAAATGCAGAGAAACATTTAACAGATATCTCAGGTGTTTGGAGTGGTTTGCATCACCTAAGTGAAGTTCATGGGTAGAAAAAATTATTAACATGAATAAATAAAAGTGAAGATGGATAGAATTATGGTCATACAGGTTTTTGAGTGTAGAACTTGTAGTGAAAGTGTATAAGCCTGTACAGGCCTATATGTTGCAAGAAAGCAAATTACTCTAGAAAGTATTTTGCCCTTGAGGGGAGGATGGGACCAGACAGGTGTACCGCAGTGCAAAGGTTTTTGAGGTTCTCAGTGAAAAAGGCCCAATAACACACGGTGTAATAAAATAGCTGTTTTTATAAGAGGTTTCTTATGATGAGTACTACAGTTAGGGAGTACATTTTGCATCCCTTTTGTTCTGACAACACTTCTTTCATGGAGCACAGACCATCAGTAGACTTTCCCACAGCACCTTGTGCAGATCCTATTCATGGAGAAGACCTTTTCTCTCTCCCATCCTGTTATACCCTTTATTTTTTTGTAACAAAGAGAATCACATACCATCTCCTGACATTTTGTAATGTTATCTCTGTCGTAACACCCACCGGCTCAGCATAGGGTCATGTGGGACATGCCAACAAGTTCCCTTAAAGCAGCAGTTCACGCTAATGTATGGGCTGCTCAAGCCCTAAGCCTGAAGCCCGAGCCCAAGGGTGAGTTATCGAGATCCATTATGTAGAATGCAATGTTTTCCGCAAGGCTCCCAATATAGATGGGAAGAGCATTGTTGCACATATCAAAGTTGAAGGAGCTCACTTTCCAGATACCCTGCCAATATTTTTCTTCCTGACTTTTTTGTGTATCTATTCTAACCTACCACATGCTAACCAAATACTAGTTATATGCGAGGTACTATTACAACATTGTGCATTGTACAGTTTGATACTGTAGTGTTTGGTTTTTGCTCTTCAGCAGAAGGCAGGACTGTCAGGGTCACATTTTTAAAAAGATCACTGTGAACCTCAGTAACTGGCCTTTTATGCAAACAGTAATTTAATGATTGAAGAAAACATTTACTGAAATTTTAATTGTATTTTGAGAATACAAATAATGGCACACAGTTTTTTATATAGAGTAGCTTTAGATTCTACATATGCTGTATAGAACTTGTGTTCATATTGAATAGATATGGCAATATCTACCTGGCTTTTGTGTCTGTGGTGAAGTATGATAAATTCTTTCAAGAATGTACCAATACAACATATCACAGCATGATGATTTAGGGCTGCACTAATGTATCTTCAGTGGACAAAATACATGGTTGCTATGTAGATAAATATATGTGTAATACTGCAGGGATTAATGTTGAGACCAGTGTTTAAGCCTGAAACATTGAAACATTGAGCTAAACAATGACAAAGTAATTTAGTATAAAAGGCATACTATATAAACTCTGTTAAGAAGCTCTGCATATCCACCTGTTTTTCTTTTTTTTTTTTACTTGGTTTGGGAGCACTGTGGTTTTATATGTTAAGTTTAGTTCTGTATGGAAAATTGTGTTTTTTCCCACTACTTCAGACTTAATTAACCAAGAGGAAAAATATGTAGCTCCTACTTTATGATTCAAACAACAATCAAGATAGTTCTTCTGTAACCAAATAATCAAAGGAAAGCCAGGATGTGCAGCTCTGTGAGACTATATCTTGTGAACATTTAATAATGTAATAGCAGATTTACCTATTCATAGAGATGCCTTTAATAGATTCCCTCAATGAAACTAAAAAGTCAGGATCCTACATTTTACACTTCTCCCATGAAAGAATGAATTAAATGGGCTTTCTACATTGAACCTAAACACTGGTTCTATTAATTGTACTATTGCTGAGTATATAATTTAAGTTTCAAGTCCTGCCAAGTCTTAACACATTCTTAAAATGCTCAGGCTATTCACATGCTTGAAATTAAGTACTGCATACTCAATTATTCAATGTAAAAACTGAAAACATTATTTGGTTTTAATGATGTTTAAGAAAAGTCCTTTTCCACAGATGGGGGACAAAACTGTGTTTTAAATTTGTTTTAAATACTTGAATGTAAATAGAAGAATACTGAGGATAGATTTTGTCAATTTTATTTTATTTTTCCTTAGAAAAATTCCCTTTCAGATCTGCAAAGGCATGCTTAGGAAAGAAGCCTGGATTCCGGTTTGAAAGATAAGTAAGGTAACTATACAGAGTTTCTTGTGTTTTACAGAATATTTTTCATTATTTCTCAGTGATGCCAAGCAGTAGGATAGGGGATAATGGGCAGAAACTGATGAACAGGAAGTTCCACCTGAGCATGAGGAAGAACTTTACAGTGCAGGTGACTGCACACGACACCAGGTTGCCCAGAGAGGTTGTGGAGTCTCCCTCACTGGAGATATTCAAGGACTCTCTGGACACAATAATCAATTCCATTTTGATAAGCATGCAGGAGAATAAGAGAGGGTAAAACTCCATTTATTAATGACTTTGAAGTTATGTATATGAACCTGATAAAAAAGAATACATGTCCATAAAACACGACATACCTTATTATCTATCTGGATGCTTTACACAGCTTCAGGGTGAATATTGTTATAAAAATGCAAGCCAATATAAATGGAATTATTTATCATCATCACTGTTAATATTTATGCTATTATGATGTTTCTAGGTCATACAAATAATTCTCTAGAAAAGGTTGCAAAATGAAATGTGTAACATTTTTAGGACTATATAAATGTTTTTTCTTGGAATTTACCAGGTCTATTCTAATTTTGTGTCTGTCTGTGGTCTATTTAACACAGTAGGAATTGATCTTTTTCATAGGTTTCAGAACCTTTAAAGGGCCACACTGATGTTAGTGAAGGAAGTAGGCTGTGCTATCCTCAAAGCCAGCTGAAATGGAAAAGCTGCCATCCACAGACCCAAAGGTTTTTCCCCCTCAGAACATCAATGCCACACCAAACTTACTTCTTGTAAAGTTTGTGATATTTTCTGAATGTTACATAAACCTTGTGTGGAAGAATTAGTCCAGGTCAAAACTGCCCTAGACATTAAAAATTACAGGCAAGTACTGAATTCTTTTATGCAAAATTCCTGTGTCCCAGTACAATAAAATTAAATTTATATAAGCTTTCAGTAAAACCCAGAAAAATAATGACTGTATTTAAAAATAAGAGGATCTTAATGAAAATTCACAATTGCTGTAGGGCCTGTAGCTTCAGAAATTAAATATTTGCATGGAGATGCAATTCTCATTGAAAGTAGCTTCTGTTCCCTAAATCACTGACAGTAGTGAAGTCTGAAAGTGACTTCAGTAACCTATATGTATCACTAAGAGACATTGAATCCAGCAGTACGACCTACAGCCACTGACTGCGATTCCCAGCAGGACAGCTGTTTTTTGTTTGGTTTTATTTTTTTAAAAATTTCAGAATGTTGTTAAGGGGCAAAAAGGAAATTCTCTCTCCCTGTGTTAGTCTTTGTCCCATCTTTTGCCATCTATGCCTGTACTTTAGAGCCTCCTAGGTCTGTACTTCTCAGATACTCTGATGTTATACCAGGCTATTGTGAGCTATTTCACATCATTCTGGCATGAGCATTATTATAGCTTGGTATCTTGTTGGAATTCCTCCCTAAAGGCTTGGAGCCGATGCCCTAACCTCAATGAAGATGGTTGTAAAAGGAACCGATGTATATGCATATCCTGGCATAAAGACTCAGACCAAAGGCCTTTGTTCTCTTCTCCCAGCCTGAGAGAGAGGCGGGGGGGGTAAAGATGGCTCGGCAGAGGGAAGTCACTGGGGGGCGGTTTTTTGCGTTGTGTTTTTTTTTTTCTACACAGGTCAAGAGCTCATCACTCAGCAGAGTGAGGGAGGATGGGACCACACCGATCCCGGCATCACTGGATAGCTGGTCTGAGTTTCTTTCCCCTCTCTAACTCGACCGTTTTCATCTATGAGAGATCGTGGACACCACAGAGGCTGCCATGAGGAGAAAGCACCTGTTTCCTGCCCCTACAGAGACAGGATTGCTGCTGCTTTCTTTCCAGTTTCTCACGGGAACTAACCTGGGGACTGTGACTGCCATCACCCCTGAGGGAGAGCCCAGCCAGCTGGGCGCAACATCGCCCCTTGCTGTCTCTAAATATAACTGCAAACCCTGAGAGAGAGCGGCCAGTGGCTGAGGCACAACATCGCCACCTGCTGTCCGTACATATAATTGCATTCCCCTCCTTTTTGATGGTAGCCAAAAGACCTTTTTAACTGTTTGCCTTGTCGTTTGGAGGTGGAAGGGTTTATTACAAACTGTTGTTGTTTGCTTCTTTCTGGACATATATATATGTATTGTGGTTAAGAACTGTTATCCTTTCATATATATTCATATATATGAATATATATTTCTAATTAAAGTTCTGGTTTTTAAATTTAAAGGAGAGGGATTATTTCCTGGCCAACATAGATATCTTAGTTCTTCCCTTGAACTAAGACAACCATAAATACCTAATTCTAAACAAAATAACTATTTTTGGCTATTTGGGCTATAAAACTGAGTTTGCACTATACAAAGAAAAGGCAAAAAATTATCTGGGGAAAAAATATTCCTGTATGTTGTATGTATTTCCTGTATGTAACTAGGTTGTAGTTAACCAAGTTAAAACAATGCTCAGGTTCAGACAAAGTCTGAAAAGTCTGAAAAGCCTCAGTTCTGAGGAACAGCGAGATTGATACAAAATCTGAGACCTGCCTTTAGCAATAATCACAGGACTGCAAGTTATAGAATTTTTCTTGCAAACTGTACTTCTCTGGTTTCATTGTTCTTGATACTGAAGTCTTGCACAACAGAGGTAAATTAGTTGTGCTGTTATTGTCTTCTGCTCTAGCTCCCAATAGCAAGAGACACAGAGCAAAAGATCTTTTTCTAACATAAAACATAGTTCAACTGCCTCAGAAAACTGCAAACTTTGGATAAGATGTAAGGTCTATTTTCAGTAAGGATCAAAAGATGTAGGGTCTTTTGGTGGCATTATGCTAAGTAGCATTGGGTTGCAAGGCTTAAAAGTACCAGACAAATGATGACTTTGAAAGGAGGAAGACAACAGTACAAATACTGATTTTGCAGGTGGTTTTGAAAGTTTCTTTTCCTGCAATAGTGACTAGTAGATTGTGTTCTACTTCATGTCAAATCATTGGTGCTGTTTGTCTACACAGTCTCAATGCTTCCTTGTTATGACACGTTTTGTTGTCCAAAAAGGTTTATGTATCTTGATTGAAATCATGTTATTTCGTGCCTGGTAAGAACTATTTGCTTCTTTTGAGTAGTGTATTATGTCCATTTTCACATCTGTTCACAAAAAATTCTTAATAACAAGGTATTTATAGGTTATGTGGCTGTCATTGTACAACTTTTACTGGGTTTTAAATTGATAGCACTGTTTCTTCTGAGTCATAGGTCAAGCTTAAATTTCAGTAGAAAATGTATATGGAAAAAAGTGTTGCTTTAAATATCTATTTTTTTTTGTATTATTATTAGTGGTACTGCAGTAACACTTTAGAGTCTGGGTGCTATGCAGTGTACAGTGCTTAATTACAACACAATACAGTACAGTCTAAATAATGCTTTTGAATTGAAAATGTACTTACTGCACAATGAGGATAAAATGTAATTAGTGTTGTAGAACAAATAATATCTGTCCCTATGCTTCCGTGAAATATTTATTGCAATTTGCAATTGAATTAGGCCTGCAGAATTTAGCCTATGTGTATTGAAAAGACAGATCTCCTATGAGTTTTTGTTGGGGGCTCAAATTCTGGCAAACAAGCCTATGAAAGACATTTAGCTTTAGCCTGTGAGATTCCTGCCATCCAATATTTAAAGTTGCAATATCCGAATATTTTTCTACTGAACAATGAAGACAATAGCAAATGCTCCAGGCACAAAGCCGGAGAAGCTGATAAAAACACAGCTAATACTTAGAATGAGCTCTGTATTATATCATCAATTTGAATACAATATAAGATTTTCCTGGTGTATGCCTAAATAATCAAAGACAAAAAGCCAAACTATAAACCAATGTAATTTCTCAAAGCAGATTTTTATTTTATTTCTCTAGCTTGCCCAGAGAAACTCAGGGAAACATTACCCTGAATTGCTAATGGAGGGCAGAGTTACTTTACTATTGAAGGTAGGGTTTAACCTGCGAATGCCACATTTATAGTGAAGTGAAAGATACCGTGCACAGTGTCCTGGTGTATTTCCTACTGCAGGAAACTATGTATGCCATGTAGCAGAGAAGACTGTAGCAGAGAAGACTATAACAAAATGACACAGGAGAAATTCATCTTCAGTTATCCTTCACCACAAATACTCACTGACTTTTTCATTTCTTGGAGACATATTCGGAATGTTTCTGATTTAAGACAGTTTAAGTTTTCCTTGGAAGTTCAATGAAAAAAGAACTAAAACAAACAAAAAAAACCCACAAGCAAACCAAATCAAACCAAACAAAAACAAGAGAAAAACCCAAACAAATGTAGCATATCAGTCATGTTTTAAATAGAACCAGCTAGCAAATGGAATAAAAATTACCTACCAAATAAGTAAGGTGATAATATATTTCAATATAGTAGTAAGCACTTATTTAAAATGTATGTAATCCTGAGAAACTTACAGATGTAATGTTGCAAGTATTTCCAAATCATGTCCAGTGACTGCCATCATTGAACCTAAATTACAGTTAATACTAGTGAGAACAAGGTTCACAGGATTTTACTTAATAAACTAAATTTTAGTCTTCATTAATCATCATGTGTCTATTGTCAAAAATAACTATTTTTACATAATGAGAAATATACAACAGAAGATTGACAACTGCCCATCAAGAATATTGATTGAAGTAGAGATGAGTTTCTAGGCTGCCTAGAAGGCCCTCTGGGATCTAAACCCGAATTAGTTAGTGTAGGAATATAACGAGGTCTATAAATCTCTTAGCAGGGCAGAAGGAGTTTGGCCTCGGCTAGACTCCTCTGTGTGCTTGTAAGATAAACAACTTTGCAGGTCTGTGAGAACTAGAAGCAGCCTGGATGAGGTCATAGATACAGCAGCCTTATAGCATTAGCCAATAAGTGATTGTTTAAGTGTATGAACACCAATAATACTATTGCACGTATACTTAGAGAATATTATGATTGTAGAGACACCTTTCAATAAACTGAGCTTTGCTGTTAATTCACATTGAATCGTCTGCACTGACTCCAAAGCCTCGCTCCACAAGTTAGCATGGATTTAAATTTTGATGTAATCACAAACAAAAATGCTTCTTCTTGTGCATTGAAAGGCCGACTAGTAATGACTAACCCACAGGAATAGTAGGCATAAAATAGAAAAGAGCAATGGAAAATAATGTGAATCTTTATTATTTCTTCCCTGGATACAAAGAAAATAATATACTTTGTTTTGGAGATTATCTCATCAAATGCTGCCCAACAGTCTGCATCTATGTGTTCAGCAGGTTATGATGTTTTCTAGGAGAGCTTTTTCCTTGCAAGAAGAAGCATTATCTTAATGGGAATGCTTATATTATGTCAGGAACTGGAATTCACTTCCCTCCTTCTAGGAGTTTAGCTGACTGCCAGGTTGTCAAGTAGGAAGAACTGCTGTGAAGGGCTGGAAGAAATATCAGCAGATGTTGCCTTTCATCACCTTTGATTGGGATTCGTAAGATACACTGGCACTGCATCTGCAGATGGTTTTGTACCTGCCTGATCCTATCCTGTAGGCTTGACTTACTCATTCAATTCTTACTTTATCTTCTTACTGTGATCTTATGGAGTGATTCCTGATCCTGCATATTATCAGAGAAACATTCTCCTTGCTCAAGTACTGTGGACTATGTCCATATTGGTGAGGTCACTGCCCTGCTGGTTCTCTGCTCCTGGCTCACCTTCCTCTGCAGACCAGCCCTTTCTTATTGCTGTTTGACAGGTAGTTCAGGTGGGAGCCAGGAGCAAACACCTCAGTTTAAAAACAGCTCCTACACAAAGGAGAGGGGAATCCCCATTGAGGTTTGTTCTGGCTTTTTGCAACAACTTTAATCAGCAAGCTGACCCTGAGTGCAGCAAGGTAATCTTGTGGAAGAGGAAAGTGCACTTCTGACCCTGAAGTATGTGCTACATCAACATTTCACTGGAGACAGTAGCAAATAAATGTTTTGTTTGCCAAAATTATTTTTAAATTTGATTTTTTTAATTATTTTCAGCTTGCTTGACAATTTCAAAAGGCACGTTTTTTAGTTAGATTTTTTATTTATTTTTCTTCATGTAGATTGAAAAAGGGTTTTTTTCTGTTCTCCTAGTCAGAATTACCTTAAAGGTAGTAAAGTGCCGTCTTTGGGGGCATTTTGTTGTTTTGGTTGGTTGATTTTGTTGGTTTATTTTGTTTTTTTTTCCAAAGTGAGAAAAAAAAGTAAAAATAAGGAATAAAATCATTGCAATGGCCTTATCATCTCCTTATTTCCTCCTTCCCCCCCTCCAGATCTCCAAGGCTCATCTTCTCCAGAGAGAGCAGTCCCAACTCTTTCATCCTCTCATATGAAAGATTCTGCAGTCCCTTAATCATTTTTATGGTCTCTTGCTGGACACACTCCAGTATTTCCATGTCTGTTTTTATATGGGGAAGTGCAGGAATAGACCCAACACTCTAGGTGTGACCACGTCAGCAAAAGGGAATGGTTACTTCCCTTGACATCCTGGCAATACACCTCTTAATGCAGCTCTGGATGTTGTTGGCCTTGCTACTGGAGACACTGCTGGGACATGTTAAATTTCTTGTCTTCCAGGTTCCCAATTTAAGTTTCTTCAAGGCTGATTTCTAGCGTTTTGTCCTCCAGCATGTCCTCCAGTACTGCTGCAGGGTCTTATTCTGAATGGTGCCTCTGAATGGCAACAGTTATCTGATGTATGAAAAACTTGCTTCAGTGTCATGAATGAAGATGTAAACTTCATTGTTCCTTTTATTAACCCCCTGAGCCACACTGTCTTTCCCAACCTCATCCCTGAAGAATTTGGCAATGTCCTCCTAACTAATTTCCTGTCTTGTATCTTGTAAGACCTTTTCTGTGTCTTGTATGCTTTATTTTTACATTTGTGTTTTGTCAAGAGCCCCCTAATTATCCTTGTAGGCATCATACTGTCTTTGCCTAGTTTCCTGCTCCTTGGGACAGGTGAATTCTGGAACTTGGAGTAGGTCTTTAAAAATCATCCATAGTCTCTCACTCTTTTTATCTCCAGGCCTGTATCTCATGTATCTGCCAAGCAAAGGTGTGAATAGACAAAAGTCTGCTCTCCTAAAGACAAGGGTTCTGGTTCTACTCTCACCTTCCTGTCTTTTGATCTGTCTGTAGAACTGTAGCTGCCTTTATCAACTGGATTTTCTCCAGAGCATTGACACAGCCATTACAGCAACCATTTCAGATGTTGTCTAGTTAACTCTGATCCTCTGCGAAAGACAGAGATCTGTGATTTGCACTTTATTGTATATATATCCCTTGAGATGGAGTTCAAGCTTACATTCAGAATGTCTCCAGTGAGTTGGCCAGTGTGGCAGGGATCAAGGCCCTGTATAGCAATATGAAAGGAAGGGGAAGAGACCATCAGAGATTCAAGGGAGAAAAAAAAATATGCAAGTTGTCTCCAGTGCCACATGGAAAAGAGCAGTAAATGGTGTAAAATTAAAATTCATTGTAATGAAATGCCCTTTAAACAAAAGCAATAGTTTAATTGTATTTACCTAGGAATAAAATATTTCTTACCATTCATAGAACCACTATGTTGTCCATTGCTTTTGTATTTGATATATCAGGTATGTTGTATGTTAAACAAATACTTAAGAATTGTCTGACACAATTTTTAAACTGTGATACCTAAAGAGAAATAATTCTCAAATAATCTTGGATTCCAATTTTCTAGTTCCCTTTGGATGGGATTTCTACTGAAAGTAATGACAGTTTTCTCAGGGTAAATAACAGGATTGGACATATATTGTGCACAGCATTTACAGTTTGCCTCATTGCCTGTGAACACTGTGTTTACACCAGGGGTAGTGCATGCACTAAAACTGTCTCCCTGGAGCAGAGCAAAATATGTACTTAAAGGAGAAAAAGCAAGCTCATATGTCCATAGGTCTCTGTCATTTGCCAGGACTCACAATATATTGACTATTATATTTTGCTGAGAGAAAGTGGGAGCAAGTTTATTTTGGATTTTTCCTTTAAAATAATTCAGAGTGAAGATTTATTTGTAGGTCTTCCCTAACAACTACCTGAAAAACAGGTTCATTCACCTTTCCATAACCTCCTGTAGATGTGTCTGTTGTCATCCTTGAGCTGTTCCTTCCTAGAATATTAACTCTGGATACAAAACCATACAACAGGCAGCTCTAGCTGAAATCAAACCTTAAGTCTGCAGATCTAGAGAAATAAATACATAATAAATGAGGGACCAGTGAATTCAGCCAGTGTGAGAGTAAAGACAACTTGTCATTTTTCAGTGTATGTTTTCATTAAAGCAGAAGCAGTATGGTCCACCTAATCCATAATTTCTCCTGTCTCTTCAGATTGTATGAGATATTTTGGTGTGCTAACCAGTGAGCCAACTTCTATGAGCATGGGCTCTGTTCATTATTTTTTCATGTCTTAAAACAGTTTATCCTCAGTAGCTTTTAGTCATAATCCAAGAAGGAAGCCCTCCTTAAGAGTCAGCAGAAGCTATTTGTGAGTGAGAAATAGGAATGATGCTTCTTTTCCTGTGCATAAATAATGGATGGTCAAAAATAATTTTGTTCTCTTGCAAAGGGGTTTTAGATGCAAGAATGAGGATATTTTTAGACTAAAATATATTTTATTGTTATGCAGGTAAAATATTGCTCTGCTAATCACATCTCTTGTTTACTTTTGTGTCTCTTCTGGTGGAGATGGTACTGGTAAGAAAGTGGTATTTGACAGTGCTGGAGTGCATTTTATCCTAAGGCAAGGTAGTTGATCCCTGTGTAAAAGACAGTGTAGTCCTTTGGAATTCATTGAGGAGGATATGGTGAAAAACATGAATTTACTGTTTTGTCTGCAGTTTGGAGATAAAAATTCAGTGATTGTCTTAACACTAAAAAGGGCTTAGCAAGCTTCCAGGTCTGTGTGTGTGTGTGTGTGTGTGTGTGTGTGGAAAAAAAGTGTTCTTGAGATTCACTTGCAAGATTATCTACTTCTGCTAAATCGTGATTTTTCAGGACCCTATAAAAAAGGGCTGTTAAATCCCTCTGACTGATAACCTCGTCTGCTAGGGAGGGAAAGGGTAGTAACTTGATGTCCCTTTGTCTTCTCTCACTGTAAAAAACAAACAACACATTTCCTGCCCTTCTCCCAGCCCTTTATAATTCAAGATGATACACACAAGCAGGGTTAAATGTCTCCTATGTGACCTTCATAAGAGTACTTTTTAGTTTCAAAAGGGACATCTTTCTTCACAGTGTTCCAATAAAATATGAAACATTGCTAAAAGAAAGTAAATAAAACACTTCAAAAATAATTTGGTTTTGCTTTCAGACAAAGCAGTGATACTCTGCAGTGACTAGTCTGGTTTAAAGTAGATATGGTTGTGAAGTACAATAATTGGTGATATGTCTGCACTGTGAAAGATTATCAGTCATCTTGTGCCCTAGTGCTACACTATAGTTCTCTAACTCTGTCTGGACTTTTCTCTCAAACCCTGTATTGTATCAGGTCATATAAAACTGAGCATTAGAGAACACATACATAAATTTGACATCCACAAGTTCACAGGCCCTGACAGGATACATCCATGAGTGCTGAGAGAACTGGAGGACACTGTAGCAAGGCCGCTCACAGTCACCTTTGAAAGGTGGTGGCAATCAAGAGAGGTGCCCAAGGAATAGAAGAGAAATGCCACCTCAGTCTTAAAAAAATGGCAAGAAGGAGAACCCATGAGACTACCAGCCCATCAGCTTCATCTCAATCCCTGCAAAGGTGATGGAGCACCTCATGCTGTAGGCTGTCTCTAATCATGTGGATGGCAAGGAGGTGGTCAGGAGACACTTAAGGTAAGTCATGCTTGACCAACCTGATTGCTTTCTACGATGAAACAACTACATGGATGGATGAGGGGAGATCAGTGAATATTGTTTATCTTGATTTTAGCCCTGGTGAAGTTCATCTGGAGTGCTATGTCCAGTACTCGGCTCCTCAGTACAAGAGAGACATGGAGTTCCTGGATCAGGTCCAGCACAAAGTAAAGATGATTAAGGGACTGGAGTATCTCTCCTGCAAGGAAAGGCTGAGGAAGCTGGGCCTGTTCAACCGCGAGAAGAGACAAGGGAGAAGGGAGTTTATCAGTGCATAAAAGTGTCTGGAGGGTGGTTGTCAAGAGGACAGACCCAGGATCTTCTCAGTGGTGCCTAGCAATAGGGCAAGAGCTAATGCGCAGAAGGAGCACACAAGTTTTACTTGAATAAGGGGAAGAACTTCTTTACTGTGCTGGTGACAAAGCACTGGAACAGGCTGCCCAGAGAGGTTGTGGAGTCTCCCTCACTGGAGATATTCAAGAACTCTCTGAACATAATCCTATGCAATGCACTCTAGGATAACCCTGCTTGAGCAGGGAGGTTGGACCAACTGACCTACTGGGGTCCCTTCCAACATTATTTCTTCTGTGATTCTGTGAATGTTTTGCCAAAAAAAATACTAGCCTGAGAGGCTGCAGTGGAGCCCTCCCTTACTTTTGGGTGTTTGGAACAGTGGGATAAAAAAGGGTGATGATGATGATGATGATGATGATGACAATGTCTTTGAGAAGGTGATTTCCATGTCATATGACTGTGAATCACTGTGAGCATATGACATCCTGCTATAGAAGGAGCTAGTAGTTCATGAGGAAACAAGCTTTCTGTACCAGCTGACGAAGGAATTATTCCTTCAGATGAAATATTTCAGCAAACTTCTGTACATTCCCCTATACAATGACAGAAACATATAGTTCTTATGAACATACGTACTTTTGGGTGATTTCAATTAAATCAGGATGTTTTCACACTGTAAATAAAGTTGGGTGTTTGTGTAAATTATGCAAAATTATGACATTCATATGCACAATATGCACATAACTGAAGTAATATTTCCTTCAGAAATACATGTATCTCTATGTAACTTCTCTAATTAATTCCAAATGTAGGGAAAACAACTGTTTAAAATAAAATTATTAACATTCCATAACATGTGACTTTCAGTCCACCTATTATTTGGCATTAAAAAGAATTCAATTTATAACTAATGCATCATTTACTCAGAGCAGCTTGTCTCATTCAGCATGATGCTGTTAATATATATACATATCTGCAGATTCCATTGACTTTTGACTGTTGAACAGAAATATCTAGAACAGCATCAGAATGTTTTTTACATAAACTTGCAGTGTTGAAAATTATGTAGGATGAATGAAGAAATACAATGAATAGCAAAGCCTTTCACTTGAATTAATAATAAATTTACTTGGCTTTGTTGTTCTGCTGTGTCTAAGGGCTGCCTGCTCCAATATCTTCTTACTCACTATAGGGACTTACTGCTGATGTCATTAGAACAGCTTTTTCTTAGCACAGTTTTTGCTGGTCAAAACTCCTCTTCCTTATTGTCCTTAACTACAAGAATTGCTTTCTCTGCTGGGTCATTTACTTTAGACACATCATATTGCTGATGACTGTGATAGTTTAGTTTTCTTGGTTTTGGTCTGGGCCTTCCTTGGTAGCAACGTTGTAACTAAGGAAGTATTCCACACTGTTCCTTCACGTAATCAGGTGTATATAAAGACAGGAGGAAGGTTTCCTCC
>JAWWMP010000081.1:73587255-73614071 GCA_035047865.1 Dendrocincla tyrannina | reverse complement strand
TCATAGTGTTTGATTGTATATAATTGTAATATATGTGAATATATATATATACTTTTACTAAAATTGTCTTTTTGGGTTCTTTTTTTTCCCTTCTCTCTTGGGAGGGGGGAATCTATGTGGCCGGCCCTTGGGCTTGGCAGGGCCCCAACCCAAACCTCCACAATGACATAAAGTATACATGCAACATTCCAAGTGTTTATTTATTTTTTTTAGATTACCTTCATTAAAAGCAATCACCCTACCATCATGTTTTAATTTACCATACAGTATATTTTATAGAATAAACAGGAGACTTTCCCCCAGGGTTTCTCCATGCATTATCACTGCAGTCTGAATTTTACAATTTTACATTTTGTATTTTACATTAATTTTTACATTTTAAACCCTAATCTATCCCAGCAAAATATTCAGTTTACTTTTTTATGATTAAATAGCATGTCCTTTGTTGCATTTCATGTGGAAGTTCAGAGGTCTGCAGGTCTCCATCTTCCCAGTGTCTTTTTCCAAGCTCTCTATTTGCTATATGTTTTTTCTGTCTTTATCCTAGTAGCACACTACTGAGAAGACTTTGGACTTAGACTATGGGAATGTTTTTCTTCACTTGTCATAATCTGGTAGGAGAAAGAAAGTGTTCGTACAAAAATTTTATTTTGGGAGTAACTTATTCAAACTAGGCACATTCCAAAATCAGACTTTGAATGTAAAATTGCATATCTTATTAGTGGTGCTTAATCTGGGTAATTTTATGTCTCCTTAAAGAACTTTTTAGAGGCACAAAGTTTTTATTCAGATCAACAGATTGTGAAAAACACTTCATATGAAAAAAAATTATATTCTCCACTCTACAGTATAAGAAAATCCTATTTCTGAAATCAAAGGAAGCAAGAGAAGTATTAAGTGCCTAAACACGGCAGTAGAAAAGAGAAAAAAATGTTATTTTATTATCTCTTTAAAAAACAGACTGCTTTCTCTTTGAACACTCTCTTTCAAGGATTTTTGAAAATATTGAAATGTTAGAAATAAAGGTTAAAAAACTACTTTTTTTTTTTCCTAGCTAACAAAACCTTCAGACACTATAAAAATACCAGTTCTTTACTGGTTCAAGAGGCGGCGTGTGAAAGAGAGAGAGGCAGAGCAGTTAATTCCAGAATAATGAAAGAATTCTCTACCTGCAATTTATACAATGAAGGGGAAAAATAATCAGAAAGAAAGTGAAAGATTGTGCTATGGAGATGATATCTTGTATATTATTACACTAATGACAGTTTACAATCATTTGATTATGGTTAGGCAGATGGTGCTTCAAATGTGATATGAAAGAACCACATGGGGTTCAGATCAGGAAGAACAGAAATAATAACATACTTGTAAGAATATTTGAACTATTTCTGTGGTTGTATATCTTTGAAATTACTTAGTATCACCTGCATTCTGAGGAAAAGAAAAATTGTCTCTAGAGTTCATCCTAAAATTGGATCAGAATATTATCCTTAGAATTGATCCCTGTTAAATGTTTGGCAAGCATTTTATGCATAAGGCAATAATATTGTGCCAGTTTTCAGAGGGAAAAAAAAAAAAGAGGCAGAGATGAGACTGTAACAATGCACAAACTCACACTGCAGAATTCTACTCTTACAGGGAAAAAGATGAATGTATTTTAATGTGTTTCAGTGGCAAATGTCCTATAAGTACTGAGAGGGATCTATACTTTTTATTTTCTGAAGAATGTGTGACATATATGTAGCACTGTCAATTGATAAGAACTCTTGAAAAAGAAAATGTGTTTATGTGAGCAGTATGAGGAAAGAAATGAAGGTGAAAAATCAGAGTAGGGAAAGATACTTTGAGAACTGAGAATAATTTTGCAGATTCTCTATGGTGTGATTAGGATAGTAAGACTTACTATGGGGTGTTTTTTTTTTAAGTTTCTTACAGAGGAGTTATTAGATGAGCACAGTTCATGTGTTTTTTAACCAGGTAAATTTTGCACTACCTGCTACAGGAGAAGGGTACAGCAGAGAGTCTGTAACGAGAAGACCTTGAGGATATAAAGGATTTTCCCTCAAAATAACAGACATAGAAGGCAGAGTGCTGCTGACATTCCTCACTAGAGTTAAATCGTAAAAGGACCAGGTACTGTAGAATTTGTATGTATCCACAAAAGTAACAGTAGTGTCAGGATCCGTAATTTGAGAGGTAGATCTATGTTTCTTTTAAAAGAAAAAAGAATGTGGATGGTTTTTGCTGTGGTTGATGTTGTTTAAGAAAAAAATCAGCATGTTGAAGTTTTCCTCATGGCTTCTTTGAGAGAATGACAAACACTGGAGCAATGCTGGGGTACTCTAGTCTGAAAAGAAAGTGGCACTTGATATTTGAAAAGAGCATTCTTTTCTATCAAGGCGAATGAAGAAATCCCACTTCACTTTTCCAAGAAAGAAAAAAAAAATATGCAAAAAAAGAAAACAAGTTTAAATTCTTAGATTAGAGTGTTTATAAGAATTACTGTATAAATATATTTAAGATTTTGTCCAGAACATATAAAGAATCAATAGTCATGACTGCCCAGATGATGTGAGATACCTAGATCTAGAATTTTAAGTTAGCTTACAGGATGGGTTGGTTTATCTGTTCTGGAGCACATTAGAATTTCATTTCCTGAATTATGGCATCTTCATTAAAATGCTTGGGTTTTGTCCAGCTTTCCTGGCCATAAGATTGTATATTAACTGTCAGAAACAGAACAGTTACACTTTCATGTCCTATATCCTGATACATAGGACCTCTTCGGGTTACTGAACTGTGGAAATCACGGACTCCACAATTTCAGCAGTCATTACTTCAAGACATACAAGAACACAGTAGTCTTGGCAAAGTGTACACATGCTCATTTCCTAAACCAGCACTTATTTACCTAAATTATAGTAGGTTTCTCCATTCTAAAAGTGTTTTTGGCTAAATCTGCGAAGCTTTGATCATCTACAGACCTATTTGTCCTTCATTGCTACCTCTAAATTTGAAAAAGCCCAAACTCTTTTACCACTGTGTCATTTTCTTTTCATTTCTCCTACTAAACTTTTTGCTATCATTATGATTCTCTCTGTTGAATATTTAAGAATTTGTACTTTTCTGGTATGAGCTTCTGAACTTTTTACTTTGCTCCAGAGGCTTTATTGTGTAGCCATCGGCAAAACATATTGAGGAAGCCCATGTTAGGAAGAGAAATCCATCTTATTCTTCTGTTCTTATCAGGTAAATTCTGTTTGTCTTAACAATTCTTTATGATTGATACATCAAAATTTTTTAGTGCTGCCTTCAAGCTCAGAAATCTCAATTCAGCAATGCAATGAAAAATTAAGGAAAAACAGTCTTAGATATACAGATGGAAATAGATCATAACAGCAAAGAGGAATTTAAATCTGAGAGCAAGAGTCATTTTTGCCAACTTGCCATATAATGAACATTTCATTTGACAGTGTTAATTTCCATCATGTTCTTTCAGTAAGCAAAAAGTAACTCAGTTATAGAAGTAGGTTTGGTACAGAGTGTGCAGCAAAGACCACTCCATAACAATCTACTTAGGTATTTGATTAACACAATGCAACATATTCTGGGGGTAAGAGTAAATGTAGGCTTGCGTAAACTCTTCAGTACAAATTGGTTTAATTTGGCAGTGGAACTCATCCTCTCTCTCTCTCTGAACTGAAGTAAAGGTTGAACACTTTTGAATTAATATTTTTTGTGACTGTAAAGTCAGGAAACACCTTTCACTTAATACTTTCTCACAGAATTTTCTACTCCAGGAGTTTAGAAAAGTAGAGGGATTTTCAAAGCCTTTTGAACATATTGTGTAATTTCTAAACATCGTATATGCTTTTCTTGGTTTGCTTAAATTGGCTTAGACTTCTCACAGCATGCTTATTCTTTAGTGGGACAGTACTGAGACAGGAATTTATTGACAAATGTTTTGATGTTGATTGACAGAATGTGGTGGAGCTGAAGAGAAGCAGTAACCTATTTTACTAAACAGAAACAGCTATTCACAGTATTTTTTCAAGTGTTGAAGAAAAGGTGTATAAAGTAGAAACTGAGGGCAACACAAATTTTAAGCATTCATAATGTATTTGTCCTCAAAAGGAGCCAAGCAGAGGTTCTGCAGCATGAAGTTGGCTGAATCCCAGGGTACAGCTGCTGCACTGCAGAGAGGAGTGCAGCAATAGCAGAGCCTGAAAATATAAACACACGTGAAGCCTAAATTGCTGAGTGCTCTAAAGATGAGAGTAAGTTTGATGTGGCAGATATAACCTTTGCCTTGAAGCTGTTCAAAAGAGGAATGTCTAGAAACATCACATGCCTTTGCAAGCTATTTGGAAGACTAGAGATGGAAACACAATTTAGTTAAATTCTCTCCTATGGATGGTGTTAAAATGCATATCCAGTACATCCTCCTGAGATAAAATATTATCAGAATTATCCTCATTGAGAGGACTAAAAGCTCTTTCTCCCTCAAATGAAAAACAGTGACTTTGATTACAAGTTTTATTTCAATATTTGTGTACTAAGACATTAGTACTATTTAGTTATTTTCCTATTTACTTTTTTCTGGATTCCCAAGCACTGCAGTGAATGAACGGCCATGGAATTACTTTGCCCTGAAATAAATCAATGAGTGGTTGTCTCATGATCTGTTGTGTGATGCAAGTTTCTGATAGTATTGTGGAAAGACATATGGTTTGAAAAAGATATAATTTAAAAATGACACTTCATTTTTTTCTTAAATAATTGTTTTTCCTTTTTTATGTTACCTTGTAGTATTCATGCAGATTTAGTTTACCATTTTTCAGGGTTTTTTAGAAGACCAGAATAGGAAAGCAAGAAATTAAAATTTGTATGTGTCAGTAGTACTTCACTATTTTAATTTTTTTGCTACTAACTAGCTGCCTGGATTTCAGATTAGTAAATCCCACTGTAAGATCCCAAGCCTTGGAGCTATGAGCTCACCAAGGGAGTTTTACTTTGAAAATATACAAGGCTCCAAAAATTCACCCCATGAATTTTTACAAGAGCCTTCACTTCTTTTTACACCTTAAGAGAGAGAACAAATGAGAAAAACTGCACACATTTTTCTCAGGGGGTAACTTTAGAAAATAAGGGAATTTGGCAAAAGTTTAAAGGGTAACATAGAACCAAAACAAAGCATTCCACAAAACTTTGATTTAGTACATGCTAACCCACAAAACATTGCAAAATCCAGCCCATCCAGTCCCAAGTTACCCAACACATTAAGAAAGGAGATTAAGAGAAGTAAAGAAAGAGAGGGAAAAGGAGAAATATAGCTGCCATCCCTAGGTGCAGTGTAGATTCAGATATATGAGTCTAGAAGATGGAGGGCTCAAGCCACATGGAGAGCACATGTTGCTTCCTTTATTGTTGTGGCCCCCGGTGGCCACCCCTCCTAGGCAAGACTCTAGTACCACCGGCCACTCCAGGGTTCCGGGTGGGCGTGAGGGGTGGTGCTCCCACTGTGCCAGCCAGTCAAATGTTGGTCAGGGGTTCCAGGGGCATGGTGTTGGTGCTCCCGGGCTGCCTTTGGCTGAGGGCTGCACCGGGGTCACCCCAGGAGGCTTGCAGGAGCTGTCATGTGGGATAAGGCATCACCTCACCTCTCTGAGATTCGACCTGTCCCTTCCCCGTACACACCCCTGAGTTGGTCCGAGCCCATAATTAACATAATAATCCAATGTCTCACACCCACAGATCAGACCAAGGTATTAAACATAGGAAGAATTAAAACCACAGCAGCATATACTGTAAAGAAAATATCTTCAAGACAGCTATCAATTTGCATTTCAGTATACATTTTAAAAAGACTAATTTACACATACTAATAAATTTTAAAGTTGTTTTTTCTCTGTGTGTGTGTTGTAGTTTTTTGTGCGATTTATTGAGCTGTGAAACAATTTTCAAATTAGGCATAGTGCTTCATCTAAATCAGAAAAAGTGTCAGGAATTTGGCATCTATATGGCCAGATACAGCCAGCTCACTTAGTCATGAAAGACTTTCAGGAATAAGAGCAAAAGATTTAGTTACATGGATAGAAATTCTGAATATTCTTTCCATCTTCTCGCGGAATGGAGTTCAAATATTGATGATAATGTACTCATATGAGTAAAAGAGGAAAAGGGAGAAAAAAACGTAGTCATTTACATTTATTCTGAGGAACTTACAAGCCAAAGGACTTTCTTGAAAAATCTGAGTTTCATGTTTTCTGTAGTGATGCAAATCTAGCAGATTATTTACTTTACTTACACTTCCAATTCAGAGTAGAACCTTTTACTACTCTTAAAGTCTTTCTCAATGTGAACTTTTTCTGCTCAATACTGAGCATGTGTTTGAAGGATAACATAAATTCAATGTGAATTTCTATCTCAGTTTCTCCTTTCTGGCAATTGGATAAATATTTTGTGAATTTTGAATGTTAACACAGTAACCAAAATAACTTAAACCCCCAACTTTTTAGTAGGTTTTAAAGAAATCACCAAGTTTAAAAACACCTCCAAATTTTTCACTATAAAATACCTATATTTCTATCTGAAAAAAAAATTCATAAAGGATATTATATTTTTTCCTTGCTATTTATCACATTAGATGAATATCATCCAGTTGAAAATGACAAATTTTTTCATCCACCAAGAGAAAAACATATGAATCATCATCCATTTTCTAGTTCCAATCTGCTATTCTATATTATTTTTTTAGACAGACACCTCAAAAAGAATTTTAAAATATGCTTTCAGATTTCAAGAGTATATTTTGAAATTGAAGGCAGTGGGTTTTTTGTCAATTGCCTTGTCAAGGAAAATTACAACTATTATAATAGATTTTTTAAAAATGAATTGTAGAAAGACGTGGTTTCAGGATGAAATTACTATTTAAATATAAGAGAAGAGAGAGTTGGACAAGGCTAATGTTTGTGGAAAATGTTTATAAGACATCAATTTTATCAACAATGGATTAAAATCTGGCCATTTGTACCCATGTTTTGGGTTGAAGTTCACAGAGTTATTTCATTGTAGATTAATTAGAATTTTTCCTTTTTTTTTTAAATTATTATCAATCCTCATTACGAAAAAAAATACGAACAACCTTGAAAACATGATTGTGACAAAACTCAGGCTCTGTACTTGCAGATAAACTAGGAATCTATGCCCTCATGGCAAAGGCAGCCAGCAGTATGCGGAGCTGCACTTAATAAAGTTTTACCAGCAGGTGTAAGGAGGTGACTTTCCCCTCAACTCAGAACTTTTGAAACAAATCTGGAGTGCAGGGACCAGTTCTGGCCTCCCCAGTAGAGGATGTGGATATATTAGGTTAAAGCCAGAAAAGGGAATAAAAATTTAAGGGACAGGAGCTTCTATCAAACTAGGAGAGGCTGAAAGATCTGGAACTGTTTAGCCTGCAGAAAAAGAAGGTCTGGAATGGATGGGATATTGATGTGTATAATGCATGAAGGGTTGAAGGAACAGGGAGCCAGGCTCTTCTCAGTGGTTTCCTATGATAAGACAAGACACAATAGGCACAAATTGCCACTTTTATTGTAAGGATGCTCAGAAACATTGTGATTGGTCATTTTTTGAGCAGGGGAGCTGTACTAGATGACATCCAGAGGTCTCTTTTGACCTCAGAGACTGTGATTCAGGGTTACGAACACTTTAAGCTTTAGTTTGAAGACCTGAATAGGCTGCTAGTAGAAGGATATCTCTCCAACTTGGCCAGTGTTGTGATGTGACTGCTGACATAATTTTCTGTTCCTGTTTCCCTGCCATATTTTATTTATCCCATGAATGACTGCTTGCAGTCATGTCTGGAGAGAGGAAGGCCTCCTTGATTCTCTTAAGGTGGGGCTACTTTTAGCTACCTTTTAACTCCTTTTCATCACTGTTTCTTTTTTTTTTTTTCTGCTTAGAATAATCAATATGTTTTTATTAAAATCATTATAAAATGGATTTTTCTTGTTTTGTTTGTGATTAATTACCAGCAAAAACATCTTGTCCAGACTTTTTGTACTGTCTAGAAATGGACTGTATGTTAATAACCACTCTCTTTTTTTCCATCTCTTATTTTGTTAAAAACATATTTTCAAACTAATTTTTATTTAATTGATTCTGGGCTACAGATATGGACTACAAGTGGCTTGTGCCAACATCTAAAGCTTTACTCGTCCCCTTGGATTTTCCTATTTAAGTTACCCTCAAAACTGAGTCATATATCCATTCATAAGTCATATTGACATTCATAATTTCTTTCCACTTTGGTAAGAAGAGTCTGAGTTCAACCATCCAATTTCCTTTCTAATTAAAATCCACAGCCTGAAAAAAATTAAAACAAAATACGTTTCTTTCAATACCATAGAATCATAGAACATCCTGGGTTGGAAGGGACCCACAAGGATCATGGAAGTTCAACTCCTGGCTGTGCACAGGTGTACTCCCAAGAATCACACCATGTGCCCGAGAGCACTGTCCAAACCCTTCTCAAACTGCCGGGCTTGGTGCTGGGACCATTTCCCTGAGGAGCCTGTTCTAATGCTCAGCCACTCTTTGGGTGAAAAGTCTTTTCCTGATATCTAATCTAAACCTCCCCTGACACAACTTAAGACCTTGGGGTCTGTCACTGGTCACCACAGAGAAGGGATCAGTGCCTGCCTCTCCTCTTCGCCTTGCGAGGAAGTTGTAACTACAATGAGGTCTCCCCTCAGTCTCCTCTTCTCGAGGCTGAACAAGTGACATCAACTTCTTCTCATATGGCTTCCACTCAAGGTCCTTCACTATCCTCATTGCTCTCTTTTGGACACTCTTTATTAATTTAATATCTTTGGCACCCAAAACTGCACACAGTATTCAAGGTGAGGCCACCCCAGTGCAGAGCACAGCGGGACAATACCCTCCCTGGACTGGCTGGTGATGCTGTGCCTGATGCCCCCCAGGATACTGGCTGCCAGGGCACTGCTGACTCATATTGAACTTGGCATTGACCAGGACCCCCAGGTCCCTTTCTGCAGTACTGCTTTCCAGAATCTCATTCCCCAGTCTATACAAACATCCAGGGTTACTGCATCACAGATGCAGCATCCAGCAGTTGTCTTTATTAAAACTTTATATGGTTGGTGATTGCCCTGCCCTCTAATTTTTCTAGGTATTTCTGCAGGGCCTCCCTGCCTTTGAGGGAGTCAACATCACCTCCCAATTTAATATCATTGGCAAAGTTAGTATAAAACTTAGTATACTTACTTTATGAATGCTGTTTCTCTTTTTCAGTTTCTGCACCACTTGCACTGCAGTAATTCTACTCAGCATAGCAGGCGAGTGAATAACTCATACTTACAAATCATTAAATGATATCACACTTTCCCACCATTTCTTTTGGAGAATAAGTATGTCCAAGTGTCCCCTTTTTTCAGTTCCTTTATGCTTTTCATTTTATGCCTGCTATTTTGGAAGTCACGTTTCTGTTCATGACCTACAATACCATTTCTTTAGTTGCACACCTCATTAAATTTCTTTCTTTCTTCTCTCTACAGATCTTTCTCTCTACCTACAACTCAGTTTGTCATGGTCAAAAGCCAATTACCTTATGCTGAATATTGGCAAGCTACAAACTCTTTTCATACCCTCTGATTCTTTGTGGGTTTTTTTTTGTTTTTTTTTTGGTTTGGTTTGGGTTTTGTTTGTTTTGTTTTGTTTTTTTTTTTGGTTGCAGTTTTTTTTTTTTTCTCCTGACTTTTGAGTTCAGGAACACAGTCTTTTTTCAAGTTTTAAGAATATCAGCTGAAATCCTAACTCCATTAAAATTTACATCATATTCTTCTACAGCTTAAAATATTACAAAATTTTGCCAATATGTTGTAGAAGTATATGCCTTGTGAAATGCTACTATATTAGCTATCACTAATGTCCTGGGCATTACTTGTGACTACAACTGCTCCCAAAGAGTACTGCAATATTTTAAATTCTAGTAAAATTCCTTCAGTAATAGATGCAGTGTGTTATTGGTTTTTAAATTCATAATTATGATATTTAATAACTTTATTTCCAGTCAAAATAAAATGTTGAACACAATTGTGTTTTACATACCTCACCAACCCAAATCATTCTATGATTCTATGAAGTTTTGATTTTGTCTAGGCACAGAGAAAGAATGAATCTACAGAAATTTTAATTTGTTTTCCAATCAGATTTTCTGCCCTAGATAATGCCTCTTTTCTGCTTGTAACTCATGGAGAAGCAAGTTCTTTCAAAAAAACATCTTGCCTATCAGCAGCTAGAAAATGGAGAAAGCTGCCGCACATGTGCAACAAATTGTTTCGTTTTCAATTTGCTTTGATCAAAAGCTCTGAGATAAACTTTTCTGAGATCACACATATAAATTTTCCATCTGCTTAATAACAATCTGGTGTAAATAGCAGGCATTGAAGAACAAGTCACTATGTACTAAGTCTGTCATCATCATCTTAGTTATTCAATGTACAATAGACTCATTTTAACTCTACCAAAGTTGCAATCAGCATTTATTTATATTCACTTTTACAGAAATCTGTGCCTGAATGCAGAGAGTTGTAAGTTAAAATTTCCAAAGGAATAATACTTTGCCTTCATTTTTCCTTAACAAGATGCTAACAAATGTTACCTCAAATTTCATACTTATTTATGGCCAAGTCCAATCTAAGTTGACATCTGAAGTGTTGGGCTTTTTTGGTTTAGTTTGATGTTGTCCCCCATCATCTTGAATTCCATTCCACCAAATTTCAACACATAATGGTATTATATATAAGGGCTGTAATTTGAAACTCGGGTGGCAGTTGTATTGATAGAGAAGTACAATACAATTGTGGCTTGTTCCATAAATTGTCTCTTGTGGGAAACGGCCAGGCCTGATGCTCCCTTGGTAAAGCAAAAGGGAGGGTGGCCTTGGCTAGATTCTGTGTTCCTGGTTTAGATAAACAACCTTTAACGCAGGTGCTGCTGAAGGCAAGAATCAGAATCAGCAGTTTGTAATTGTGGCCAATGAGTGATTGTTTATGTGTGTGGATACCAATAATTTCAATGCACGTACACTTAGAGAATACTATAATTGTAGAGACACTATTTCAATAAACTGAGCTTTGTTGCTAATTCATATTGGATCGTCTCATTGCTTCGAAAGCCTCGCTCCAACAGTCTCTGAAGCTTATTTAAACCAACCTTGTTTATTGCATTTAATGTTTGTTGTATAGTCAATTTGCTGGTATTTTCATATGTATTTCCTCTTATGAGTGAGAATGTTTTGAAATTTATAAAAAGGTACATAGAAATTAAAGACTTACACATCTCCAATATTAACAAGCCTTTTCTTGTATTTTCAATATCTGATAAGTTAATTAAAACTCATGCTTCCAAGATGAACAGTGCTGATACCTCACCTGAAATAATATGAATAAGAAATAAAAGATTGATTCAAGTAATTCAGACAACCGTTTAGTCAGTGTGGAGCACCTCTCCTATGAGTAAAGGCTCAGAGAATTGAGATTGTTCAGCTTGGAGAAGAGAAAGGTTTGGGGTGACCTCATTTGAGCCTTCCAGCACCTGAAGGGGGCCTATAAGAAAGATGGAGAGGGTCCCTTTACAAGGGCATGTAGTCACAGGACAAAGGGGAATGGCTTCAAACTGAAAGACTGTAGGCTTAGTTTAGATTAGGAAAAAAATGTTACTGTGAGGGTGGTGAGGCACTGGAACAGGTTGCTCAGAGAGGTTGTGGATGCCCTGTCCCTGAGAGCGTTCAAGGTCAGGTTTGATGGAGCTCTAGTGAAAGCTGTCCCTGCATATGGCAGAGGGGTTGGAATATGATCTTTAAGGTCCCTCCCAATCCAGGTCATTCTATGATTCTATTATCTCTTTCCCTGCTCAGAATATAGTTGCCAACACGTTGTTGAGTTTGCTTTTTAAAAGCACTTACCAGGTGTTTTGTATAAATATCCCATAAAAAACAGGAGCTTGTTAATGAGCATTTGCTTTTACTGTGTAATATCTGAAATTTAGTCTGTTGCGACTAAACATGGTCAACCTGAATTAAAAAGATACCATATTTTAAAAATATACTTAAAAGTATACATACGTTTGATTTAAGAAAAATGGGAGTCATGTATGCACGATTAACAGAGTTGTAACTTTTACTGGATAGCTAGGTACACAATGCAATTTTTTGTTTAAAAAAGAAAAAAAAAAGCTTCAACTGATTATATTTCTCGTAAAATGTTGCTATGCAGTGCATCCCAGGGATTTTGCCATGGGCTGGAAAGTTGTTCTCAATAGATTTACTGAACTGTGGGGACAAAGAATACCAGTATAACTACTAACTTTCAAAGTGGGAACCATTACGGGCAATGAGTTAACAGATGCAACGTAATATATCTTAAGCATATCTCAGCACAAACTGGCAACATGAGAGCATTTATCATACACTTCTTTTCTAACAAGTTAAAAAATACAGTATGCAATGACAGTAACCTGTCAGAGACCAATAGTTGTACAGGCATCCTTTCTAATTTTGCTTTAGATTGTTAGATCTTGTGGTTATGTTGGAGGATGATTGACATAACAAGTAATGCACAATGAGATATATGTAATCATTTACATGACAACTCTTCCACATGTCAGCTTGTTGGCATTTTCAGTTCAAACACCACGCTTATCTGTTGGTCTTCATGGATTTATGTCTCATAGGTCTCCACAAAACAAAGTCTATTACTATATAAAAAAGACAGAAATATGTACACACTGCTTAAGTTAATCATTTAAATGGCCTAATCCTATGTATTCTATTAGTTGTGGAATAGAACAGCTTTACAAGCATGCACCATTTGAATAGCTGTTTTATACAAATATGAATAGTGTGTGATTGTGGATTATTCTTTAAATATTTTGGATTGAGTAGGTAAAAAAAAAGAAAACGTGTAGGAAAAAACCACATAGGCAGAGGAAAGTAATAATAATAATTATTATTAATAATAATAATATAACTATCAAGAGCTAGCATTATACTAACACTCATCAATAATTTAAATTTAATGTAATAATATAATAATTTAATAATTTATTTCTTGACCTTGATATGCAATTAATCACTTTCTTGAAAATAGTTACTTACACAGCCTCAAATCTTAGTATAATACATGCTATATCTTCTCAATAACATAACAACTAAACCCATAGAATAATACAAAACCTCAATTCACAATGTTCTCCTGTACAGTGAAACTAAAATGTCACAGGCAAAAGGTATGAGGGGAAGAGTTAATGCAGCCTGGCAAGCACATTCCTCAGCCCATAAGGGATTCAAGTATCAGCCTTTCAGAGTTTTCCAAGCACCTTACCTGTATTATGGACAAAAAAATAAAAAAATAAAAAAAAATTCCACTGAATCTAAATAATGTCTGTAGACTACTTATTTAGTCATTAATAAGAGAAGACAGATTTCTTACTAGATTTTACCTTTACTGTGTTCCAGGTAATTATGCCACTGGTTTGATTGTGTTAACTGCAGTGTTTTCACCTTGTCAAAGTGTTAGCTGGACTATGCCCTCCTCTGTCTTGTTCTGAGACATTTTTTCATGTTTTAAATTAGAAGACCTATAGAAAATTATTGACAAAATGGACAATATTTTTAAGCTACTTAATAATGGAATCACAGAATGGTTTGAGTTGGAAGGGATCTTAAAGATCTAGTTCCAACCCCCTTGCTGTGAACAGGGACAATTTTCACTTACCAGCTTGCCCAGAGCTGCACCAAACCTGGCCTCTGACACTCCCAGGGATGGGTTGTTCACAACTTCTCTGGGCAACCTGTTCCAGAGCCTCACCAATCTCATTGTAGAGAATTTCTTACAAATATTCAATCTAAACATACCATCTTTCAGTTTGAAGCCATTCCCCCTTGTCCTGTGACTACATACCCTTGTAAAAAGTACCTCTTCATCTTTCTTGTAGGCCCCCATCAGAAACTGAAAGGCTGTGATAACATGTTACCAGAGTCTTCTCTTCCCTAGGCTGAAAAATCCCAATTCACTCAGCTTTTCCTCATAGGAGAGGTGCTCTAGCATTCTAATGATCTTTGTGACCCTCCTTTGAACTCACTCCAACAGGTACATGCACTTATGTTGGGGCCCCCAGAACTGGATTCAGCACTCCAGGTGGGTCTCACAAGGGCAGAGCAGAGAGGCAGAATCAACTCCTTCATGTGCTGGTCATACTTCTTTTGATGCAGCCCAGGATACAACTGTCTTTCTCGAATGCAAACACACATTGATGGCTCATGTCCAAGGTACTATTAATTATATTATGTCTAGTAAATTTCTAGTTTATGGGTGCAACAGATCTATGCATTGTCTACAACTTACACATATTATCTCTCCTTTGTTCCAAATACATTGTTTGCCTAACATTCTGATCAAGTGCAAGTCTTTCTGTAATGCTGCTCTTTAATGACTTTTCTAATGATCTAAGAAGATAAGAAAATAATTATTTTCCTCTGTAAAATCCAGCTTTTTTTTGATCTGTATTGCATGATTTTTTGCTGTAATTTCAGTTATTTTCAAAAGTAACAGTGATTCCAATACTTAATATTTCAGTATTATGATTTTACTAAGGCTCTGAGTGCCAATAACAAATTATTGAAAAATTTTAAATGATTAGCAGGTAATCCTCATAATTTGCCTTTGAACTTCAAGAGACCATTAATTGTAGTGTCTTAAACTATTTTGATAACTCATGATTTCATCTTAAAGTTCTCAGACTCAAAATAATTAGAGCAACTTCCACCTTACTTACAGTAAGTTAGACTTCAACTGTCTTTACAGAATTCTGTTCCCCAAGGTAACCAGATCTGCCAGACTCACAGACCTGGGACTCATAGTGCTGCAATTCCCTGGTGCTGTTCTGTAGGATGTTTGCAAAACTTTTTGTTAATACATAGTTTTTGAAGTAGTGATAATGGTAGTTACAGTTTGATGGATTAGGCTTTGAGGCCACATTCATTAAATGACTACTAAGTGCTAATTAAAGTCTAACTAACTAAGGCTTTTTCCATAACACTAGGGATTAGTTGATGTTTTTCCACCTCTCTTTTGTATATGAATAATTTTTAAAGCAAATACGTTTATACCACTGGTGTTTGAAGAGTTGCTTACTGAATACTAATTGCTAAGTCTGGTACATAGCTAAAATATTTTTTAGAAGCTTCAACCACAGACAATATTTCTGAACATCTGGCTTCCTCTCAGCTGGCAAATGATTTACTACTGAGACCCTGAGCTTCCCTCAGTAGAAGAAACTAGAAATCAAATATCTTTTCAAATGCTAGGTATTTCAAAAAATATTTATAACAGATTGCTTCCAGATAAAAAAAACTTTAAATAGCTTAACTGAAAATTAAAAATACGCAATTCTGCCTTCTCTGCATCTATAAAAGTGAAAGTGTCGCTAGGAAAGTAAAAACTATAATTCATCTCCTCCCCTGATTTTATTTTATATAAATATATAATTGCAAATTGTGCCACCTTCATAACTTACGCCAGTAGAAGCAGAGAAATAAATTCTAGTTATTTTTTGTGGTGACAACTAAATATTCTAAATGAAATTAAATTCTCACTGTATCAGATGTATATAGACAGAACAAAGGCAAAGGCTCTGGCCATAAACAGATTTTCAGTGTAAAGAAGTAAGTAGGAGAGAGCCTTTTGTAGATATGAGAATAAGGAAGGACATCCTATTCTGACAATGACAGAGATGACAATATACATTTTTAACCCAAAATAGAGTCATAATGCAGGCAACAATTTCAGTTGAGCATGCCAGGTCAGAAGTACTTTTCTGTCTTGGAAATGGTGAGGACATAGCTTAAATAACTTCTCTGAGTTCACACAGTATCAAAATGATGAATGAGCACAGATCTCTTGAACACGCCTTCTTTATTTTAATAATTTTTCTCCTAATATGTAACTTTTGCTTAACTATATATTGTAGATGCAAATTCTGAAACCAAATTCCTTTTGGGGCAAATCAAGCAGACTTTGTTGTTTTCTTTTCTTCTTTGGTGCCTTAGAAATATGAGCAGTGCCTTGGACAGTGTCCATACAAAAATGAAAGCTTTGCTGTCTTACAGAAAAGTTTCATGAGTATGAAATACAGAACTTCTAAGAAGTATGTTTCATATGTAATATTTTCCACCCAAGTTCTTTGGAATTGATTCCTTGTGCAGTACATGAAGATGTTTGCTGTTCCTGAGATTGATACTCACTCTTCTTGTATGAAAAATGACTCATCAATACCAGTAATTTACTTGCTGGATTATGGGGGAGTTAAGGGATTCAATGCAGAATTGTTTATGGGATGATTCTTTGCTTCTAGGTTGTTTTTTTTTGGTTTTTTTCTTTTGCTTTTGTTTTTGTTTTTGTTTTTTTTATAGTTAGTTCAATGGCTTCCTATACAGCTAACCCTATAGAACCTTCTCTGGTGCTCAGGAGGAATGTCATCCAGGTCCAGCCATCTGTGCCTTCAGAAGACCGTGCTTGTATGGAAACTCTCAGATCATCTGTGACTTTTGTCTTTAACCGGATATCTGGACAAGTGTCTTCATCTGAACTTCAGACATATGACTCCCTTACTTTAACTACCAAACCTGGGACGCCCCAGAAATTTCTTTGCTTAGAACAGAGAAATTTCACAGTAGGGAATAATGCATTTTCCTTTCAGGGATACCACATGACCCAGTATTTCCTTAACAGGCATGACCAATTATGTCATACAAAGTTAAAAAAAAAAAACCCTCAAATATATTTTGTCCAGTAAGTGGATGATTCCTTACATATAGTTGAAAGAACTGTGTTAATTTATCTGCCAAAAGACAATATGTACAGTGGTGTCTTTTCAAAGTTAAATTGAAATCTACACAGTACAGAAGGTGGCAGACTGTGAATCAACAATATATGTGCTTCTTTTACCTCCAGATAGCAAATGCATTTTCTGTTTTGAAATTTCAATGAACTACATGCAGAGTTAGTATGGACAGCATCTATTTCATCCTTGTTCCCTTTTGATTTGCGGGGAGATAGTTGTAGTATCACTACAAAAGTAAAACTACTTCTGGAACAAAAATGTTACAGTTTGTTGTTTTTATGGTAGGTTTTCTTGGAAGGGGGGTTGTTTTTGGGTTTTTTTTTTTTGGTTGGTTTTGTTTGGTTGGTTTTGGGTTTTTTGTTGTGTTTTCTTTGATGGGAGTTTTGTGGTTGTTCCTGTGTAGATGATTCCAAGAAAGATGTTCCAGTGTTCTGTGTCATCTCCTAGTAACACAACTTTTGAAGGACTGCTCAAGAAACAGGAAATGGTAAACGGGCCCTTGAACTTCCCCATAATAATTCTGACCAGTATGGATTACCAAAGGACTCTGCAGATCCTTGGTTCTGTGGAAAAAAAGGTGTATGGATGGTACTGTATGGACAGAAACCTCAAGAATCTCTGGTTAGTACCATGCAAAATGTGCCATCTAGTTCTAAATACACTAATTTATGTGTAAGAAACAATGCAGTTGAAATGTTGCTAAATTAAATTAGTTCTTTCAAGAAACAGCAAGCCAAGTACCAGAGAGGAAGGGTGCATGTCTCTGTAGCCATGAACTCATATGAAATTAGACTCTGTGTAACCACAGATTAATCCCTTAAACACAGTTTTTGTTTCTGATCTTTTTCTACTACATTTATGTAATTTCATTTTGAGGCTGTGAGAAATATATTTAATTCTTGGCCTTTTCTTTGGCATTTCTTTACCTTTGCTAGCAGTAGAAAAAAATTACCTTATTTGAGAGAGAGGCATTTTTTTTTTTAGTGCTGGTGAGTCTTTGAGATTTCCCTTAGTTTCAGTCATTGATTTAATATAAGAATAATAAAAAACACCTTGTGTATAAGTCAATTCCACTGAAGTTTAGAGTACTCCAAAACTCCTTTCACTCAAGCCTATTGTTTTCTATGATTTGCATTTTCTTGAACTTCTGTGGTTTACCAAAATACACATAAATAAAATTACATCAATATTGTTGTTGTATTTTAATGCCTGGTAAAATAATGATGGCAATCATGTGTAATGTTGGACCATATTACCATACAAAGTATTTCTTCCTGTGTTTTCATCTGAGAAAAAAATAAAAATTATATAATTCTCAGTCTTACTGAGGGTCAATACAATGTGTTCCTGTGGTTGCCTTTTAAATTCGTGGCCCAGTTCTATATTAAAAACATTACCCTTGTTGTTTTGTTTGGGGCTCTTTTTTACCTTCTGAAAATGAGTATTTTATACCATAATTATTCTTCAATTACAATTTCGTTATTTGATTTCATGACTGATTTATGATTTATTATTTGCTGATACCCTGCAGCAGTAATTCTGTTTTATTTACCCAGGATTTCAGTTTTAACATTTGCAAATTTCATTTACTTTTTTCTGATCACTGTATTTTACTTCCCAGTGGGCTCAAAAGACCATTTTAATACCAAAGATGTCACCTACCTCAGTACTAGAGACTCTGAAAAGTCACATTTGTTCATCTTCATTACCATTGAGGCACATTTTTAGAGAATGATCCCACTTAATATGGATTCAGACTCTTCTATGACTGTCTTCTGCAATATTTAATTTTTACCCTTCATCCCTTCCATTGGCAGTCTGATAGAGAAGTTTGTTGTAGCAGAAGGAAATCTTGGAGGTTTTTTTTTTCCCCTTCTTGTGTTTTAGTGGGTTTTTTTGTTGGTTTGGTTTGGTTTGGTTTGTTTGTTTTGGTTTTTGTTTTTTTTTCATTTTCACTTCCAGCTGTACATCTTGGATTTCCTAATGTCAAGGAAATAACATGTCTCTATACACGTGTTGTGATGGAGGTCTTAAAGAGTTCTCAATGACTCACATTTGAGTGTGAGTGGTAACAATTGCAGAACAATTATTTCTGTGATCAGTAGCATGTAGCTGTCCTCATGGCTGAAAAAAATTGGTATGCTCCTGTTCTCCAAATGTATGCTTCCAGAAAGTCTTCTTTTGAAGTTCCCAATTTTGCAGCATTTTTCTATCTGCAGCATTATGTGGTCAAAAATTAATAATAATGTGGTCATATACCTGAATTTGAGTGGCTTAGATAAATACATTTGAATGCACAATATTACTCAATCTGTCTCTATATTAATGCCACCATAGCTTCTGTAGCAACAGGAGATAAATATTAATTCTGCTGATAATAATAAAGGTTCCATACTTCTTCAAATTGTTTAATTACAACCTTGCAAATCAATTCAACATTATTGTGGGCTAAGACAAAACGATAGAAAGGCATATGATAATATAGCTCCTAGCAAATTTTAAAGAACATTTGAAACACAGAGGTCTTTGACAGCTTTTCAGAATGTAGCAGGCTTGGGCAGTCATGTAGTTTTTGCAAATAAAATGTCTAGTAACATTGATATTTTAGGTGGAATTTGGCTGCAGGCTTGATGTAGAAGGCATTCTGACTGGAATATAAATTTATTTTTCCCTAAAGACTTACTAGGCTAAGTAATGTATTTTTTTTTTCCCAACACTTTGCACAGTTCCTTTTTTTGTTGTTTTGTTTTGTATTCTTTTAGTTTTTTTCAGTTTTGGTGTTTTGCTGGTTTTGTTGGGTTTTTTTTATGTTGCTGGTGGTTGTTTTTGGTGGTGGTTTTTGTTCAGGTTTTTTTGTTTGTTTGTTTTTTCTTTTGTTGAATCGGTTCAAGTAGAATGACAGCTACTGCAAGTTGTTAAACAGATTCATGCTTTGGCATGAATACTTCTGTAATCCTGCTGTTTATTGATGTTTGTTTCATTTCGTACTGAATAAGACTTTTTTAGCAGTTTGCATTCCTTCTAGAATGGCTGGTATTTATCTCATTGTCAAAAATAATAGATAGTTTTATAGGTTTATGATTCAGTCCTGATTCTTTGGCAGGTCTGAGAACAGAGCATACTGTGGATATTCATAAGAAATCATAGCATTTAGTTTAAGATATGATGTCCAATTGTCCTACATAGATTAAGACAATTTCTGATAAAGGAGCAAAAGATTGTATAGCCCTTTTAATTGCATTACTTTCCTTTCCAATATATGCAAATTAAAAGGTTTTCATCTGCAGTATCCCATAATCTTGAAAATCAGGTATTTAAATTAGGCAATATATCTAATTTAATAAATAATCAGCCTATTTTTTCTCTCAGAAAATATAGATTCCATAGTTTTCCCATAGTATTTCTTTACATTAACATTCCTTAGTTATGGATGAACATCATGTACATGTTTCCTAAATAGCGCTGTAGAACAAGAAATTCCCATGTCATATGTGTTTTGCAATGTTCTTTGGGTTTTTATGCTTATTTATTGTATTGTGCCATTTGGCTGTTAAGTAGATTCTTCTTAATTTTTATCATGAAATTCTGGTCTAATTCTGTTGGATACTTTGAATTCCCATGAATTCCCTACTAATACATGGGGTCAATGACATTCAGTCAAGACTAAAAACTATGCTTTTCACAGTCCAATTTTGTTGACATAGAAGCCATGACATTTCTTTATTTGTCTGAAGAAATGCCTTGACAAGCAGAAAAGCCTATCAAAATATTATTCTTCTCAAATAATGCTATTGCGTTTCAGTACCTTTCTTTGACTGCAGTAAAATACTGTAATTTTCTGTGGGACATTCTGAAGTTATGATTCTGTTGACTACAACTGTTTTGTTCCAATTTCAATTTGAACTAAATATTTGATTTCAAATTTACAACTTGAGATAAAATTTGAAAGCAGCATGACACTTTAAAGTGGACATCCCCATTGCAAGTTGTTGACATGGCTAATATAATATTTTTTGTTTACAAATATGTAAACTCACTTTTAAAATACTGTATAAAAATACAATATTTGTCTTTTGACCCTGAATAATGGTGAAAACAATGCTGAAATATCCAAATATTTTGAGAATGTAGATATTACTTCATGAAATTTTCACACAGTATTTTGGGAACTTTTTTTCCTATTTGAGACAAAAGAAGTTTAACAAAGGAAAGTGATGGGTTCTGCATCTGGGATGGGGCAACCCTGGATATTTTTTACAGACTGGGAAATGAGATCCTGGAAAGCAGTGCCAGAAAAGGGACCTGGGGGTCCTGGTCAATGGCCAGATGAATATGAGTCAGCAGTGCCCTGGCAGCCAGGAGGGCCAGACATGTCCTGGGGGGCATCAGGCATCACCAGCCAATCCAGGGAGGGGATTGTCCCCCTCTGCTCTGCACTGGGAAGGCCTCACCTTAAATATTGTGTGCAGTTTTGGGTGTCACAATATAAGAAAGATGTTAAGCTCCTAGAGAGTGTCTAAAAGAGAAAAACAAAGATGGTGAAGGGCCTTGAGTGGAAGCTGTGTGGTTGAGAAGTGGTTGGAAGAAGTGGTTGAGGGCACTTGGTCTGTTCAGCCTGGAGAAGAGGAGACTGAGGGGAGACTTCATTGCAGTTGCAGCTTCCTCATGAGCAGGACAGGAGGGACAGGCACTGATCTCTTCTCTGTGGTGTCCTGTGACAGGACCCAAGGGAATGGTCTGAAGTTGTGTCAGGGGAGGTTTAGGTTGGATATTAGAAAAAAATTTCTTCATTCAGAGGGTCGTTGGGCACTGGAACAGGCTTCTCATGGAAGCAGTCCCAGCACCAAGCCTGACAGAGTTCAAGAAGCATTTGGACTATACATAATCGTGGTGTGATTCTTGGGGATGGTCCTGGGCAGGTTTGGGAGTTGGACTCAATGATCCTTGTGGGTCCCTTCCAACTCCACATATTTTGTGATTCTGTGAAAAAAATAAGCTGGTATGATGGACATAAAAAGGCAAAATAAGGGTTACCCAAACAAAATGAGTCACCAGGTCAAAATTTATTTCAATTATATCAATGACGGAGTTAAGTATTTGCCATTATGTAACCAAATAGACAGTTAATAATATCTGTTCTGAAACATCTACAGCCTAGATAAAATGAGTAGAGAAATAGAGCAAACTGCAAGTTATCTTGAAAAAATGCTGCCGAACTGTGGAGAAATTATAGAGGGACCGATGTAATGAAGACTGATTGACTAGAAAGTAAGAGCCATCCCATGGAACTGGGTGAGAGTCCATAGATGCAGCCTTTGATTATTGAATAAAAGGGCATAGCTGAAACTCAAAGGAAAAGCTGCACCTATGTTTTCCTTCATTGACTTTTCCTGCAGAAATACTAATAAGAACCCTTCATAGAAGGGGTTAAGACAGATTGCCTGCACAGGGCAAAAGCTCCCTAATAGCACACAACCTTCTAAACCTTGCGCTTTGACGTAAGACCTGTTGTCCCTGAAGCTGGAGACCTAAACTGATAACAGTGACAAAAAAATGGGCAGGGATGACGGAATGCGAAGTCTGATCAAAGTGAGTACTGTCTGGTACCATTATAAACCGAAACAAGTCCTTTTTAGGTGTTTGTACCTTCCAATGTCGAGGGACTGCAGAGCATCCATAGGTCAAAGCAGCAGTCCACTGCTTTTCAAAGTATCTTACATTGAAAACTGTTTTATCTGCAATAGAAATTGAAACTGAAGACAACTGACAGGAGTAGTGTTTCCACGGAGAGTACATGTCAACTATAAAATGCACCACTGATTTAAAATAAAAGCCTATATTGTTCTATATCAACAAATTGATATGTTTATCAGGGACTCCATTCATCATAGATGTTGAAAAAATGATGAATTTCAAACTGTTAAAATTCAGAGCTAGAACAAAAACAAGCACAAAAGGTAATGGCAGAAAAGGTGCAAAGAATAGAAACACAGAAAAGAAGCATTAAATTGACTAAGAGAGTAGAAATAAACCCACTTACTAAGACTGATAGAAGGTAAAAAAGAAAGTTAATGGATATCAGTGGATGATTAAAGCATGTGCAATCAGAACATTGCAAGAAAACAATCCTCTGACCACTGATGATGCTGCTTGGTTTTGATAATATGTAAAAGTGTAAGAAGTGCAAAGGGGATGGAGTCGATGCAGCCTGAAGCAGAAGATATATTCCTGTCTTTAAAATATTGATCAAACTCATAAATTCAATTGCTTTACATTCACTGTAAATCCACTGGTTTTCATAAGTTTTAAGAAAGTTTTCTTTAATTTTAAAAATAAAGAAAAGTATGGAAAGTAATTACATAATTCTAATGTAGTCAAAGAGAAAATCATAAGTTAATAAGAAAATTTTCCAGAAATAAAAAAGGAATGGGGGACAAAGACTTTGAAATGTGGAGTAATGTAGTACATAGAACACATACTAAGGATCTTAAATAACCAGGTTTGATCAAGAAAATTGAAAAAAAATTGTATCCTGCATGGATACAAGTTAACTGGCAGAACAATGGCTGTGAAGGAAAAAGATCTCATTTATTCTCTATTTCAGGAGAAAATTAATTGCAAGGTTCCAAATGGGTGAAATATACCTTATGTCATACTTAAAAATTTATTTAAGGTAAAATGCACTATTTAGAGGACACACTACATACATCAAAGAATGTAAACATGCATTTCACTGTAATAGAGCTTTATATGTTTAAAAAAACAACCAAACCAACCAAAAAAAAAAAAAAAGAGAATATTAGACTCATGCTTATTTCTAGAAGTAATAAAAGATGTTGCCATGAGTTTCCTTTATAATAGTCAGGTAAAATGAAAAGCTATGAATTGTGAACAATTTATACATGCCTTTGGGGAAATAAAAGAAATTAATGTAAATAGGGGGTTTAAATGATGTTCTGCCTGACCTTTGCAAAAAGAACCTCTTACTTAATAATACCAACAGAGCAGAATATAAAATAAATTAGATTTGTCCAAGCATAGTTGCACAGTTTTGAGTTCCATGTAATTATAAATATAATTCATTGTAAGTAGTCACTGGTAGTAGTAATGCTTAGTCTAAATCCAGTCCACTATCTTAGGCAAACATGCACCTTATCAAGAGAGCATTCTTGCCTTGAATTGTTTACAGTCTAAGAACTACAGGCCAGGAACACTTGTGTAGGAGATTAATTTCATGGTCTTTACAGTCCCATTGTTCATCTGATTTTGCACTTGGTGTCATTGTAATCAGATACGTTTACACTTACAAGAAAAGAGTACACATAGACAAAGCAGATAGAGAGCAAAGGGAAAAATGCATTTTCCTCCTTATGTAAAGAAGTTGCTGAGAAACCCCTTCAGGCATTAGGTCAAAATTTTGCTGGAATTATATTTCCCTTTAATTCTTGTAAATCATAACTGGAATCCCAAAGAATTTAGTGTATATAAGAGCCTGTATCTGTTTTGTGTATTCTGATTTGCTCACCAAAAATATTCTCTTTATTTTGTTGTCTGATGTTTAGACCTTGGAAATTCAGATGCTGACTAACTGCAGAATTCTACGGATGGCAAAATAAACACTGTACAATAATTAGTCTCTGTAAGTTTTAGGGTTTGATTTTGGTTGGAGGTTTTTTTGTTTGTTTGTGGTGTTTTTGTGAAAATCTTTACAAATTATGCACAAAAAAGGGATCAACTTAATAATAAACTCTGTATCTGAGAGGAATATGAGGGTTTGAATTCACAGACAAGGGGCAATAGCAGAAAGTGCAAAAAAAAAAGTAATCTTCATCTAATTGTCTCTAGTGAAGATAGAAGGAAGACTGTGCTGCACATTGAAAAAATTTGGTCTTGGAAAAATCCTCTTCTAGAAGCATACTTTGGAGTAACATCTGTGTTTCTGGTGGGCTCAGGTTTCTCGAAATTACTTAGTAAGGAATGTGGGTGCAATGTTGTTGAAACAGAAATCAAGTCCCTAAGCAGAAGTGCACTGATGTCTAGATTCCACCTCAGCTATGGTGCCCATCTATTGACTTGCTTCAGACTCTTAGAAGAAAGAAGCCTGTTGAAGACTGCTAAAAAATGCCCTAGATGGAAATTAGGCCATCTGAGTCTGCACCATGGACTACAGATGCCTGCATGATGGCTGGTGATTAATTCATAGTCAAAACCCCTCAGTAACCAAACAAAAAGCAGAACCTTACTGAAAGTGGAGAAAGTGATTGAAAAGAGTACTAAAGAAGAAATATTTTATCAGATGTGTGTAAGGCATATCACTCACTGAGGAAGTACTGTTTAGAACATTATTTCAGGGCATAACATCCATAATGATGTTGGTTATCTTTTCCGTTACCACAAATGTCATATTTGGCCCTTCAGTCTCCATCTCATCAAGTACATTCTCAATACGGCAAGAGAAACAAATAGAAATTTTTTTGCCTTGTTTCCTCTATGTTTGATATTTCTCTGGTGCAGTAATTGCAAAAGCTGAGGAACTTTGGTGAAATAAATTGTGTGTGACAGATTTAATACTAAGAATTAAAACAAGCACTTGTGACTAGTTCATATCACTTGCCCATAACCAAAACTGAGTACTATCTTTACCTTTTTAATTTTCCTTCCTTTTCCAGTGTTCTTAGTGCAAGTGACTTGAAAATATACTAAAAGACACCTATGAAATCATAGTTCATAGAATGAAAGATATTTCTGGATAGCTCTTGTGATCAAAGCTGGACCAATATAAAAAGGTTTTGTCAGGGTCAGATAAGCTTTTTTTAACCCACCCCCCCTTTTTTTTCTTTTTTCTTTTTTTTTTCCTTCACAAAATACCACTACATGTATTTCCTTCTGTCAGAAAGTATATCGTCTCAGTACACAATGCTAACTGGATATTAATATCAGTACAAAATAAGAATAGTTTACCTTAAATTAAATACAAAGCTGTGCATCATCAGGATACAAAGGATTATCATGATACGTGCCTGTTTCTGAGGATTGAACAGGATCTCTGTCTTTTATGAGATAAGATGTGGGAGTGTGAGAATGGAATACAATAAAGTTTAAAGAAACAGTATGACACATGTTGGATTAACTCAGTAATTTTCTTGTAATAGCAGGATTATTAATTTTTCTTTCTAGTTTTGCGCCTTAAATTAGAGAAATTATTTATAATGTACTGGGGAAAGAAGTGTAGGAAAGCAATTTTTTTTCACTTTTAGTCACACTGCTGACTCATATTTTCTTTAAAAATCTTTTATGATGTGGAACATTAAAATCAGATGCCTGTTCCTTCAGATGAATTGAAACCTGCAATATGATGAAGTCTTTGAATGTTTGAATGCAGCAGTACCCTGGGTTTTGCTGACTGCCTGATATATATGAACGTGGCCAAAGAACTGTTTCAGAAGTTAAGTATTTTCAGAGAAAATGTCCATTTTGGATGGAAGGTAGCAAGGCATGTCACTGCTGAAATGCTGTATCTTGTTACCCATGTATTTCCGGTCCAGCATCAAGAAGGGTATAACAGAAAAGTTGTCATCTTTGTTGAGGAGTAGTATTGGGTAATATGATAAGAGCATGAGGGAGGAGGTGGACAAATGAGCTGTATAGGTATGATCTCTTAAATGTAACTTAGAACAGCTGTCAGGACATTTCCTGTGATCCATAGTGATATGATAGTGAACTATCATAGTAGCTGATAGACAATAAGATATAGTGAAAGTTTTATGTCCCCTGGTCAGAGTTTTCAAACCTAGGTGGAATTCCTTCCAAACGGCTTGGAGCCAACGCCCGAGACTCGGTAAAGATGTTTAACAAAAGAGACAAAGGACATGCATATGCGGTGATTATCA
>JAWWMP010000081.1:73573730-73584268 GCA_035047865.1 Dendrocincla tyrannina | reverse complement strand
TGATTGTATATAATTGTAATATATGTGAATATATATATATACTTTTACTAAAATTGTCTTTTTGGGTACTTTTTTTTTTCCCTTCTCTCTTGGGGCTGGGGGGATCCGTGTGGCCGGCCCTTGGGCTTGGCAGGGAGCCAACCCAAACCTCCACAATATATTTCCATGCAAACTTGTATATGGCAAAACTTTGCATACTCCAGGTGTACTCATTAGTCATGTTTAAGCCTAGCTCAAATTCAATGAAAGTGATTTTGGAATGTTACCTGTTTCACTTAATTCAATATATATAGAATAACAAGAAGAAAACAACAAGCCTGAAGGGTAAATATAGAGCAGAGAAGCAATATGGTGGTCACTGTAACCTCTGATTTGGTCCTTTAATGAAAAACCTTCAGCTGTCTACCTGAGTAGCTGTGGTTAGTACACATTTTTTTTTTTCCCCTGGAAACTAGACTACAAGAAGGCACAAATTTTGATTTTCCTAGAAGCAGGAAGCTAGAAGTTGTCTAATTTGGAGGCCTGGTAGCCCCGTAAAGAATTCAAAGCAACATCACTACAGGGCTGCTTCATCTTGAGTAATTAACCTGAATAGAAACTACTTGGTTTTTCTTCTGGGCACAGACCCCAGTTTTCCTCTTTGCATTCAACTTGTCTAATGCCTGAAGTAGAAGCTAAACCCCTATGTGCCTCTATGTGAAATATCAATCAGATGAGAAATCCCACAAAGCAATTAGCCTTACAGAACTGCTAAATAGATTAATATCAGTGAAAATTAGATTAACATGTAGAATTACTGAAAGGAGAAAAACTATTTTCGCCATATGTAACACAGCTGGTAGAATTTTAAATGTGTAAGAGCAAGGTCTTGTTAAATGAAGGTGAAAATAGCGAAAGTGATTTTTCATGTATATTATGTCCAATATGCTTGCAAAAGGACTTGTCTAATTTCTACCAAGCTGAAGTATGTTCTTCTTCAAGCCTTGCAGCAATGGAGAAACTGAAAACCGAAATAAGAGATTCAGAATCATAATATAATCCAAGGTGGCCTAAACTACCCTTCAGACATCACAGGCAAATGCTAAGCATTCCTTAGAGCTAGAGTTCAGCCCTGTGAAATAAACAGACATGAAAATATTGACATTCTTTTTGATTGTCTTGAATTAAAAGCCTCTGGAAGTCAACATGTATATTTTCCTAAATAGATGTAAATAATAATCTCATATTGTTCTTACGGATTTTTTTCAGTTTTAAGCTTTAATTTTAAATATAATTACTCCCTCTTCATAGTTTAATTGGACTTTGCTTATCCCTACATATTCCCAAATGAGAGTTTCTCATTTGTTGCAGTTGAATTGGTGCCAGAGTTCTTAGAGCATTGCAGACTTGAGACCTTAAGCTTTACATGAAACAAACAATACACTTTGCAGAAGTGTTGTCATTGCTAATTTGATAAAATAGAATATATGGTGCTGAAAACATTTCAGAGTAATATGAATCCTGGTTCATATTCATGGTATTAAAATGAATACCCACATAATGGCCTGATAGAACATAAGGTTTGTAATAATAAGGATGAATAAATACATTCTTTAAAGGTCGTGTTGTTTCAAATATGATAAATACATGTTAGTACTACATAGTTAGAATTCTAAACCCATTTTCTCTTTTAAAGGAATGGAAAAATACCCCAAAAACATTCCCAAATACATAATAGTGCACTTAAATGTGGGAAATGGTGCTCAACTATTACCCAGTGAATATGACATCAGTGCCCTTTTATAAGCTGTCAGTGAATTATAATAATTGGACATGAGTCCATAGCTTGTATAATTCTTGAATAAATGCAAACAAACACCCTATAAAAAATTGAAAATTGAGAATAACTCACAAGTTTACATTTGCAATTTGACCTTTTAGCTCCCTTAATTGTTTGAGTGTAACAAGACATCTCCGTTTCTTGTCTCAGAACCTAATTCAGAAGATGTCTGGTATCCCAGCTACGTCTGCTTTGTTAAGGCTATGTTTATCTAAAGGCATTTGCTGCATCTCTCTGATCTGTAGAGTGATTTAAGCAGATACTAGAAGATTGAGTATGAGCTTAAATTAATTTATCAATTAAGGCAAACAGAAGAATGATGTGGACCTGGTGAAACAAGTCCAGAGGAGGTCTACTAAGGTGATCATAGGGCAGGAGAACCTCTCCTATAAAGACAGTTGGAGGTTTTCAGTCTGGAAAAGACACTTCAGGGTGAATTTATAGCAACCTACAAGTCCCTGAAGGCAGCCTACAAGGAACTTGGAGGGGGAGATTATTTTTTACTGTAAGAGTGGTGAGGTACTGGACCAGTTGCCCAGAGAGGTTGTTGATATCCCATACCAGGAAGTGTTCAAGACCATGTTGGATGGGACTCTTCAGCACCTTGCCCAGTGGAAGGTACCCTGCCTGTGGCCGGGGCACTGGAACTAGATGATTTTCAAGGTTCCTACCAACCCAGACCATCCTATGATTCTCTGATATGTAATTAAAGTTCCCATTTTTCTGTTAGAAGACTGAAAATATTAACAACTTCATAAGTTTTTTTATTTGTATAAGAACTAAAAGACTTTAAAAAAATCTCCTTACAATTTACAGCATGTTGAGGAATGCTGTAGGTGGGGAAGGAGGTTCCTGAAGCACTACTGAAACGTCTTATCACATTTCCAATTATGTGTTAATTTTTATCACCTGAAACAACATTGTTCCATTGCTTCTATCAGTTTGAATTTATAGTACAGGAAGACTGACATTCAAAAAGAATACAAGATATCTTAATATGGGCTATTTGTGGTTTAAACAAGTTTAAATGCATTCAACACTCTTTTGAATGGTTTATTACCTCACGTTAATTTTGTTGTTATTTTGTAGAAATCATTTTGTCATTGCATCACTTTTAACTACTTTCTCTTAATGTAGATTTATCAGTTTGCTTCCTAGTTTCTTAAGCATTATTACCAACAAACTGGCAGCTGTTTCAGAAGAATAAGTACCCTCCTATCGAATTGTTGTGTTTTAAACAAGTGAAGAAATTTTCCTTTCTTAAACATATTTTTAACTTTCTCTGGATTTTTTTCATTTTCTTGATTGGTCATTCCTTTTTGCTAGTGGATCTCACATAATTGTCAGTGGTGGTCTTATGCTTAAACAGCAGATACCTACTGCATCCTGAAGAAGGTTCTCTATCATACAACCATAGAATGGTTTGTGTTGGAAGGGACTGTAAAGATTGTCTAGTTTAATGCCCCTCTCATGGGCAGGGACTCCTTCCACTAGACCAGGTTGCTCAAAACTCCATCCAACCTGGCCTTAAAATCTGTCATGGATAGGCCATTCACAAGTTCTCTGGACAACCTGTTCCAGTGCTTCACCACCCTCACAGTGAAGAATTTCTTCCTGATATCTAATCTAAACCTACTCTCTCGGTTTGGAGCCTTTCTTCCTTGTCCTATCACTACACACCCTTGTTAAAAGTCCCTCTCCAGCTTTCTTGTAGGCCTCCTTCAGATAATGGAGGGTGCTTTAAGGTCTCCCCAGAGCCTGCTCCCCTCCAGGCTTAGTAACACAAACTCTCTCAACCTGTCTTCACAGGAGAGGTGCTCCAGCCCTCTCATCATCTTTGTGACCCCCCTCTGGACTCACTCCAACAGGTCCATGTCCTTACGTTGAGGACCCCAGAAATGGATGTCTGGTCCAGCTGGGGTCTTACAAGAGCTGGGTAGAGGGCAGCATCACCTCTCTCAACCAGCTGGCCAGGCTGCTTTTGATGCAATCCGGGATGCAGTTTGCTTTCTGGGATGCAAGCACACATTCTGACTTATGTTGAATTTCTCATCCATGAACATCCTCAAGTCCTTCTCTTCAGGGCTGCTCTCCATCCACTTTCTGCCCAGCCTGTATTTGTGCTTGGATTGCCCTGACCTAGGTGCAGGACCTTACATATGGCCTTGGTGAACTTCATGAGTTTTCACAGGTGCACCTCTCAAGCCTGTCAAGGTCCTTCTGGATGGCATCCCTTTCTTCCACTGTGTTGACTGCATAACACAGCTTGGTGTCATCAGCAAATTTGCTGAGTGCACTCAATCTCACTCTCCATGTCACTGTCAAAGTGACAATTAAACAATGCCTGTCCCAATACTAATGCCTGAGGAACACCACTCATAATTGTTCTCTACTTGGATATCAAGCCGTTGACTGCAAATCTTTGAGGATGACCATCCACACAATTAGTTATTGTGCGGTCCATCTTTCAAATCTGTGGCTCTCCAGTTTAGAGACAATGATGTCATGCAGGATAGCATTAAATGCTGTAAACTAGCTTAGATAGATGAATGTTGGTTTTCTTTCCTCATCCACGTGTGCTCTAAACCCATCCTGGAAGGCTACCAAATTTGCCAGGCATGATTTTTCCTTAGCGAAGCAGAGTTGTAGCAAATCATTTCTTTATTTTCCATCTGCCTTCATTTTCTGTTGCAATATGTACAAAGCTGTGACAAGTCTTCTAAAATGCCCATTAGCTAACTATCTATCTGAAGTTGTTTTGAATTGAGGGCACAGCAGAACTCTGCAGAACTTTTCAATACAGTAGAACAGCAGAGGTTATTGCAAGATACTGCAAATTTAGAGTTCCATCACTGGAAAGCCATTTCCTTTGGTATTTTTCAATTAATAGTGAGTGAACTAATTAAGTTTTTGGACATTCTATGCTTGCTACAAATCTATTCTGATTTAGTACCACTGACATGAAAGTTAATTTTCAACTTCATATCACAGCAGAAGAGTTATGATTGTAACATATTTAATGGGGAAACTGTGGCAGTACACTTTATCACAGCAGTGTTATAGATTTGATTCTCCTTTGGGTCTGACAGAATGTTGTTCTTAATCATGGACTTATCAAAGTGAATAAGGAAGAGTTTCTCATATATTTCAACAAAATTGTGTTGGGGCTCCTTTTCTGTCCTTCCTGTGTATGTAGGACAGATTTCATCCCAGTTATATTGACAGTGAGAACTTTTTAACTGTCTTGATGGTCTGAAAATGTGAAGTTTCCAGTCAATACAATTTAAGGTACCTCATATTTACACAATTTTAGAATTTTTTTTCATTATAAAATACTTTGATTCAAGATAATTTTTTTTTAAGAATTTGGGGAGAGGGATCAGAATTTCTCTTTGCCAGACTTTGATGTGACATACTAAACATTTTCAATTTTATTTTCTTTATTCTGTGTTGATTATGTAATTGTAACATACACTGAAAAAATATTACTGTAAAAATTGTGATACTTTTCATGTTCTTCCAGTAGCCATCATTTCATTCTAATATCAGATACTTTCATGTGCATTATGAATACTTTATTAATTTACTTGACTGAAATCTGTTGCTATATGCTTTTCAACTCAAGTTTATAGTTTGCTGAACTAACTGAATCACTCTCCTTGCATGGCTTTTCCATGCCATCAGTACATCATGGATATAGATCTGTGGATATCTGCTGCCTTTCCTGTTTTCTCAATACAACTGCATGACCAATTGTTGGTCTGGAAAGACAATAGAGACTTTTTTAACACAATGAAGTAGAGGGAAATGGCAAAACAGTACAGTATTTACTATAACTCAGGAGCATAGCTGGAACAAATTTGTATAACATCACTTACATAAAGTGAAGAGCAGTAAGATATGTGACCTAAGAAAAGCTGTATTGATACTTGATAAAGCATATTCACGTAAGTGCACACCAGTATATTAGCAGAACTGGGGACAAAACTGCAAGGAAAGGGTTGAAATTAAAAAAAAAAAAAAAAAAATATGTGTTACCAAGCCTTCATTTTCTGCTGTAATATGTACAAAGCAATCAGTCGTCAATCTTCCAAAATGCCCACTAACTAAGGAACCAACAACAGAGCAATAAGTTAAGGAGCTGAATGAAACTCACAGTATCTCTGGGATGAAGAATTACATTTCAGTCAGAATAATGTTTAGGGCAGCTTCTTTGGAATGGAGGTGCTGGTGCTGGCTAACTGCTGCATAACTGCTGCATACCATGAGTACAGTTTCTGTCTCTTGTGCTGCTACTTCTCAACATCATAGGCTTCCCTAAATCTATTGAAGTTCTGCTGGAATGTCATTGCATTGCAGTAAATTCCAAACCTGGCAACAATTCTTTGGCTATTACTCCTTGTTTGTCACTGGGTTACTTTTCTGTTCTACTGTTCTTAGCTTTAAAGATCAATTTATGTCAGATACAGTTCAATTTATATAGTAGTTTAAGAATGCTTTTATACTTTTTATTTCTATGCTTTTTTCCTTAAGCATTTTTTATTCCTCTTCTCATTGTTACAAAGAGGAGACATCTATATTCAAAGCAGGTTTGAAATCTGTAGAAATTTTTGTTGCTATTGTGTATCTCTAAATATGTGCTACATTTGCAGTCATTCCATGTCTTCTGCCTACATTCAATACCAGGTACTGAAACTGCATTCAATGTAACCAAAAATATTTGTACTCCTAATAAATACTAAGTTCATGAATTTATGCCATATGATGGAGAAGTGACAATTTAGAATTTTTCTCTGAATGGCCACGGTGCTTGCAAACTTTCACAAATGGGAATTACTGGCCTTAAGGAAATGGCCAATGAGCGACGGAAAAAGCAAGCAAGCAAGCAAGCAAACAAACAAAACACACACACACACACACACCAAACAAAAAACTACAAACAAACACACAAAAAAGCCCTACCTGTATGCATAGGATTTCCCCTTCTATTCTACTGTGTCCATTTCTTTGAAAAAAATACAGAAACTGTGCTGAAAGAAACTCTTCTGAAAGTATTGTATTAAATTTGAAGATTTTGGGAACATTATCACCAGTCCAATGATGCACTATATTTTCTTTGAAGGTCTAGATTTTGTACTCAGTCCTTTAAGTACATGTACGTATTAGCTTTCATTGAAGAAAAATACTATCTTAAAAAATCATTTTGCTAGCAATCAGAGGCATGACCCAAAGCCTTTGATACATCAGCAACATTTTATTCCAAAATTTTTTCTGGGAGAGAAGTTTCTACTAAAAACCAGTTAGACAGAAAATCTTTATGATAGTATGTTAAGCAAATATGAATTAATGGATTTTTAAAAGACTATGGTTCAAATCTTCATCCAGAGCTGAAATGTGGTGCCTGGTAGGGAAAAGCAAAAAGCAGGATTCATGATTTGAGTTGTCAAAGTATTTCTGACATCATTCCAAAGCCAGTCATTCTAACATTCCTTTTTCTGTGCTACCCGGACACTGAAGGAAAATCTCTCTTGGGATGTTCACAGGGTTAGTATAGAGCAAGGATAATTAACTCAGTTTGTCAGATGCACATTCATTAGTCAGACAGAAGATGAATGAAACTGAACAATGGAGTCTGAAGAATGTTATATTTGTTCAAGTAACAAACGTAATGAGTGCACTACACAAGGAGATTCTTCTGAAATATACTTTAGTCCACCTCTGTTCTTCTGTAGAGACTTTTTAATTAGCTTGTGGATTTAGCTTCCTTTTGATGTGTTTATTCTGTGTATCCTCTCCCATTTTTGAGATCAGTAGGTTATTGCTTCTTGTTTAACAATAAGCCTTTTATGAATCCTAAAAAAAATCTGAAGGATCATCCTATAGCAAGAATAAATTATAAACTGCAAAGCTGTGCTTTAAATATGTTGTGTACTAAGAAAACTTTAGCAGTTTTCCATACAAAGCTCACAACTAAAATAATTAGACAGTTCTTTAATGACTTTCCTCCAGGTTTAGTATGCTTTTGTACACACAACCTAAGTTTTTTCTAGAATAATCCATGAAGACATCATGTGCTAAAACAGGATCCCCTCTTTTACTATATACTGATAATTGCTGTAAGACACACAGTCATCTTTAGTTTTGGCCAGTCACTGTACCTGCATTTCTGCTCCTGGATAATATAGCACTGTCATTTAATTGTTCTAAAGGTTACTACCAGTTCCTAACAAAGCAATTGTCCTGGCCATACTAAAACCAGTATATTTTAGTCTGTCACAAAGTATCAGTAAACATGGAAGAATAATACTGATTTAGTCACTGAAGAACAAAGCATAGGGTAGGCATGAGCAAATGGTAGAGGACAGAGATCAGCATGTGCCTGTATGCAGAGCAAGTTCATCTTCATCATCTGTTTTCCTGGTCCACAAATAGTAAAATATGGAAAGCCACGTAAGAAAGAGACATATGACAAGGTCCTGTTCCACATCATCACTTTGAGAAATAACAAATGCATGAAACTTGGCACGTTCCATTATAGAGTAGGCTATAATTATTTTACTGTTTCCTAGTCTTCCTTATATTTTAGCAATATGATCTAGTTGGATGTGTCTCGGTTAATACTGCAACTTCTAACACTAATACTAAACTTCAGAAGGACTTTAAAGTTAGGTTGATGGCAATAATTTCTTGCTGAGGCCACAGAGAGTTGTTTTTATCAGAGCTGGTACCCATGGCAACCATAATTTAGAATTTAATGGCCGTATTAAAAATGTTCATATTCGCCTAAAAGCTTCCATTAGAGCAACCTAGAAATAGACTAGTCTCTGGAAATGAGAGAATTTTATCTATATTACTAGCTTGACATTGGATAAATACAGGCACACAAAAAAGGTAAACTGCGTTCCATGGATCATTTTGCCCTATGAGAAGATTTGGTACCTTTCAGTTAAGAATCTTTGACAGAAGCTATATAGCATAGGCTTTTATTACCAGGTGATATTAGATCTAGAAATAGAATTGCATTTTGTGATCTGTACTTCTGCACTGAAATTACCTTCTGGCTAGCGTGAAACCCAAGAGTATCAGAATTTGAAGGAAGCTTCACTGCAATACAACATTTAGATAACAGTATATTCCTCAGTAGCTATAGGCATTTTAGAGTGGATTGTAGTCACAAGAGAGGCAATAGTTGTTTAAAGCAAAAAATAAAAATCCAATTTTTTTTTCTTTAGTAACACAATGTCTTGCTTTTGTTGAAGCTGATAATGCATTTGAAGTCTGTCTGTACGCATATGTAAAACCTTTATGTTTGCATATATATCTGTTTGCGGGCATCATTGAGTACTGCACAATCTATATATCAGTTAGAAGGAAAAAAAAAAAAAAGAAGAAAACAAACAACCAAAACCAAGACCTCTTTTACCAATGGGTAATACATTGAGAAAATAAGTTTTTCCTTGTTTGCTTGTTTAACCTGTGATTGTCCATTTTTATAAGATCTTTCTGAGGTATGTAATTTTTATTTTCTTATCACTTCATGAAAAATGTAAATACTTGGTAAGGCCATTCAAGTCTTGGGAGGTAAGACATGACCTAATGGATCAGAGTGAACTGTGCCTGCATAACAGATGCATACTTTCTTTGTGGAATATTTTTACTAGTTTTGTGGTTTCTCATTTTTTTTAATTTTTCTTTTTACTGTATGTTTGTTTGTTAACGGATGATGAGGTCAAAAGGAAAAAAAATACCATTTAAATGCCATGGTGAAAACTGGGGAAAAGGAAATGGTATTCATCTTGTGGGGTTTTTTGGGGTTTTTTTGGTTTTGCTCAATCTTCACTTTATTTTTCTGAAACACTGGAGGAAAGGAAGTAATTTCTTCTCAAAACAGCGTGTTAGACAAGGTCAAAACACAAATGTATTTCATGAAGTTGGATGCTGTTTTTGTCTGGTGTAGTTATTTTCTTCATAGTGACTAGAATAGGGCTACATTTTGGAGCTGTCCTGAAAACAATGCTGATGATACAAGGGTGCTTTTAGATATTGCTGTGCAGTGCTTGCCCAACATCAAGTTCTTTTTTCCTTTTCATACTCCCACACTGCTGAGGAGACTCAAGGTGCATGGGAACTTGAAAAGGAGACAACCAGAGTACTGTATGTAGTTCTGGGCCCCAACATTTCGGTGAAAGCGAAAGTCTTTGAAGGTGTCCAGAGGAAGGCAACAAAGCTGCTAAAAGGGCTGGAAGGAATGTCCTGTGAGGAGTAGCTGAGGATTTTGGGCTTGCCTAGTTTGCACAAAAGGAGACTGGGGAGTGACCTCATTGCTCTTTACATCTTACTGAGGAGGGAATGTGGAGATGGAGGTTATATTCTCTTCTTCCTCATATTCAGTGGCAAGATGTGTTCAAATGGTTCAAAGGTGCAGCAGGCAAGGTTTTGAGTGGACTTTGGAATGTATTTTTTTACTGAGAGGATGGTCAAATACTGAAATAAGCTCCTAGAGAGGGGGTCAGTAACCCAAATTGGTCAGCGTTGAAGTGACATTTGGACAATGCCACCAAACAGGTGGCACTAAACCTAAACAGGTTTTAGCTTTTGGTCAGCCCTGAAATGGTCAGGCGGTTGGACTAAATGATCATTTTAGGTCCCTTCCAACTGAAACATTCTATTCTATTCTATTCTATTCTATTCTATTCTATTCTATTCTATTCTATTCTAT
>JAWWMP010000081.1:73550954-73567600 GCA_035047865.1 Dendrocincla tyrannina | reverse complement strand
GATTCATAGTGTTTGATTGTATATAATTGTAATATATGTGAATATATATATATATATATATATATACTTTTACTAAATTGTCTTTTTGGGTACTTTTTTTTCCCTTCTCTCTTGGGGGGGGGGATCCGTGTGGCCGGCCCTTGGGCTTGGCAGGGAGCCAACCCAAACCTCCACACCCAAACACCATCACAACCTTCAAAATTAAGAGACTTTAACCAGAAAATGTATAGAAAAGGATAACAGTGCTTTACTACAAATATATATATACATAACCAAACCCACAGAATAAACAGCAATATCATAACCAGAACTTTCAAACAGATCAAGTCCCATCTTTGTCCCTTCAGTGCAGTTGTATTTACAGACAGTGGGAGGCAATGCCATGCCCCAGGAGGCAGTGGCCTCAATGAGTCACTCATGGGCTCTGGTGAGGCAAAGACAGTGATCAGGGCAAGGCACTGGCTCCTAAACTCACGTGGGAATGGTGGCCACAGTGATGGGCCACCTTTCCTGTGGGTAATGTGAAGACTCTCTCCTATTGCCCTTTGTCTGAAAAAGAAAAAAAAAATAGTTGCAGAGGGAAGGGTCAACAACTCCTCTGCAGATGACGCTGGCCCCTCGAAATGTCTGCAGTGAATACAGGCAGCAATGACCATTCTCTTTGAAGAGCAGCACAGGGTATGTGGAATCAGGGGGCAAGCCAGAAAAAGGACCCCTTCCCAGTGTTTCCACCAGCCCAGCAAACGGCGGCCAGCACCCACACAAACCGAGGAGCAAAGTGAGGCCAGTACCATGAAAAACATCCCTCACCCCCCACCTCCCTCCAGCCTCAAGTTGGAATGCAAAGCGATTAATTATCCTTTTTGTTTAGGCTGTAGCTGGTTCTGGGAGCAGGTACTGGAGGGCTGGGCTGGGCTTCAGCAAGCCATCTCATCCTGTGTTGGTAACGGAGAGAAAAAAATTCCATGAAATATTTTGAAATTATAACGTTCCATCTATCTATCTATCTATCTATCTATCTATCTATCTATCTATCTATCTATCTATCTATCTATCTATCTATCTATCTACCTATCTATCTATCTATCTATCTATCTATCTATCTATCTATCTATCTATCTAAAAACTCTTCTGAGAGAAAGGGATAGATATAAAAATACTCAAAATTTCCTAACACGAACCTGTATTTTAATGGTTCTTATATACATCAAGGAGGAAGTAGCTACTTTTCCCATTAGTAGTAGCCTTTTCCCATTTTTTTTCTTTTTATTTTTTCTTTTTTTTTTTTTCTTTTTTTTTTTTGGTGTAACTCAGTCCTTGTTGAGTGGTGGTTGACAATCAGTTCACATGTTATTTGCTACTGATAATGCACAGTTTATGTAAGTACAAAATCCAGTTAAAAAAAAATCTTCTGCATTATAAATACACTATGAAATTAATTCCTTAACGTAGAGAAAGTTTTACTTTGAGTAGAAATGACTTGTGCTACTGAAAAACAAGTTTACTCAGTTTCAATAAAACATTCATTAAAAGAATGAACAAGCCTACTTAGACTACCTAGCACTTAGAGACACTATTGCTCCATGTATTTCTTTAGAGAGAATTTTGAATAATATAGACTAATATTAACAATTACTTATTTGAGGGAAAAAAGGCAAAGACAATTTTATTAGCTGTAGATTTACCCTGTGTTTTGTATTATAAATAACTTCAAATTATAAATTTCTTTTTAACTTAAAAAAACCACAATCCAATTGTTTCTTTTTTTTTAATATGTTGCTTAGAGAACAGAGACAAAATGATATTCCTTATAGCTTACAATACTAGACTCTAATAAAATTCTGTGGCTGAGATTTCTCCCTGTTGTCCTTCTCCATAAAGTTATTCTCTAGTACACCTGGCCTAGTATTTAAGTTTTGCTTGCAGGTGAGAACAAAGAATGCTCTAATGTTGGGTGAATGGATGAGGACAGATAGCTTTAACTGCACCTGTGATGTGTCAGAGCTGGATGGAAGATCTGATCAATAGCCCGCAACATAACTAGCTGTGGTGGAGAGATTGCTCCGAGGAGTAGGGTCTTGGCCTAGTCAGGCTATGGAAAGAAAGGAGAATAATCTGGAAATCCAGTGGTCTGTGAAGGTAAAAGACAGAATGTAACATATAAGGTGAATTTCAGTTCCATTTATTTTTTGTGTCTGACAAGACTGGAGATGTTTTTTTAAAAAGTTCTTTTTCCAGTGGTAAGAGGTAAGCCTGGTTCCACAAGCTCCCTCATGATTTTGTTGTGTGTTGGTTCACTTACAAAACTACCTTGCTGTTCTAAGTTCATCACTAAACTGTAATGTTTGTACGGGCTTTGAGGTTTTTTTTTAATCTCTTGTCTTGTATTGCTTGATCCCTAATATAACAATATATTGTGTGTTGTTGTTCATTTCCTGTGAACTGAAAATTTATTCTCTCTAGTGAAGCAGCAGGTATGGTTTTTCAAGCTCAGTTTGACTTGCGGCTGCTCAGAGGAGAACATTTTCCTCTTCATCCACTTCCCTTTAATTAAAAACCAAACTAAACAAACAAGCAAAAAACAACAAAAAAACCCCCTTTGGTTTAAAGAGCTGTGAAATGGAAGGTTTTCCATCTATGTGTAGAAAGGGACTGATGATACCTTTTGTATTTACTAACACAAGCAGCGCAATTTTTCAATCTTGTGTGACTGCTTTTGTTCTCTATGGCAACAGGAGCAGACCTGAACACTGCATGGATTGCAAGGCTAAGCCTTTTCTATTTTAGTATGACTTTGTGCAATATTAAGGAACCGTCTTCATAAAAATGTGTTATAGAACTGAAGTCTCAAGTCAAGAAGACACTCCATTTCAGCACCCTTCATATAGATGCTCTTTCTTTTATCAGCTGATTTTTCATAGATATGAATTCACAGGACTGTCATTGGAACCCTCTCAGATGCTGCAAGATGATGCCCTGGGAATGCTGGTACTGCCTATATTGTCAGAGTTGATTCTTGCCTCATCCTTCCTTAATGTGCAGCCCCACTCTTGTTGTTGTCTAACAGAAGTTTCCAAAACTGGATCCCAAATATCCACCTCTATGATGAAATTGTTGATTAAAGGTCATGCAAGTCAATAGCAGTAGCAACAAAAGACATGGGCAACCAGTCTGTAACCTATCCAAGCTTTATGATTTACACACTGGTCCTCCCATGAAACACTTGCCATTGGAGTGGTACAGCACTGTACTTAGCAGTTACTCACCAGTTCAAGCGAAAGGCGGTATCAGAGTCTAATACTCTCTGATCAACTGCTTTTAGATACTCCATGCATGGAGGATGTAATGTTTAATGTTCAGCTTATTCAAAGTCAATGCTACACAGGATTTCTGATTTAGCAGAATAGTATACAAAAATATAGTGAAAATACCATACAAAGGTAAGTTACATTTGGAAAATAGAACAATTACAATACAAAGCTCAGTGCCAATACCATTGTGATTCCCATTGCCAGTTTCTATAACATGTTCTCTGTCACGACACTGGGCAACTTCAGTTGCAAGAAAGAAATACATGGATAAAGACAGCTTAAGCCTGTTGCTGAATTCAAAATTCTTTTACTAACTGTCTAGTTTTCATAGTCTAGACTGGCCTGGGTCAAACATTGGGTTCTCTCATACTGGTCTGGCTAACTCAGGGAGGCATTCATAGTCCTTTTGTGAACTCATTTACACCCCCTCCCCACCCCCAACCCCCCCCCCACCTTGATCCACTTAACTGTTGATAGCTATCTATCTAAACCAAAAGCGACCCTCACATCTCCTTTATGTTGCAGTACAGTGAGTTTCTTTGCAACAGCTGTGGTCAGTTACAACCTGCATTATTCCCTGAGCTTCATGGGCACATCACCCTAGCCCATCTCCTTTGAGTCTTCTTCCGTTGTAGGGGTCATCCAGCATTGGGGACTCGGGCAGTGGTTGTTCACACCGTTGCGATATGGGGGGGGGGGGGGGGGGGGGGGTTGTGTATAAAGCTTTCCCCCTTCTTTCTATCTTTTAAAAATTTTGGAGAAAAAAGGAGTCAAGAATTCTTGCTGACACAATGAATTCTTTGAATTTAGACCAAAGTGGTACTTCAGTTTTGAATGAATATAGAATTTATAAGGTGACAGTTTGGTGAAGGAGAATTGTGAGACAGGTAGGAAAGAAAGTGGAGGCCAGCAATGTCCAGCTTTAGTGAAATGCAAAAACACAGGATAGATATCTTTCATCTGGTGTTCCTTGTAGAAGTTTACTGAAAAAGTGTCTCATGTTTTGACATCTTCTTGGGAACTGTCCATGCAGAATGGTTGATATTTGAGTAATTCTGGTGCCTACAGCTTTGCCATCTTTCTGCACAGGCAGGCTCTGGCCCCACTCTTTCTTAAGTCCTGATCACAGGGCAGCCTGCAAAGGATGGCCACAAGGAACCATGTTTACATGGCCCTGCCTTAAGCAAAGGTTAGGGCAACATGACCTCTGGGGGGTCCCTTCCAATCTGCAAGATTCTGATTCCATTTCATTTCTTGGAGAAATGTCATGTGCCAGAGGTTCAGTGGATATAAATTGCAAACAGCATTATTTTTGAAAGGAAGACCTTTGAAGAGCTGAAATTAAAAAAGGATTCTGTCTTATTTGATAAATTATAAAGAAATTTTTTATCCTCAATAAGTCACTTGGAAAAAGAAGACAAAATTTTAGAGGACCCTGTTCATCTAAGACACTGAATATATATTTAAAACCTGCAATTTTTAGTAACAGTAAGATGTAAATTGTAATCTCTGTATAGGGTGAAAATATTATGTTTTTATTCAAGAAGCAGATGTTTTATCAGAGTCCACAAGTTCCTTATAATTTTACATCAGTTGAATTTATTCTTCACTTCTTTACTTACTATATACAAACCTTAGTTTGCATAGAATGATTTTACCTGCTCTGCAGGAAAAACTGTGTGAAAAGATAGGTTTCTTAAAGTTTTATACTTCAAGAATGATGATGAAGAACTTAGCAGTAGGCACATGGATAGTGAGAATCAGTTATTAACAGTGTCTCATATAAAGTAAATAATTTACTGCAATATAAATATTCTTTTGATCATGTACTTCTGATAATGTACTCCATTTCTGATTTGCATTATATCAAACACAGCTTTCAGGAAGTAATTTGTTTTACTATTGCAAACATTTGTGTATGCTCTAGTAACTAACTCAGAAATATTACATTTCTGTGAAGAAACTTAAATATGAGACCAAAGAATTTTGTCTCAAGGTACTTTACAATATTCTTGTGGCAATATAAAAAAATAAACAGTCACTTTTTTGGGAGGGGGAGTGTAGACTAGATAAAACATTAAAAAAAGAACAACTTTTGTGCAATTATTTCTGCTGCAATGTCTAGAATGTCTCATTATGTCAAGTGAAGTGATTTACTGAACAAATATTTACAATTTTTCTATCTCTGCTAATGACAACATATTAAGTTCTGATTAGCTATTCTTTATTGCAACAGCTGAGAGACATGTTCTACTTACACTATCTTCATGTTTCAATGCGAAAGAATTGGTTAGACTACGTAAGCTAAAAGGAAAGCAGAATGATTAAATTATGAGTTTGCATATTTTTCAGAAGGAAAACTTCAGGCACCTTATTCAGAGTTTTTATAGTTTTAGCTTGAAAGATACAGAAGGACAAACTGTTCAGGTAGGTGTTCAAAGCAAGCTTATCAATATAATTGGTATTTGTACAGTTGTGTTCCATATGAAATCATGACTACTCTACTTTAAACTTCCAGTGCTTTACCTAAGTACCTCACCTACCAAAGCTGTGAGGCACAACAGAGTTGTGAAATGTTGATACTTCTGAGTTACTGAGTGCCATCATAGGCAGGAAGAGCCTTAGAATACCTTATTTCAGCCTTCAGTCTAACTCTGAATCTCCTGTCTCCAAATCTTTTTTAAGGAAAAGATGTGGTCAAATATTGTTACGCTTTAATCCAAGTTTTTAACAACTTCTTTCTCATATCTTCTCTCAGAAGCAGCTATTGTAGGTACCAAAGAAGGAAAATTACTCATGCAGTAAAATGTGACTGAAATGGGAACAATATTCAGTGGAAATTAGAATAGCATGCTACAAGTAGACTTCTACTCTGCAGTAAGCCATAGAGGTACATGTTGTACAGTCTTGGATTCTATATATTTTTCAGAAAAAAAAATTATATTTACCTTGTAGAAGACATTGGCATACTTCTCTTTTTCCCTATAACTGTTTAAAGATGAACGTTCAAGCATTTGCTGAATGCTCTACACCAATATGTGGTAGAACAATACTTCAGTGTGTATCAAAGTAAACCAAATATTTAAAATTGAAAACTATTTTTGTTGTTGTTGCTGGTTTTGAAAATACTTATTTGAAAAAAAAGAGGTGTTAACACTAACCATGGCATCATTCTGAAAAACAATAAGTTGTTTACCAGTAAGTTGGGAGCTATCATAAAATTGCTGGAGCCATAAGTAGAAAATATGTTCAAACCTAGAAAATACGTTCATTCAAGGACCACTGAGTTATGATCCTTACAAAATTCTTCTGAATGAACCAAAAAGGTGAGGTAGTAATTATCTTAAGCTAGATGACATGAAGGTGCAGATGGAGAGTAACACATTGAAAACCTTATGTTTATAGACTGAAGAAAAAAGGAAAAATATAAATCCCACTTACCAGTTGTAAATATCTTTAAGAAATTGTGTAATCAAAAACTTTATACTCCTGTTACTACTTTAGTACCCAATTTATAGACTAGGTTGCTTGAACCTTCATTCAGTTTATTGCACTAGAGTTTGTGCATTCTGTGTCCTGAAAGAACGCATCTAATATACAAGTCAAGAATTTAGTGTTAGACTAACATTTTAAATGGCTAATCAAAGAATTGCTATCAGTCTATCAGCAATTATTCAATTTGTATGCCATTAAAATGATATACACAAAATTTCTGGTGTTTACTTCTAGCTGTAGTGTTCTGCTCCCATTTCCACTGCTCCTGTGGAGATTAGAATCAGTGGCCGCATTCTGGTGTTGAGGTTAGAGGAGCCACCAGCATTCAGAGTTCTTCACCAGAAGCAATGTGAGGTTAATGGTTTCTTCCTCCTCACTTCTTTGTCTAATTGTGGCAATTTTTGTCTATTTGCTAACATGTTGGTCTCTCTTGTTTGCAATTCTCCTTTGCATCCCAATTTGTTATAAGAGGGTCTTACATAGATGCTGGGTACTTTTGAAGGTTTTAAACCTTAAAACTGTTTCTGGCAGCTCTCATGATTACATTGCTTTAATGTACAGTGAAGGATTATTGATGACTTGTTCGTAGCCATTGAGTTTCCTCTGTTTAACTATCTTGCATTTCATTCTAGGGTCATAGATAGATATTTCATTCTACACAGATTAAATAAGCTGTTCTCATGACTTGAGTGTGGCCTCTTCTCTCCACCTTCTATGGCTTTTGCAGTCTGGGCTCAGGGCCAGGTTTTGGTGCAATTGTGTGTTTTTGAATCTGGCTGCTAGCAAAAGGGATAATTGTGCAAACGTACTGCAAGAAGTGTGTGCTGGGGAGACAATTTAGAGTTGCCCCAACAGTTGTCACTATAGTTGTGTGTACAATAATAGCCACTAAGGAGTTAATAAAGCTGAGCAAAAGCTAGAAATACAGAAGGGTAAGCTAGTCAAGTGGTGGTTGGATATATTGCTGTTACAGCTAGAAAATCAAAGACTTGGCTCTAGGCAGGCCTACTACACCTCTCATTTTTCAACACCCGCACATTTATTCATCTTCACTATAATCTATGGCTCTTCTATTAACCAGATAAAACACATAGTAAACTACTGAGAAAATGCTGTATTTGGGGACTGAAAGAAGAGTGGTTATCTTTCCTTTCTGCATGAAGATTAGAGTACATTCTGACCTTTAGAAATATTATTCCCCTATTAGAAAAAAAAAATGGAGCTACACTGTCATGTCTATCTTTAAATTACTAGACACTTTCTATTTAGATTGACATTATATTCTTGATTTCAACCCCTGTAGGGCTCATTTTGTATATTTTGTATATTTTTTCAATGTTCTGAGGTCCTTCAGTTATTTTTCCCTGAAGCTGACATAGTTCTTTTATGGTTTTTCACAGTATCAATATTATTCATGAGATATCTTTTCTCTACAGCTTCTGTTGTATTCATGTACTTTCCTTTTTTTAGGATTAATTCTAAAAGACAGAAATCCAGGGAGTTACATTTTTGGCTTCAATAGGATGATTTCCTTAATTCTGATTTGCGATGTATTCTTTTCCTGAGGAGGACTAACAAAATAATAAGAATGGGAAAGAAACTCTTTAGATTTGGCATATTCATTCTTTTATTTCTTACAAGAGTTTTAAATCCGTTCAGAAGATGAACTAATGCCCTGATCTGAAATTTTAGGTATGTGATTAAGCATCCTAGATGGTATGTAACTAAAATTAATTTGGGAATACTAGATATTACAGGTAGAGTTTTTGAAATATGATAATTGACACATGATTCAGGTGGACTGTGTCATTTGGTCAGCTAACCGCTTGATTTTTTTAACACTATTCAGCACAGTTCTATAGTTACCTGATGTGAAAATCAAAAAATGGTTTGTCAATTTCTAGAAGTACCTTGATAAAAAGTTCTTGGGTGTGAGTACATACAGGCCTGTAGGACCTTCCACAGTATATGCAGTATCTATTTTCTCCCTTTCTTCTCTTCAGCAGCCTTTCATGTATTTGAATACTACCATCATGTTCCATGTCCATGATAGTCTTCACTGTAAAAGGCTACTTCATTCAGTCTTTTCTTCAATGGCAGTTCTGGGAAACGTGATTCTATCCATGCTTTTTAAATAGGTTTCTCTTTCTCAAAGTTTAGAGTTCAGAATAATTCACAATACTATATCTGAGGATTTAATGAGTCACAATACTGTCTATTTTCCCAGTGTAGCATCTGTCCTGGTTAGAACACTATGTCAGTGCTGACTTTGGTTGATCTTATGTCTTGCTATCATTCGCAGCTTCTCTTTCCTGAACAGCTGCATTCTAGGATATTGTTCCTTACCCTGTACTTATGCAGCTGATGGTTTCTGCTTGAATATGGTATTTTGCAGTTGGTCCTGATGAATTTTGTAAGGTTTCTTTTTTCCCTTCAGAAATCTGAAAAGTACTTCTAGAATCACTTTTGTAGTCACCTATAGGAAACTAGACCAAGCTGCCATTTTTTTTTATTTTTTTATTTTTTTTTAATTGCACTGTGTGCCCAGTTTGACACGCTTTAATTTTCAGGACTACTGAGTATATTGTAACAAGTGTTCTCTTAGCAATGTCTATTCCTTTCACTGCTTGATAAGTTTCCCAGAATATTTTCTGCTTTACATTTCTAAAGAATATATGCACCTGATACTGTAGGAGTATCTTAAATCTCCTTTTGTCTTGGCTGCAAAATCTGTGAGATTCTATATATTTTCTGCATGCTCGTGTTGCATGTAGGCAAAATACAGGACAAGCTTGCAATCAGTTCAAAGGATCTGCTCATTTGCTTTGTTTTCAGTTTGAGATTAGGAAGGGTGAGTGTTACATGGAAGTGTTTTTCGCCTCTTTTCTCTAAGGAGAACTTCTCAGTCTTGCTGAGATCCTATTGTTTTTGTTGTTCTAGACTTTTAAGTAGAAATAAGGAAAATCCTTTCAGCTTATCCACAGTACCAATTTCCAAAGGTTTAATTGTTACTTTTTTTATCTTGTCCTAGACGTGTAACTGTAAAAAGTTCCCACACAAATGAATAAGGGGTTTTCTTGCCACATACCTGCTAAATTGCACTTCACAATTAAGTCTTTGCTGTATGAGAAATTTTTGATTGTCTGGTATAACAAAATCTCTTTCACAGTTATCAAATGTTAATGCTTAACAAAGATGCTGATTTCTGTTTCTAGATTTAAATTCACTTCTGTTCAGTATCTTCTGCAGATAGCCACAGATCTTGACAATAAAGTTAAAAAAAAAGTTTTCCTATTATACAATCTACTAAAAGAAGTAGTTTTGGTTTTATTACGTATTATATAATATCCTAATTCTGCTTTCTGAGCAGACTTGTAGGATGGTACTGTACATGAAAGTTTAGATTGATCTAATAAATATATTTTAATTATGAGATCAACTGTAATAATATTCTTAAAACCAAATAATTCCTGTAAGAGTAATTCAAAATATTGTGAGTGCCACCCAGGCAAAGTCAAGGGTTTCTATATATGCTATATTCTCTCCTCATTTGTAGGCACTTTATGGTTCTTTCAAAACTGTTAACTTAATGTTTCTTCTCTTTCTGCAGTGAACTATTTTTCTTCCTATAAATATCAACAACTGTCTATGTACCTTTACATATCTAGCATCAGCATCCGTTTAACTGAGCCAACTCTTTTATTTATTGCTTCATTCATATGAGGTTTTATCAAGTCTCTTGGAACTGACCAGTTCTATTTCACAGAGAATATTGAATTGTGATTATCTCAGGCCTGATTAGCTGCAATTTTTTCAGGAAAGTTGCATAGTTTTTTTTCTATTCATTGACTAGGGTTTTCTTATTCATAACATTTAGAAGACTTAAGAACATTTGGCCTTTGAATCTCTGAAGAAGGAATAATTTGAACATAACTGATAATTTTACATACTTTTAAGTTTTTTCTTTCTCAGCCAAACAATGGCATATATTCTGTCACTCCTAGAGGAAAACAAAGGAGTGCCTCAAAGAGGAATCTGTCAAAATCAAAAGTAGCGTCCTACCTCTTTATCTGTAGGTCATCTCCTTTATTTCAGTCAATAGTAGGCCACAATATCTGTGTCAGCCAGCCATGAGGTGGAGGTATAATTGCATGCACTGGGGCAAAGTATGTCAAGAAGTAGGAATATGGATTTTAATATCACATTTTGAGCTTGCCACTCTGCCTGGTTTTCAGGTGAGTGCTTGGTCTTGGCCAAAACTGTAGGATGCACATCTCTTTCTAACTGGACTTTTGTGAAAACTTTATCAAGTAATGTCAGAAACTTGGTTACTGTGTTGTGTCTGTTGGTATCCTATGCCCTACTTAATTTCTGGAGAGACACAAGAGCATGAGGCCTCAATTAAACAGAGGAAACTTATGATTCTAATAGTTTATGGAAAAGTAATTCAGTAATACATTCCTGAAGGCAGTTGGATTAAGTATTGCCTTACAAAATAGCCATGTCCATGTCCATGATCGTCAATGACTTCTTCATGTCTGGGCGAATGAAGTACTTCAGTTTTTCTCAAGGCAGTTCTCTTCATAATTTATATATTTCCTTTTGCTAGGGAACAATAGTTACTTCTTTCAGTGGAAGTTAGACAAAACACTATTATTAGTATCCCAAGTGTAAAGAAGTGACCCTAGAGATATTCTACTCACTAGGTGTCTTGTGTCTAGAAATAATGGTGAACTGTTTGGAGTCCTTTTGAGAAAGGAGAAAAACAGGAAATAAGGGCCCTCATACAAGAACAGTGATGGCATTGTTTTAATCAGCCATTGAGGGACCAATGCAAAATTCTTTCATGTTAAGGACTGAAATTGGATGCAACCTTTGCATGGTCTTGCAAGATTTTAATGTTCTCAGAATAAGGAGAAGCTAGTGTTAACCCCAGTCATGTCTGAGGAAAGGAAATTTTGCAATGAATTTTTTTTCCTATATTGCTGAAGTACATGTACATGGTGCAGTGAAATTTAGTAAATGTTAAGAGAATATTTCTCAATCTGTTTGACATGAGAATTGCTTGGTTTGGGTACAAGAGTAGCATTAATAGCAGTTACTGGAATTTGAGCAAATGGAAAAAAGAATAATTAAGGCTGCATTGTGAATAGAGCCACAGGAAATGGAGCCTTGTCTCTTAACAAACCTGTATAAACTGGAAAAGAGGAAAATTCTACTGGCTTCTACTTATATATTGCACTAATCAGTCCAGCTACTAGAATACCTGAACAGCCTGTGTAGCTTCAAAACTTGTACACAACTAAAACGGGATGCATGGGGTTGTTGTCACCCAAGTTCAGGACCTGGCACTTTGCCATATTGAAGCTCATACTGCTCTTTGGCCTTGACCTGTCAATCCGTCCTGTCCAGATCTCTCTGCAGAGCCTTCCTGCCCTCCAGTAGATCAACACTCCCACCCAACCTGGTGCTGTCTGTGATCTTACTGAGGGTTCACTCAATCCCCGCAGCCAGACCATCAATAAAGATATTAAATAGAACTGACCCCAATACTGATCTCTGGGGAACACCACTGGTGTCACCAACTGGATTCAGTCCCAGCACACTTTGAGCCTGGCCATCCAGTCAGCTTTTTACTCAGCCATGAGTATGTTCATCTAAGCCATGAGCAACGAGTTTGTCCAGGAGAATGTTGTGGGAAATGTTGTCATCAAAGGCCATACTGAAGTCTAGGTAGCCAACAACCACAGCCTTCCAGTCCTGAAGAGTTTTTTTCTCACCTCCACTTGTGTACTCTTTTTCTCCCTTGCAATTTCTTACACTTTAGCATGCATATTTAGTATATATTTCTGACATAAAAGCAGACAGTGGTAAAAGCTCCTTTGGTTTGGAGCTAGCTGGAATGCTCTGTGCCAGTGCTTCCCCAAAAATGGATTCCTTCATATTACAAAACCTAAATGACTGCATGTTCTTCTTTTTACATCCTGACAATACTGCTGTGTATCAGAGAAGGAGGAATGGAGGTAAAAACTACATACACAGGTCTGCAAAGAAAACTTAAAAGCAATTTTTTTAAAAAAAAATATAAAAAAGAAGAGGAAAAAGAATCTTTGAAAGAAAATTCAATTCACTTATGGTGCTTGCAAATGTTGTAATAGTTAGCTTAGAGTATATGTAAGAATATAGTGTGATGAAAAGTAGATAAATAGAGTGTGTATCTAAAGATTCAGTTAACCAGAATGAAGATTTAGGAACTTAGGGAAGAAGCTACACAATGTTTTAATTGAAAACCAGGATTTGATAAAAGTTGAAAAATAGATTTATACAGTATGAACCAAAATATAAATTAAAGCTATTCTGTATCTTTTTATGTGCAAATGATAATCACATTATATATTGTAAAATGTTTTGGGCCCACTCCATTCAGTTGCTCTTTCAACACTAATTTTGGTATTCACATTTCCTAAAGAATCAAGGTCAACAGAACTGTAACAGTATTCTTAGATACCCTTGTATCACCTTTGGGAACATCAAAATCTACAATTTTGCTAATGATAAATACATTACATGTGCTTTCCATATGTGTATTCCTCTGGGGCTTTCTGAAAGGGAACTTTATGATATTTCTTATTTGCTACTTAAGGAATTTAGTAGAGATAATACTATCCTATTTTCATTAAGCACACAAATACACAAAAACATTTTTTACCTGCAAAAGGAATTCATCCAAGTCAGGGAAGTAAATTCTAAGGATGCAGAAATTCTGCAACTGCTGTATTTATATTTGGTCTCTACGGAATAAATGCCAAAATTTTTAATAAGTAATTTAATAAAATCGTGAGCAAAGGATATCTGGTATAGCAGATTGAAGGAGGTGCTTCTGGCCCTCTTTTCAGCTCTTGTGAGACCTTGTTTGGAGTAGTGCATCTAACTCTCCCAGCACGAGAACATGGACCTGCTGGATCAAGTTCATAGGAGAGATACAATGGTGATCAGAGGGCCACACCTCTCCTGTGTAGATAGGCTGAGAGAGTTGAGATTGCCCTGCATGGAAAAGAGAAGGGAGACCTTATAGGAGCCTTCCAGTACCTAAAGGGATCTACAAGAGAGCTGGAGAGGGACTTTTAACAAGGTCATGCAGTGATAGGGCAAGGTGACTTCAAACTGAAATAGAAAGAAGAAATTCTTTACTACATGGGTAGTGAGGCACTGAAACAGGTTACCCAGAGAAAGTGTGGATGCTCCATCCATGGAAGTGTTCAAGGGCAGGTTAGATGGAGCTTTGAACAATTTGGTGAACCTAACACCTTAGAAAGTCTCAAGTAGACTAAACTCTCAAAAAAATGGAGTGATTGGCTTTCCTGTCTTCCTTCTCTTTCATCTGAAACACCCAGCTGAAGAATGCAGGAGCATAAGGCTATCAAATTGGGTTTTTTTACAGAACAGATATGTAAAAGGAACAGCCTTATTTTCCCCTATAGGAAGTCAGAAAATACACATTGCCACCTCACTGGTGTTTCTGTAATGGTTCTGCTAGTGCTGACTCTAACCAGTGGTCCATGTGATATTTTTTGTTTTGCTTTACCAAATTGCATTAGCTTGTTGTTGACTGTCTTACAAAGATCAGTTAGATGATTTGTGTGCATTGTCACTGATGATCCTATTAACAGCCATGTTCTTTGTTCTCTGTCCTCCGCTTCTTGCTCAGTGAACTGAGGTTACTAGACATCTGTTTGTAATCTGAATCCTAGATGTCTTCATCACACTGACTCTTTTATTTGTATTATTTTTGTGCTTTTACTTGATTTACATATAAAATCTGTGATATTTTTGTACTTCTGTAGTCACAAAACAATGTTACAATAAAAGAAGAAATATATACTTGCTAAATGATGATTTAAACACACTTTAATAATTTTCATAAACCACTGGCATGCTGATTTGGTGTATTAGGCTGCTGTCATATTCAAAGCACACAGAAGAGGAAGTGAAGGTGAGGAGGAGAAAGTATTTTGTTTTGGAACTCAGCATGACAAGCATAATTTTTCTGTTACTCTTTCAGTCAGCTCCTGACTGTTGGTCACCGTAAACTTTGAATCTGAATCCAAGTAATAAAGGCAGTGACTTTGAAAAGACCCAAGTATGCAAATAACTTTCATCTCATGAATACTACTACTGATTCTGATAAGACCATAGACATTTATAAAGTCATGTGGGTGCATAAGCTTTAGGATCCAAGCCTGAGGCAAGATATGATATCATTATTTTTGTGTTTGAAATTGTATAAAACAACAAACTTGCATCACAATTCAGTTCATATTTATCAAAGGTATTTTCTTTTATTATGTTTTCTTTCCAGGTATAGAATGGCAGTATTATCACCATTAGAATGAAAACTGGCACAGGACATAATTTTGTTCTTGGCAAAGAAAGATGTCATAAATAAAACCAAACCAGCTCTTAGACATATCAAAGCAAATATGCACATGATGAATATGTCAGAATATATTAGTTGTGTGCTACCTAAAGAATTGATAATAACATTACTAATACTATGATCACCTATTGTAGAAAAAAAATAGATGTGAGTCTTTTCAGGTATTATGGATTTCTGAAGTTGCAGTAAGCTGTCTTAAGCTATTTCCTAATAATTTAAGTATCTGTGAAGGCATTTGTGTTAAAATCTAGATGAGTTGACCACTTTTTGACCATAGTAATTCATGATCTGAGACACAACCATCTACTGTGTGACTGAGTAACATCTGCCTAGAGGACTTCATTTTGTTCTTGAATCATAAATTATAAATGAGAGAGGGAAGGACTCCTTGACCTTTGTCAGGTTTTGTAAGAATCCAAGGGACTATATATGGATAACACCCATATGTCACAGTCCCTGAGTCAGACTTAAGGACTGGCAGGTCATATTTATTTATGATACTTAAAAATATTTTACTAGATCAAAATGGGTACATTGCCAAATACCTCAAGTATTCAATCAACATTTTTTTCTTATTTTTGTCTTTACTGCATCAATATTGCAGTAGTCTGTACATTTAGACTGTCTAAACTATGGAAAGAGAAAATAGAAGCATTTTTTGTGCATTTCATATGGCTTCCTCTGAGGCTTCATTGTGTCAGTTTCAGTATAAAATCAGGTAATGTGGAATAGATGTATATTTGGAAGAAAAACTGGTCAAGTATGCCAGTTGACTATCTACAAATGTCAGCATGAATTTAAACTGGCTCTGGCACTGTCTAGGTGAAGGTGATGGGGGTTGTTTCTGATTCATAGAGCTAAGAAATACTTGAGTTGCCTGCTACAAAAAGTCTCGCATCCAGTAGCATTCTAGCATCAAAGGTTATCAGAAGACATTCTTTGGTCTGAGTTCAACTTAAAAAAACCAAACACCTGTTTTCCTACAAACCAACAAATTCTTAATTTGTTTTCCTTTTTGGATGAAAAAAAATGATTCTGTTGACACAAAAGCTCTTTCTGGTTTTTTTTTTGTAGGTTTTTTTTCTTATGAACAACCTTTTAGTAAAAAGGGAACACTGCAAAAGCTGACAAAATGATGTGACTGAAAGGTAAGATTTTTAATTTTTCCAAACTCTGTGGTTCTGCCTAACTATCTGTTTGATAAAAATGTATGTGCTGCAGTCTTAACAGCTATTATTTACAAGTTAGGACACAAATTCTTTGCATTTCTTTTATAACCTGAATTCAAAATATTGAAGTAGTTACCAAAGTCATATGACTTCTCTTCTGTCGTGGTTTGGCCCTGGATAAATGCCTGATGTCCAGCAAACCCCCTTCAAGGCTTTTCCTCCCCCCTCGCCTTC
>JAWWMP010000081.1:73519580-73550854 GCA_035047865.1 Dendrocincla tyrannina | reverse complement strand
GAGAGAAAAAAAAAAAAAAAAAAAAAAAAAAAAACACCCCCCCCCAAAAAAAAAAAAAACCAAACACAAAAAAACTCCAAACAAACAAAAAAGCAAATAGAAGGAGACATTAACTTCTGTCACAGGAGCAAAATAAAAAAAACCTAAAGTTTTACCGAAACAAAGATAGAGCTGAAAAACATCAGTGTTTTGATACCCAAAGAGGAATGACTAAAATTGTTTCCATGCAATCCGGTTTCAAAAGGGAAGCTATTGGCAGGCACAGAGAGCATACATAGACGTGTGCATCTGCATTAATTGACCACCTCTTTCTGGTGAAGCAGGATCAGGCAATTAAAAGATTAATTACAACAGAGAGTGATAATGTATTCAAAAGTTTTATGAGAGCTTCACAGTTATGTTGAATTCTTTGGATGTGGATTGTTATGCAGCACAAAGAAATAGTTACAATAAGTAGAAGGCAGGCTGCTGACCTTGTTGAAGATTAAAAATATCTTACATTTGACAATGACCTTATTATAATATAAAAAAGAGCATCCATGAATAAATTTGATTTCATAAAACAATTTTTAAAGTATTTTGGTGTGTCCTCTTCACCCAGTGTCCCACTCCTTAATGTGGATTTATGAACTCAGTTTCTGTTAGCTCTAGTTTTGTACTCCAGGTTAATGTACCTTACTAAGAAATATTCAGCAGCTAGGGAACAGCATGAATTTGTCAGTGTAGGTGGCTCAGTTCTGATTGGAGTTGGCCTTCTCATATATCTTACATGCTTTTTCTTCATTAGTTTTAATTTATTTTTTTAGTACAGCTTATAATTTTATTCATAATATTCATGTTCAGCAATTTTTGTTAGCTTTTTTTTTATCAGTGCAGCACATATAGGAAAACCTAAAAATTTTATATTGATGAGTTTGTGAGATAAATCTCTTTTATTAAATTTAGAAAAACAGCAAAAGTCTGCAAAACAAAAGGAATATAATGAACAGGAAAATTTAATTGCAACACATGTTGGGTGCCCAGGTCACGCAGGATCCCCAGTAGCACCCCTTCCGATTAAAAAACTGTGCTTTTAAACATTCTTAAAGTCCAACCCCATTTTACAACATGAGGGGGCGTTTCTCTTCTTTGGATTGGTTCTTCTGTGCCCCACCCTCCCCCTCATGTCAGGGGCAGAGTTTCAGGCAACATGGCAGCCTCCATGGCCAGCCACGTGTCTGAGACTGTCCCAGCTATATTCCTATTTCGTATGCAATTGCCCTATTCCCGAATGCTTAATCCCTGGCATACATTCCAATACTGGACTGGATGCCTTACAAGTTCAGCGAAACGCCTACAGATTAGTAACAATCAAAACCAAAAAATAAACCTTAGGTTAGTAACTCTCATTCAGTTTATTTGCTTGCAATAAAATCAGTTTTTCTACCTTTCATAATCCCCCCTTTTTCTTTTTATTTATGGTTTTATTACAAGCATTACACATCAGATCTCTTTTGAATCTTCTGGACTCATTCTTATTTGGCTAATATGTTTAGTACTTTGTCCATGTCTTCTGTTTGGAGCGTCTTTATTCAAGCAGCAGTTTCTCTGCTTTCTCCATGTCTTTAGTGTGCTTGAGGGCAGGACACAGGATCATAATCCTTTTGGCTCCTAACTTCTCGCTGCGGTGGTTTTTGAATCCATTGGCATGGCAACCAGTTGCATTTCTTAAACAACACTAGGAATTAATCTTATAAGACATGTGATAAGACAAGGTAAACAACAGTCTGAAATATTATGTTTCTCACATACTTCTCCCTTTGACTAATGAGCCTTTGGGGCCCGGGGAAGATACTCTCTTCCCTCAGGCGCTATGGAACTCCATGCTTGCTCTTTCAGCTGGCCCAATTTACTACTAGTGAGTTACTTTCGAGTATTTCTTGAGTGCTTGGGCTCTTTTTCAGGGCCACTCTTCTGCTATTTTTCTGCCAGATTGAAAACCAAATTTTGTCCAATGGAGGGGAGTTTTAAATTTCTAAACTTATTTTGACAGGTCATTGTAACACGCTACTTGTATGATCACTTTCAGCATCTATCAGCAGTAATGACACCAATCCAGAACATGACTAAGGCAAACAGAGTTCCAATATAGCTTATACTTCCATTCTCCATGCCTATTGAATTGCAACCAGCAGCTGGGGGAAAAATCTTCTTGGCAAGTACAGAGGCCAACCTGGTCTTCCCTCTGTCGCTTCACCGGGTAGTTTCATAGGGTGGCTGGTCAGGCCACAAGGCTCTGCTGCTGCCTGACTGCTGAGACATGAATTTTGTACCATACATCCTAGCGTAGAACACAAGTCTATTTCAACAGACAAACAATACGGTTCGTATCCCACTCTTATGGCTTGGTTTGAGTTTACACTATTGATTTCTGCATCGATGGCTCCTCTCATGAGCTGGGAGCTCTGCTTCTTTCGCTGAAGGCTGCCCTCCAGGGTTGGTTGCTTCTTAGTCACTGCAAGAGAACTTGTTCTCAAGTTACTTTAAGTTTCAGATATTCTTTGGACATCCTCACTTGGGATCTGAGGAAGGAGGTGCTACAAGTTTTTATTTTGGTTCTTTCTATACAGTCCAAACTGTAGTTTCAGTGATTAACACTACTTGACAGGGTCTTAATTTCTTTTTTACAAAAATATTTTACATTTTTATTCTTAATTCTATAGCCAGGTAATGTAAAAACTTCATATATATTTTATGTTTACTAATTTTAAGGGCGGCCTCCTGGCCAGCCCAGCGAGCCCATCGGTCCACAGTTCTCTTTTTCTTTAACACTTTCCAACAAGGTACCAACTGCTATCTTTGTTCCAAACATCAACCGTCAGCCACTTCTACTGGGACAGGCCTGGCTGCTGCTACTCCTGCACAGACCAGATAACCCTAAATCATAGGGTTCAACCAATTGGAGAAAAAACCTACAGGTTTCTCCATTTTCTTCTAATCCTGAATAAACTGCTCCACCACCACCTGGTGTAGGCACAAGAGTCTCTGGCTTTACTAATGTGTTTTTGAAAATTTACAATTTCATAAACAAACCTACGTCTTCAGTTACAAAAACAAATTTAAATTAAAGATGTTACCATACTGGGCCTAGGCCCAGAAATTTTTCAGCTTTAAAACTTCTAAACTTTGTACTGGTTTACATCATTTTTTTTTTTTACAAAAATAAACACTTCACTTTTATTTGATAAATCAAAGCACTTTTTTTAACTTTTTCAAATATTTCTTCTTCAAAGATTCAACAATCATCCTGTTTCTTTCTTGGCTTTTACTCATTTTTACTTCTTCTTACAGTTTGTTTACTTACATTTTGGGATTTAGACCTAACTCTCCTTTTAAAACAAAAGTTTGACTTCTAATCCTTCTTTCAAGGCACTACTGCCACCATATCTCCACTTGCTAAGTCCATCCCTGCTTGGGGTATTACCAACAGGTCCTCTAAGAGCCTGTACACTAAGGCCAACTGTGTCTTTCTGGCAGGATGTTCTTGCCATACCTTTGAATTACACTACTGCACATGCTTCCTGTGGACTCTTTCGCAAAGCAGTCCAGCAAAATCTTTGCTACCAACAAATTGTTTACTCACCGTAATACACTACATGCCAAATACAAGTCAAGTACTTTCACCTTTCTAAACAACACCATTTGACTTTCATTCAGTAATTCATATGCATTTCTTGGGGTCCTCATTCTAAGGACTCCTCCCCTCTGACTCTAAGAAGACTTCCACAGGAACACTGGTATCTTATACACACACAAACTCTTCAAACTATTTTGAACTTTAACACTCTCTTTAATACTTTCTTTCTGTAACTGGAACCACCTTCTCCCGTCACTTGGACAACACAGAGGAATATCCCCTCTTTCCCAAGGTTAGTCAGGGCTGGTCTCTCTCACCTCTGATGTTATACTTTTGTCTCCCTGTCCCCTGGACACAGGAGCCTCTGGTGCTCTCCGGACCCAGGACCATGTGGCATCTCTGTTTTGCTCCTGAGAGACTCACATACTTAGGGATTACCAGAAACTGGGTTTATTGTTCTCGTGAACGTGTATAATATTATATAAGACAGCCCAAAGATTTTCCTATCACTACTAAGTTTGACTGAGGAGATTTATATTGAATTCAGTCTCTACAACTTTATTTATAATAGTCGTCAAATAAAGGCATGTAGATGTCCTATCTTTAACTGTCACTGGAAGTCATTAAGTTCATGAACTTAATGTGCCTAAATAAGTCTTAAATAGTAAAAAAAAAATACTAAATAGTCCTCTGAATTATTTAGTAAATTGCTGCCAGTGAATTGTGGGGGTTTCTTTGGCTTCATAGCACATCAGCATATGGTTATTTGCAGCTGTGGAACAGCTGAACTAAAAAATGGATAATTTTCAATGTTAATATCTTTTCTTATCCTCATTTCTACAAAACCGCATTACTTAAAGTTGTTCTTTTAAACAGTGAGAAGATAAACATTAGGCATGGTGCATCTCAGATCATGGCACCTTTCTAATTGTTTGGAAAATTAAAAAGGGACCTGCACATTTAAGTTCTGCATAAAGTTTTCAAAATGAGCAGAATAAGCCTGACTAAAATTAAAGTTATTAAAATTAAAGTAATTAAAATTAAAGATGCAGTTCTTCTATTGTCTCCATGACATACACCTTAAGCACATCTAGCGACCCCTTACAAAATTGCAGGTGACCTGAAAAACAAAAGTTACAGATGCAATTATCTTTAGTCCTGTTTGTCCTCAGTCCTTCATGTGCTCGCATCACAACAAAAATAAATGAAATTAAATGAAGAAACCTAGCTTATTAGCAAGCAATATCTAAATTAATGCTGCCAATAGCATAATACAAATATATGGTATGAGGTAAATCTCCTTTCCTCCGGTATGCTAACTAGCATTGTCACTTCTCTTTACTGATTACTGGTGAGGAAATGTAGACCAAGTAATATTTAACTAATGAGAACTCTGGAGTAACATTTGCTTGCATTATTATATAAATGACCACTGCATCTTCTGGCTTTGCTGATGTGAGCTCCTGTCAGGGCACTATGCTGTTGAGGGTAACATTTTCTATCTCTGTCAAGATACAGTTGGTGAACTTATACTTTTGGTCTTTATTTTGTTCAAGTAGCTGTTATTGCTTCTTTTCTGCCTTTGATTCCAGCAAACACCTGAAGTGCAGCATATCTTGTATCTTAATTAGATACTTTTTGTGTAAATGTTCTGTTTATTATGCTGTTGTTTTTTTTTTTTTTTTCTTGTTGTGGTGTTTTTTCTTTTTTTTTGTTCCTACATTTTCCCCTACTACCACACCCATATTTTGAATAAATGGCAAGGGACCTCAAGGGTTGAAACTTCTTTGATTAGAGTCAAAATTTCACATCTGTAGTTAGCAATTCATAACACATAGAATCACTATCTCTTTTTAAAAACAAAGGGGAAAAAATTCTCTACTTTGTTTCTTAGACATGTTTAAGAAGGTACATTTAATGCAGAAAGTGAAATATATACATTCTCAGAAATTCTGAAATCATGTGGCATAATTTGATAAATTTCAGTTTTTCAGCATCAGCATACTTTCACAGAGCAAACAAGAAAGATGCTTCAGAAGTTGTGGAAAAGGGTAAGTTGAGAAAGATGTTGCAGCTCACAGTACGTATTATTGCAGGCAAAATGTTTTTGCCTAGCACTTTTATACCAATCTTTAAATAAAGTTGCTTCGCAATCTGGAATATAGACTTGTAGGCCCTTTACATGGAAAACATTTGGATTTTTTTCTTCAATTGCAAGTTTCTGTAGCATTCAAGCTTGCACCCAGCTAGTTGTACCATGGTCTAGAATTTGGCAGTATTTCCTGTATAGAAATAAAATAAAAATTATCATACAGTAGAAATCTAAATTCCCAATAGTGGCATATTGTGTTTGTTGAATCATACTTTTTTATTTTATTTTTTTCTCTTTGTGTCAGCAGAGATCTAAAAGAGACCTGGAATCCAAACCGTAGTCCCAAAAAGCAACTTTCTATGACCCATCTAAGGTGTTACAAGGTAACCATGTGCCATCTGGAAACTATACAAGGCACACGCACGTACCACATGCAATACTGAAAAACAAAGATACACTCTTTTTCAAATAATGGTTTTATAAAAAGCAAAGATGTCATTCTTTTTTTATCTCTCATATTTAAAGGAAACTATTATAATTTTTCATGCACCACAACTAAGATTACTATTTGCACAATCTGTCGTATGATTAGTCAGTTTAACAAATCACCTTACTAGCTGGTATATCTTAGTCTGATTCAAGCCTGACTGAAGAACAATTAGCTGACTGTGGGTTTTGCTTAACCTCAACAAGTAACCAGGTAGAAGATGTTTTCAAATTCAAAGCATTTCTCAACAGAAGTAGCTCGGCCACTCAGAATATATTTGAAGGAACCAGAAACCAGAGATTCAATTCCCTGTTATTTTACTTACTCTCTGTCTGGTTATAGAGCTTAAAAATGTGTTCAAATCAGCTTTCAGGAGGACAAATGAAGTATGTCTTCACACTTTGTATGAAGCAATTATTTCCAGCCTTCAAAATAAAATATTCAGGATGTTCATGTTACTCGGATCCTAAATAAAATACTGAAATAACTAAGCAAAATGGCTTGTCACAAAATGTCTTGTGTTGCTGAAATGGCAGACAGAAGCTGAAGACTCAAATATGGTTAGTTTGATAAAAGAAACAGCACGAAAACAGGCTGTGACTATTTCTGTACTTTAAGTTCTTCTGTATAATAAGGGAAATTAACAATAAGCGTCAGCCTTTTTAAAAATCATGCATTATCTCAAATAATTAAAAATGGTTAATATTGTTGCTGTAAGGGGAAAGAAAAAACTATCCAAGGCAACTTTATGTGGGTAAAGTAGAGAAGAGTTCTTTTACTTATAGGGTTTTAGGGATACAGAATATAAAGGAGTATAAAAGAGTATATAAAGTATAAAAAGAGTATAAAAGTATATGATGCCTTAGGGTTTTCATGAATTTGTAGATTTTTATACTTCTAGGTAGTTTCTCATATATAGCATAGCTTGTAACCCCTAATCCTGTGTTAGCTGTCTTAAGGGTCAGATAATAGCTGGAACACTACGCAAAAGAAACATGTACTAGAGCTAAGACAGCTAGATACCATGTTAGTCAAAACAAGAAAGCAAAGCCCAGCAACCTTGGAGAAGCTCCAATAAGGGAAAGGGGTCTTAAGACCTCCAACTCAATTCTAGGAAAGGCGTGCCATGAGGCAGAACTAAGGGAAGTTCTGGGCATGGACATATCTTAGATTGGATACAACCTTTAGATATGGTAATTGAGTAGGGTTATAAAATTAGTATTCTGCCACGTAGATGAGGCTTTTCCTGCTTTCTCTAACTCCTACACTTTATTGACATTTCTCTCTCTCACACACACACACACACACACTCTCTGCTGCCCAGCCTGGTGTGTTGCCCAGTGTTCCCCCACGAAAGTGGGGGGGAAGAGCTCAGAAGAGCTCTGCTTGCAAAGGGGGGTTTCCGTTTCCCTCTCTTGCTCTCCTGAGGTGAGGGGAGAAGATGTTTCCCTTCCCTTGTTCTCCTGGACTGGACCTCGGGAACCTCAAGTTCTGCTTGAAGGAAGACGAGACCGGTAACAGGAACTAGGTACCAGCAAGAGTTGGGGGTAGCTGAGCTGCAGGGATGCAGCTGCAAAAGGGAGTTTCTCCCCTGTTTATAGTGGGTTGGGAGGTGAAATGACTTGGGCCCAGATGTTGCACAAGTCATGTTCTCAGCCTGTGGGTGAAAGGGTTTTTTCACCTGGGAGGGACGGGTTGTTGTCCCTTGTTTGCTTTGGTAAGACATAGCAGGGTGGCTCAGGGGGTTTGGCTGGAAACAGCGGGGAAGTAAATGAAAGGGACACCTTTCGGATTAATTTACTCTGCATGTTTTGGAGCGGTGGTGCTTGGAAAAGAACTCACATGGTATTCCTGAGGCCATGAGTTCATCCTAGCACTGGTCTTTTCTATCTGTTACTTATCAACACGTGTTGTACTCTTTTATACTTTTTATACTTTATATACTCTTTTATACTCCTTTATATTCTGTACCCCAAAACCCTCTAAGTAAAAGAACTCTTCTCTCTTTTACCCACATAAAGTTGTCTTGGAAAATTTTTTTCCCCCTTTCCTTAAGGCAACATATAAAAGAGGTTAAAAGAGTACAACACTTATTGACAAGTAACAGATAGAAAAGACTGGTGCTAGGTTGAACTCACAGCTTCAGGAATACCATCTGAGCTCTTTTTCCAAGAACCATCAGCAGTTCAGGCTGGTACCCAGTTCCCATTACCTGTCTCATCTTCCTTCAATGTTCTTGAGGTCTGGACCAGGAGAACAAGGGAGGGGAAACATCTCCTCCCCCCTCTTAGGAGAGCAAGGGAGTAAAAAAAATCCCTTTGCAAGCATGTTGAGTTCTCCTGACCTCCCCCCCACCCTTTCAGCAGGGGAGCACAGGGTACCACACCAGTCTGGACAGCAGGAACAAGGCAGGCACAGAGAGAGAGAGAGTATGTCTGTTTGTGTGTGTGTGTGTGTGTGTGAGATAGAGAGAGAGGGAGAAATGTCCACAAGGTGTAAGAGCTGAGAAAGCTCGCTATCCACATGGCAGCATACTAATGTTATAACACTACTCAATTATCATATCTAAAGGTTGCATCCAATCTAAGACATGCCAACACCCAGAACTTCCCTTGGTTCCGCCCCATGGTACATCTCTCCTAGAATTGAGTTGGAGGTGTTAAGACCCTTAAGACCCCCATCATATTCTGATGAATGTTAATTTTGACTTTTCTTCTCTACTGTAATATCCTGTCTATTTTATTAAGTAAGACTTGTGAAGGTTGAACAGGGTTGTTTTGTGGTTAGAGAATAAATGCACATTATTTGTTTCATTTTGTTTATGATATGCAGGTAATGTTCACAATATCTCTGACAAGCATCAGATTTTGACAATTTGTCACAATATGAGGAGACATGGTGGGGGAGGGGGGAGAAGGTGGAACTTAATTTGACTGCTTAGATATCCTGCTATGTTGTCTGGAAGTTCATGCAAGAATTCAACAATTTTGTCTTTCACTGGAATATCAATGATCTATTAGAAAACAATAGGAGACAGCATTGCATTGCCTGAGGCTTATCATGCATCTGATTTCCCTCTCAGTAACCTTTCAAAATCAGTCACAGATGCTCTTATTCTAGATTATACTGGCATCTAATCTTTGTAAAGCTGGACACTGGAGAGAATTAAAAAAGCAAAGTGTAAAAAGAGATACAATCTTCCTTTTCAAAATGTCATTTCTGAGAGCAGCAACGGTTTCATGACCTATAAAGTTCAAAGTTGTGCTAACTTACTCTTCCCTTCACTTTCCTAATTATTTAACCTTGGCCATTGCTTATGCTTGCCCATATTAGTTCTTAAGTTCTCACTTTGTAAATGTTTTTAAAAATACAGAATAAATGTTTATATGGAACTTGAAGTGTTATGCTTTCATGGACAGAGATTTCTACAATATTAGTGATATAAAGTCCTAGGTGCTCTGCAGAAATACATTGAACCATTTTAATTAACTGCAGTAGGCTAATACCCTTATTTCTACAGAGCTTAAGTTGATTCTGGTAGACCTGGTTGCAGTTACAGAGTTCATTTTCTGCGGTTCTAAAAAACACTGTCATCTTTAAACAAAGGGACATAAAAACATATCATATTTAGCAGATGATCAAAACTTTTGGCAAATTTTGGACAAACTTTCTGTGTATCTTTAAAGTTGCTTTATCTACTAAATGGCGTTTATCTCAACCCGTGAGTTTTTTCACTTTTACCTTTTCCATTCTCTTTCCCATCCCACTGAAAGAGAGAGAGTGAGCAGCTGGGTGGGGCTGAGCTGGCTACTCACAACATTTGGACAGTAGACCACAACAAAGCCACAGCTGCTACAATAACTACCAAAAGGATAACATGACCAAAACATTACCTAAAAATTGGAAACAAACAAACAAACAAACAAACAACAAAAAATCAAAATACTCAACAAAAAAAGCCAAAACCCACCAAAACAACCCACACCAAAAATGTGTTATAATTCTTAGGTGCCAATATGGGTATCTCCACAACAAGTGTGTACAAGGATCTAATAAAAGAAAATATGCCTTCAAGAGTTGAATTTTTCCCTGATAAATATCACTTGATTTATATTAAAAGAAACAAACAAAAAATCAAAATAACTACAAAAAGAATCAAATAAATAAATAAATCCCAAGCCACAGACCCAATTCTGGTTAAAATTTTGCTTAGAAAATAAAGGAGAAACACGAGACAGATGGAGAAAATTGCCTTTTTCTTCTGACCTGTTTCCATTTTACTCAGATTCCCCATCTCTCTGCCTGGTGCTGTGGTCAGCACATCTAGAGATTAAGAAGGTAAAAACAGTTCACATCAGATTGAGACTAATTTCTCAGGAAGAGACTTTCTAAACTTTACAGATTTACCCATCTTTAAAGGTCTTTATGTCATCTTTCAGCCATACTCTTGTTGCCTTCCATTTCATTCAATAATAAAATGAAGAAAGAAAATGTGTCAGCAGGTAGATAATGCTGTATGTGAAGTCATACCCTTATTGCAGTGTTTGTACCAAGTAGATGAAGCTTGCCTTATTTTATCTTCTTTCCCTCTGCCTCTACTTTTTAGCTGTTGACATGTTTTTTTACCCAACTGCTATCATGATATCATGAGTTAGAGTTTGTCCATACAGTGGACAAAGATCTACCGTGTACTTATCTTTTCTGTCTGAATGTTTTCTTTCTCCTTTCTGTTTTTTCTGTAGTTTTCATTCTGAAGTTTAATCCCATTTTATATGGATCACAAGGGTGAGAGGTGGAAAAAACTGGCAGAAGGTAATCTTATACATGCATCATGCATCCACTGCTACTGTGAAATTTTCACTTTAGAATTCATTTGCGGTATCTTCTGCAATTCCTATAGAAGTGGTAAATGATGTATGAAATGAAACATTTTTGTTGACTGAATTTACTGAGAATTCAGAGAATAATATTATAGTCACTAGTGGAGCATATTTATCTTATTTGCCATAATACTTGATATTAAGACAAGCTGTCAAAAGTTTACTTGGATAAAAAGTGTTAGAGAACGAAGGCAAGGGATTTTAAGGCAAATAGACTATTCTCAGGAAAACCAAAAGAAAAGAAAAGAAAAGTAGTATTTTCACTGAGCAACTCCATTGTTAGAGCTCATCTTGGAAGTAGGTCACCTTTTCTGAGGAAGGATGAGATTGCCTTAGAGATGGAGCAATGTGAGGTTAAGGCGATATTTCCTGTGTTAAAAACCCTTATTAGAAATAAAGTTTGCACCTATTATGAGAAGCAGAGGTCAGAGACTATTATATCATGTAGTTTTAGTTATGATTATAAGAGAAACAGAGAATTCAAGCAGATGAAGAGTTTAATGTTTGTTTTCTATATGTAAATCAGTGGGTTCTGTGATTTGCTTTTCTGTTTCTCTTGAATTAGACCCTTTTTTTTTTTTTTTTTTGTCTTTGAACTACTGAGAGATGTAGGCTCAAAGCAGCCTCTTGGCAATAGGCAATCTTTTCTTCATCAGCTTGTGTAAACCCCTAGGACTTAAAGACTTTATGAAGAGTAGGTTTAAAAGTAAAAAGTATTTTGCAGTAGTCTGTCTTATTGTTTTCAAAGGTAATAAGAATGGTGAAGTATTTTCTTTTAAAGGTGAGTGAACACACACACATGCAGAAATACTGACATCTGCTTTCATATTTTGTGATATAATCTTCTCACTTGATCTACTCAGGTTTACTTTCACCTTCGCAGCTGCCGTGACTAGTGTTACTGCTGTTGAGGTCCTTAACTTACTGGCCTTACTTGTGTTCTCTGTTTCTCTTTTGACCTCTGCACTTGAAACTGTCAGCACTGAAAACTGACAGGTTTTTGCAGAACCAAAGTCCAGGACTCATTTCTCTACTTCCTCACTATAATTATTTCTTCTCACTCTCTCTAAATCAGAAATTAGAAAAAGTGAAAAAAGTATGCATCACTTCAGTAAATAACTAACAGTGCAGTCACGATTTTGTTGGTGGTGTCTTTCTGCAGAGGCATTAGATTTGTTTAACAGGGGAGAATGCTGCTGCATTTATATAGGAGTGGAAGCACTGACCTCTGTGTTCTTTCTCCCTTCCCTGAAGATTTTCAGTAGAACTTTGGTGACTTCACTGTTGTGTCCTTAAAGCAGTCAATATATCTTACCACGTTTTAATGATACTTGGAATATTTACTGTGGAAATTGCCTCCTTGAGTTGATGAAAAAGATCTAATTGTAATAGAATAAATAGTGTAAAATTAAGAAATGTGGGAATATTCCCACTTTTCTTCAGAATGGTCATTTTTATTGAGTTAGGCTTTCTGGAAATTGCACATTGCCCATCCCACATGTTTTCTGGAGTCTCAGAGAGTAAACAGAAATCTGCTATTGAAGTCATGGTAGATTATCCAGAAGATAGTTTCCAATTTAATTTCTTTTCTCACTTTTGACAAGAAAGTGAAAAAATGGTTAGACTTCCACCCTTGACTGTTCTTAAGAACAGTTAGAAAAGAAAGGAAAAGTCCTTTATGAATTCTTAACTTCTCTTATGTAAACAGAAGAACAAAGAAAACTTTTTTTTAAACCACAGAACAAGTGCTCACCTTTTCAAGTAACCAAGCCATAACATGCAAACTTTCATCTCTTTTATCTGTGATGAAGACCTAATTGCCTAACACCCTAAAAGAAAGTATAATGAAAACATTTTTTTGTTTAATTCTTCTTGTTGTCCCATAGTTTCATCTCTCTATTTTTTTCTCTTTTCATTTTAAGGCATATTTTTCCTGTTCTTCACTTAGCAATAGCAGATGTTGTACTCTGATAAACTTTGTCTCATTAAGTGTTAGTGTCTGGTACAGCCCCAGTAGCCCTCAATAAGACTCATTGGAGGCACAGAGCAGATCGAAAAGCAATTAGCATTCTGGCTTGTGATAATTACCCACAGTATGCGAGGCTTATCCAAGATGTAGTTTCCACTGTGTCTAATAATCGGTTTCTTTAAACACTGATATATTTTCATGGACACACCAGTGCTCTCATTTCAATTCTGTCAGTTATCTCAGATAGGGGAAATAAACATCCCTCACACATTTTTTTCTGTCATAAAGAGAAGTACACTGCTGTTCTGACAACTTGTAGTGTCACCTAAAAGTCACCTTGAATCATGTTTTAATCAGCTGGAACAAGGCAACATCTCATTTATTTCTGCAGTTTCCTTGCTCTGCAATGCACTGATTGCCGAGACATAGAAATCCAAATTGAGCTCTGATTAAAATGGAATGAGGATGCAGATGCTACCGTTGGTTCAGAGGGGCACTTTGCTCTGTGCTAGGAAAGGTCAAGGTGATTCAAGTTCTAGTTAAACCAGAAAGATTTGCTGCAGTTCATGAATATGTTGCATTGAAGCAACTCTATTCTGTGACAGGTTGAATAATATCTGAATCATCTGTCTGATCTATTAGCTTTTATTAGCACAACAGCTTGCTTAAAAACAAAGTCAGTATTTTTCACATACTGCAGCAAGTTCCAATCCTGATCCCATGAAAGTATTGCTTCAGAAGCCTGGAATTCATCCACTCCCTCCCATATGTAGGCAGTACTCTGAAGTTGTTTGATGTTTTTGTCAAATTTGATTTACTGTTGATTTTTAACATCTGGATAAATAATTATTTCAAACACACTTTTATTTCTAACTTAATCTAAAGACAATATATAAATGAATGTGTGATTGTCTAGATGGGCTAGAGATGAGACACTCATGTTATCTTTAACTCTCAGCTAAATATAGCTAAAGATGAAATGATTACAATAATAATCCACATCACACAGAGATTTTAAAAATAGACACCAGTAGTTGAGTTGCAGTATACAGAAATCATAACTCATTTATACACTTGGTCTTTTTCTGTTACAAGACAATACATTTATTGGTAATATTTTACAATAGACAAAATTGCTTATTAATTCAAATGCACTCCTGTAAAATCTATGGCTAGAAATATGAAAGAAACAACATTATTATATTATTCTTAGCTGCAGAAAACATGTTATGAGCTTTCAGAAAACAGTTCTATCATATTATTGAGCTAGAAAGTGTAACAACACCAGGTGATTTTAAAATTTACTATCTGGAACCTTCCAGGAAATGGTAATGGGAAAATACTTAGGAGTGGTCTAATTTAAACACTGATTCCTTGGAGACTGATGTAAACACATTGGAAGAACATGGTAGTTTTCCTTTTTCTTTCCTTTTTTTTTTTTTTTTAGCATATTGACAAGTGATAATATTGTTGTGGGACATTTTTCTGAAGTAGTAACTGTTGCAAAATACAGTACAGTCTCAGTGCAACTCCTTACCCTTACACCAGAGGAGGTAATAAGGAAGGGAACTATAGATCTGACACTGCTTCATAAACTGACCTTGAGATTGGAAGAGCGAAGACATATTAATGAGTAAAACTAGAGAGTTGCTCTCCCTTTGCAGACCAAAACCATGCAAAACCATGCAGGAAATTGTTAGCACCAAAGAAAAGGCCTTCTCAAAGATACCCATGGAAATGGATTTCTGAATGCAGCAGTGACCCCGTTACAGCCAGTGATTTCTGAAGGAAGGGGAGTTTGCATGCGAGGCCACAAAGAACCACAGCATGTTCCCACAGACTCTGCTCTAGGCAGCTGGGGAATCATGGCTTTCTGGCAACCTGGCAATGTACCCAGAGAGCAGTCATGTGTGCTCCTGTCCTTGAAAAGTGCTGGGAGATTGCTTAGAGGAAGAGCGAATGGAGGCGCTCTTAACCTTACTTACTGTAAGGATACATCACAAAGGTGGGGTTTTTTCCTCCCAGTCTTTAAACTCATTTGGTCTTTTCTTTCTGACAACCTGGTAGTTGAAAGGTTCAGTCTTTCTGTATGACTTTGTTTGGTTAAGTAGCTTAGCTTTCATAGGCCTAGGTGTGATGAGATCGCAGACTTTGGCTCACCTGTAGTTTCAGTCTTTGACCAAGACCATTATTCAAAGAAAATAGTACTTATACTGTGTTAGAAAATTAAACTTTTCCATCAAACATTTGTTGAGTGGTCTACTGTTGACACAAACTACAGTCCCTAAACAACCAAAATCAGCTCTGACCTGGGTAGGCTTGGGAAGACAAGTTGGAAGTGAGTATGGTGGTAAGCAGAGGGTAACTAGTGTCCTAATGCCCAGGGTGCCTCTGAAAATCTTTTCCTTATCCTATAACTATATTTGACTTTATAACCCATCTACCATGTCCTGTTGAAATATTCTCATTTTTCTTGATGATCACATAGATAAAAACAGGTTCCTTGAATCTGCAGACACCAGTGAAGTTCATCCATTTTTTAAACAGATGTTTGCTTATGCTTTGCTCACAATTTGTAGTATTTCTCAGCCCTGTTTTACAATGTCAATAAAAAATATTTACCACATAGGCATTAGTATTAAATATTTCTATCCATATTTGAATATGGATAGAAATATTCTATCCATTCTATCCACTATTCTATCCATTTATCACTCATGATAAATGAAATGTGTTGAATATTAATGACAGCGACCAAACCATATAATCCAAAATTTGACTAGCATAACACCTGATAGTTTAATAGCACTTAAAGGCTTTAATTTTGAGGCCACCTTCATACTTTTTATAATTCAATAGTTATAGATATTCAGCTAGCTTTTTCAGTGATTTTCCACTTTACTGAGGCTACAATCCCCTTAGTAAATGAAGTTGTCTAGAATTAATTTTCTGCCCCTGACAGCAGGTGGCATGTTTTCATTTTTGTGCGTATTGCCCTTTCACACTGCATTCCTTTGGGTTTATATCTGCACCCTTGTATCTTATTGCATACCTTTCCCTGTCAACAGAGCACACTGCCCTCACAGTGTAACTCCCTTCCCTTAAAAAACCAGATAATCTGCTCCAGGTTGGCTACTATCAACAGTTCCTGGACCATGACATTCCGTACTCTTTGTACCGGTGTTGTCTGGGAAGGTACTATCTAGGCATATTCCATGCCAAAGCACAGGTCAACAGTTAGCCAGTAGTATATGCCACCACTTAAGGCTAGGACCTGGCCAGGTATACTTTACTAGGATACACAAAGCCTGAGGGTCCAAAAATACTTCTTTTTTTTTTTTTATCACCCCAAAAAAATAATGTTAAACTTGAAAATTTAAAAAAATTGTGGTTGTTTTTTTTCTTCACCTTAAATGCCTTCAAAAGTTTTATTTTATTAAAAGGATTTATGAAATTTTGGCTGTGATTTCCCACAGCCTGAAAAAAAAAATCCATTTCCCCTCAAATACTGTAATTATCATTGCCTATATTTGGGGAGGAGTTATATGGACCAATGACCCACTGAGTTTCTTCAAAATGCTTGTGACCAATGTGTTTAAAAAAAAATCTTTCATTTTGTATCAAAAATTTTGTGTTTTATTAGGTAGAGAGGAGAGGGGAACATGAAAAGTCTGTCTTTAATTTTACTTGTATTTATGATAATTTATAAGTCTGGATAACTTCAATATTTGTTGTACTAGCAATTACTATCAAGCTTATACACAGATGGTGCATTGTTCCTCTGCTACAGAAAGGACTTCTCTCTAAAAAATTAACAGCAACACTGATTCATTATATGCTGAATATTCAAAATTCCAGTCACTTAAGGAAGCTGATATTAAACCAATTTTATGTAAGAAATTGCCCTAATCTACCACTCTCCACTTGCTGCTGCTATTTTACTTGCAAACGCTGAATTGCAGCTTATAAATTAAGATGTATAATTTTACTTACTAAACAAAAGTTTGTGAACTCAAAGCTGCATTAAAGTGTCTGCTCTATTACAGATTTCTTACAGAGCTGAGGTTAGAGAGCACTTCATTACAGACCCTCAGGTGATTTTTGCTGAATCTGATAGAAGTTAAATTTGTTATGCACTTTTTATTACAGGCCTTAGCCTCATCAGTTATTTTTAAGATGTTGCTTGAAATGTGTCTTTTGAAACTGAATATTGGGATAGACAACAAGATCCCCAGATCTGCAGGAGTTTTATTTTTCTTTCCACCCTGCTAGCTACTAGCCATGTTGTATTTGAGTTCAGAGAAGCCCCGATGATCTTCTGATGTTTGTTTTGATGCTGAAAAAACGTTGGTATGAAAGGAACTGCTAAGAGAGTTTGTTCTTTTAGCAGCAAAGGTATTTATTCAAGCAGCGCTGGAAAGCCAGCCAGCTCACACTGGACAAAGTAGCTTCAAATCAACAGTGAAAAATGAGCCATTTTATACGTTTCACTACACAATTACAACATACAATTTTGCATAGTAATAAGATTACAATATCTGATTATGCATATTAATGACTAGGCAGAGTCTGGGTGGAGCCTTCCAGAATCTTAGCATCAGGTGGTGGTTTCTTGTCTTCAGCCTCACTCTAGGGGTCTTTAACTCCTCTTCTTCACCTTGACCTCTTTAGCCTTCATTGTCCATGACCTAGTCACTGAAGCTTAAAGAAACTACTGGCTTAAGGCTATTTTGATCTATTCAAATGGCTACATTGTCATGATGAACAGTACTAGATTGTTTGTATATAGTTTTCTAAGATCAGGTCCAGCGGTTTGAACAGAACACATCTCCATGTTCTCTGATAAACTCAAGCAAAGCAGGTGCTAAACAGTTTCTACTGATCCAGTTAACCATTTCTGGGGTTCATCCTCGTTTCAATTTCAGCTGGAGCTTGTTTGGTGCACCATTGGCACAAAGGCTCCATAAAAGGCCCCTCTAAGACACTGAGGATGGTGATGCTTTTCTGAAGTGATCCAAATGATACCTTCATATGTAAATGGATGCTAAAGAGTTGTTGTTTCTTGAAATATCTGTGATTTTATTTTGCCAGACACTTGGGCACAGGTTCTGCATCACGGTATACTTGTACTTTGCTGAAGCAAATGAGCTTCTACCTCTTTATTTCACACATTAAGGTCTATCTTATTTGAGAGAAAATCTGTTCTTTTGTGAAAATTTGTGCTGTGTAAAAGCTGTACTTTATTTTTTTTTTTCTATACAGAAGAAAATTGTTTCATACTGTCTTGGAAACTATGGGCTGATGACTTAATGCATGATTGCTGCTGTAATTTTTTTCTTTTCTGACACTACTCTAAGATAAGAAAAGACTAGATGCCTAGTTCTTTTATATTTCTTTTGGGCAAAAAGGTGCTTTCAGATAAAACTTCAGTAATTTAGAAACACCAGATTGATATAAAATAAATCTCAGCTTTGAGTACTTCAGCCTTGCACACTTTCCACAATAACTGTATATTTCCACCTTTCCTTTGAATTTTGGAAAAGCACAAAAGATATAGGACAAGTTTCTAATTACAAAGATGATTGTTGATTAATTCAGTGTGTAAACGATATGATGACTGAAATATTTCAATGGGATGTTTTGAAATAACTGAACTAGCTGCTGAAGATCACATCAGATGTGCACTTGTAAGACTCAGAATTTTGCTTTATTCTTCTAAAGATTCAGAAAGAAGAAAGAAGTATTGTTGATATGGGCAAATATTAAAAATAAGGCTATGGATCACCAGCTGATATAAAGTAATACAGGCCCTTTTACTTTGAAGGTTTAGAATGCATTTAAACTTAGTTGAGACTCTGACCCTCTAAGTTTTTCTGCTTTCAAGTGTTGTACAGTATAACCTTGCTTAAATTTATTCTCATGAACCTTCCTTGATTGAATGAAAAACAAATTATGTGTTGAATATTCAATTAGACTGAGAGTTGAATGTGTAGAATATATAGAAAATCTATGCCTCTTTAATGGTTTCCAGCTCCTTTTTTTTTTTTTTTAACAGAGCACTCAATTATGACATAACCTTACTCCTATGGTCAATGTCCTGAGTTGGAACAGAATTAGTTTGGTGTTAAATGCTTTGGAAAAATTGTATAAGATATCTGGTTATGTTTTATTATTGGAAAAGCTTTTCTAAAATTCTTAACTTTTTAATAACACTTTTAACTAAGAGACTTTTTGCCTGGGAATATATCTGCATTTTTAGTACTTCTACAGAGAGAACAGAATTATCTAGGGTCGTTCAGAAAGAAATATATACATAAATATAACTATTTGTTTTCTTCCAGAAAAACACAGTTATTCATCAATGTACCTAATTAGTCACAAACTTTAAAGAAATATCATTTTGAAAATGAGACATGACACAGAGCAGGGAAATGGAAGTAATTTTTTATCTAAAGTTAGATAAAAAGTTAAGGTCACTAGATAGCACAAAAATAAAAAAAAAAATAAAAGAAAAAATAAAAGAAAACAAGGACAGCTAATTTAGATACACAGAATTGCTAAGTTTACAGTGACTTGCTTTGGTAAATCCTACATATTCTCATATAGCAGAAAAGAACAAAGAATGTTTAAACGGAGGGTCAGTTTGAAGGGGGATGGAGGAAATGTATATGTATATCGGAATGTGATGGAGAGACTTTAAGTATGTCTAACACCACAGTTGTGCAAATTTAATAAAGGCTAATGAAAGTTCATGCTTCATATCACAAGAAGATCACTTTCTAGGGCCAGAAATCTTTTTCTGCAGCCCTGTAAATACTGGCTAGCTGGATACATGGGAAGTGTTAAATCACCAATTATCCTTCAAGTAGAAAAACATGGATTTTCTCCGCATTATGCTGTTTCACAAGACTGAATACTCTGAATTGTTTAACAGCTCATAGAGATGTACAATGTGTCATCTTCATGGGTCTAAGAGAACAAGAACATAAGTGGGGGATACACGCTGTAGCTCTACCTCTGGTCTAAAAAGGGCCTTAACATATCTTCTGAGTCTCATGGGAAAGCTCAATCTGTTGTTCTTGTTTTACAACAATATATTGCAATACATGCAAACATGTAATGTTTAAATATATAAAGCTGTATTGTAAAGCATGTACCTAGCTCTGAAATATATGACTTCTCTATGAGTTTCAGCAGTCCTTGAGAAAATGCCTATAAATATGCTTTTTTTTTTTCCCTAGTCTTCTTTGTCACCAAGACATAAAGTGAACTTCTGAGTCTTCATCATAATGGACCTTTGCCAAACTAGTAGTGGAGTTCACTAGTAATAATGGCTTTCTCTGAGTGACAAAAGACAATACACAACTTGTAACCTCATTAGGAATTTAATATCTCAACCTTTTAGAAAATTTTTAACATTGTAGAAGATAGTCTAAGCCTTCATCTAAAAATATGAAACGTTTTGTCTTCATTTTAGAAATTAGTTTGCAGCATAATAATGTTCTGAATTACCACTGAAACTTTGATTTATTTATGTTACCTTTTTTGCATTTATTTAGACATAAATTATGCCAGTCAAGGGTATGTTTTTATTTATTTATTTATTTTCTGATCAGTAAAATTAAGAGTTTGAAAAATTGCTATTCTCCAATGGAATGTAGCATAGAAATTTCATATGTTCTTTAACTTTTTTTTTCCTCAAAGAGAATTTTTTTTTAACCTCCTCAGTTTTGACACTCACAGGAGAGTGTTATCGTATTAACATGATTTTTTGTAAGTACACCAGATGGCGCTTTTTTTTTTTAATTATTAATATTTGCTGGGAAATACAATATAGACAATACAATAATGAAGAACTTGTCTGCAAAATTTTGGTAATATTGCTATTTATTTGAAATACAAAGGGGGACCCCCCCCCCTCTATTTTAAAGAACATCCTTGATCCAGTCATCCCCCAAAAAAGCCCTCCAAAATCTGTCTCTGTGTTTCAAAGATGTGTAACATTTTGGATGATTGATTTCACTACCAGTCACATAGAATTGGTAGTTACTTACTTTAGAAAAGCAGTACTGAACAGGAAAATGAAAAGCTTTAACAGAAGTATTATTTTTTACTATGAACCTTTGTGAAAAAGAAGTCTTTTACTTTAAACTAATTGATTTAAACCAATTATATATATTTTCAAACTAGATTTGAGACAATTTGGAGGGGTGGAGACCTTGGACTCCTTCCTCAGATTTAATGCCACTGGTTCTCTCCAATACAGAGAGAAAGATCAAATATGCCTGGATGCAAGTGAAAAAAAAAAAACAAACAAAACAAAAACAAAAACAAAAAAACCTCTTAACCAAGAAGAATACTAAACAACAATACGGATAAAACTGGGTTAAGCTAATCAGAAAATTCCCAAAAAACAGATGGTGACTGATCTCCACCTACACATTAAAACTTGACAGGAATGGTTTGGAGGGTTAATGCTAGAGTGAGACTGCCAGCACAGTGCCAGCACAGGCAGTTGGAGCAGGGCAGCAGAGCCCCAGGTGAATGGAAGGACCCACAAGACACCCACTGGATCCAGTGATGAGACCTGGTAACTGCAACTCCGATGGTGGATGTAGTCCTGATCCCCTGGGCTAGTAGTAGAAGGTCTAGGTGGTAGAAGTCCCCATGGAGTGAGGAAGGAGATCTGTGATCTGTTGAGTGAAGTCTGAGTGTGGTCTTTTATTGGGCTCAGGGTAGGTGGGAATGCCTCTGGTACCTCCTCTGGGGTGGGAAGTTCTTCAATGGATGATTGATACTGGATCACGAGACATTTCAAGAGTCTTTGACACATTCTGAGATGTTAAGACTGCCTGTTACATCAGCACAGGTGGATTCATTATGGCCATCAACAGCAGAGAAGAATATCTTCAGGCCATGTGTGTGAATTGTCCTCCCCAAGGGTAGTTATCACAGATGTGTCATTTGTGTAAGAAAGGACATCCAGCTTGCAGCCTGAGGTGGCAAGTGTTCACGCTCTCAACACTTGGATTGTCTGAGTCATCAACATTCCAGTCTTTTCACACTTGTGGATAAGTTCTTTTCCTAGGATAGTAGAGTACCATCATTATCTTAAATCCCTTCCCACAGTCTAAATTAGTAGGCATATTATGGGAAAAAAGAAAAGAAAAGGTGGATAACAGAGTCTTCCTGTAACCCAGAATAATTTTCTAAGCCAGTTAAAATGTAAAGAAATGTACAAGTTATTCAGTGAAAGGTCTGTGTCATCTGTACATCCCTGGGAACAGAGATTTTACAAAATGTGTATTTTTCTTTCTAGTAACACCTAAAGTAATAGTGCTTTTCTTTTCAAAGCTATTTCCACAGATTCTAATTGCACATTTTTTCTTGTAATGTATTTTAAGACATTCATAAACAAGCTGACTGAAAAGATCTGCAACCATAAATAGATTTTTCTTAATAGCAGGCTCCACATAAAATGTGATCTCACATATGCAATGCAGTATTACTTATTAAAATAATGTCTTAGGTCAGACCTGGGTTAGTTTCTCTTCTTTTTTGGAATTTTAACCATATTATGGACAAAAACATTCTGTCTAGAAATCTTTTTATAAATGGCAGATGTCAAGCTCCATTTTTGGCTATTTTGCCCCATTAGTTTCTGGTAACACAAAAATGTGTTTTAAAATATCTTCAAGCAGTGATCCAGGAATTCAGACTGACACATCAAAAATAACCTTTCTGGGAAGAAAATAGGTTTTTAAATCAAAAAATTGCATAGAAATCATTCTGGTCTCCAAACCATTTGATAAATTGTTGCTGCATATTTGGTGAGTCAGTCAATAAATGCCATTGTTGAGAACAGTCACATTTTCTGTGTCCTGTCACTTTGCAGCTTACTTTTTTATTTGATAGCTTTGTCTTTTGAAGCTCATTGTATGTCTCTGTAAGAAGAGTCACCTGGTTATAAGTTGGAAACTAGGAAACTGTCATATATTTCTTTCATAGCCCTTTCTATCAGCAGATTAAACTCCCAATAGAAACACTTCTATTTGTTTATTCCTGTGTATGAAAATAGAAAGTGAGTGCCACAAGAAGTCAGTATTACTTTTCATGTTCCCACCAGGTGTTCAGCTGAGATGTGTTTACCTATGTACATGTAAACACATTCATGTATGCAAATGTGTGTTTATTTATTGTGGATTTTTTTTTTTTTAAGTTTAGGAGGGAATTTCCTTCCAAAGCTCTTGGTATCTCTGGTTTGTTTTCTTAAAAAATTTGCAGTATTGACTGATACCATATCTAGCACACAGAACTACTATGTCTTTCTATTTATAAAACCTTAATTAGTCAGAGAATGCAAGATATTTTTGTCTGACCATAAAAATTATAACAATTTTTATTTTTTTATCTTTTCATTTGCAAATATCATGTTAATAGACACTTGAATTAAGGCATAATAATTTGAGTAGTTGGTTAATTTGACTCATTCACATGGTATTACTTTATGTCAAAGCCATACCACTGAAAACACCTTTCTGATTTAAAGATGCTAAAAGAAAACCATATGTTAAACTGGAGCAAAAGTACCCCTCTTCTGAGTGGTGATGGCATATTCAAATGACGTTATAATTTTAAACAGAAAGTTCACTTTTCCTCAGTATCAGCATTTTCAACACTGAAACAGAGATTTAGTACATACAAGAGCTAGGTAATCTAATACTCATTAAATTCTCACTGAACTTAGCAGAAATCACTGAGCCTAAAACTGATAAAAAAGTCAAATTGTGGGAGCAAAGTATAAGAACCCTTGTTTCATATAATATAACTGGTGAGCTAACAATCAGTGATACAATATCCAAAAATTATTTCACTGCATCTTTCCTTATTAGCACAAATTCAACAGTACACGAGTAAGAGACAGTTATTTAGGAAGAACGTTCCAACATGAACTAGCCTATAAATCCCAAACCATTTCTCTGAAAATTGCCTAGTCACAGCATAAGCTATTTTGACAGGGCAAGCTATACATTTTAGTGTTTTTTCTTATTAGCTACCTCTGCACTGGTTCCTCTGTGTAAACTGCAGGTGAAAGACTTTTTGTGGTTTCAGCTGGAAGACTTTATGAAAGGGCAACTGATGTAAAGAGCTGCTGATTACTGAGGCTGTTTATCATCTAGCCTGAATACAAGTGGGACCAGAAATCAATACAGATAACAAAGCAATGTGAAAAGACTTTAGTGGAGTCTATATAGTTCCAGAGGGAGCTTCTGGTCCTTCCCTCAGTGATATATTAAGACTCTTGATGTAAATAGTTTTAAGGAAGTATTTATAAGTCCTTCCCCTGTTGAAGAAAAATAGAAGATTTAAATGCCAGTATAACTAATTTGCCTTCCTGGAGACATCCTTCTGATTGTTGGGGTTTTTTGGCTATTACTTCATAGGAATCATGACTAGAAAATGGAAGATAGCTGGGGTCAGGGGCAGAAGCTGAATAGTGAATGGGGATCACCCGAAACAGTATTTCTTAAATGCAATAAAATACAAAGTTCTACAAGGAATTACAGAGGATGAAAAATGGCATCAGTATAAATGGAAAAGGAAATAATCAAATGATTCTTCCTTTTCAATTCATGGAACATGAGCTCTGAAACATAAATGTTGCTATCACAGAGAAGAATGCTATGAGTATGCTGTAGTAATTAGTCTCTAGTTTCTCTAAGATTTCTTTTCAAATTATTTGAATCAGGTTCTTAACACTTATATGTGGCAGTAAATGGAAGTTCTTCCTTTGACTTTGATGTTCCAGATGTTCACAAGAATTTTTCACTTTTTCCACTCCTGAATTTCAAAAGCAACAGTTCCATTTTTGGCTACAGATTAAAGCTGTATTAAAAATTACTCTTGTCTTGATATGTATATGTATCAACACATTTAGCACATTTCTTTTTCCTACCAGACTGTTTTTACTGTTACTTTCAACTTGCCTGAATGGAAGGAAAATATTTGGGTATAAACAGATGGTGTTAGCTAGTGAGAACTACTTTCAGAGACAACATAATGTTAACAAACTGAATGTCTTAGTAGGTTTCCATTCTAAGATTAAAAAATGGGATAAATATTTTTAATATGAACCATTTTTGGTGTAGTGAGCACTTTATACTGAAGCTGCTGCAGTTTGTGCCTATCTGGTTCTTGGCAATGAAGTACTAGCTCTTCATATGTGTAGGTGGGCAAGCATAATTACTTCAATAAAGACAGTGATTAAAAGCCTTAACTAGCAATGAAAACCCTGATTCATTTTTATGTAATCATACTAAGAAACATCCCTTATCAGTTTACAGAGAGTTTAAAGAGACAAAGAGTCTCATAGACTACTGAGGAAGCACGAGATAAAAGAATTTGTTTCAAGTTAGTCATAGATACAGTTATTCTTGTTTAAACCCAGCTGGCAACAAGACCTGACATGGGCATTTACTTGTTCGTCCTTTAGTCAAACGCAGAAGAGAATCAAAAGGGTGAAAGTAAGAAAACTCATGGATTGAGATAAAGACACTTTAATAGGTAAAGCATAAGCCACTCACACAAGCAAGGCAAAACAGGGAATTCCTTCTCAACTTCCCATAGGAAGGCAGGTGTTCAGTCATCTCCAGAAAGGCTCCAAGGGCTTCGTCACACATAACAGTGACTTGGGAAGGCAAAAGCCCTCACTCCTAAAAACCCACTTTCCTTCTTCTTCCTCCATAGTTATATGCTGAGCATGATGCTGTATGGTGTCACTTGAGTCAGTTGAGATCAGCTGCCCCCAGTTTTTCCCCTCCTGATTTCTTATGCACCTCCCCAACCTCCTCACTGGAAGGGCAGTGAAAGAAGAAGAAAAGATTTTGGTTCTGTTCAGGCACTGCTCAGCAATAACAAAAATACATTCATTGTCAACCCTGCTTCCAGCACAAATCCAAAGCATAGCCCCATACTGAGTACTGTGAAGAAAATTAACTCTACTTCAGCCAAAATCACCACATCTGGATTTATATTTTAGTTGTGAATGGCACATAAGCTTCATACGTTTCAGTGTGACATCCTTCATAAAGGCCTTCCAGAGAAAAATGGATTAGGATTTCCTGTGGGTCTGCCTTGGTAGACCTTTGCTATAGATTTGAATGCACCAGATTTGGATTAACAATTAGAAAGGTCAGAGCTCAACTGAGACCTGAGGCAATGTTCGATATCTTGACAGTAAAGACAGAAGATGTTCCCATGAATGCAGAATGTCTACCTAAACCATTCTGAAAAAAAGAGTAGGTCAAACAGTAAACTGTTACCTAAAGATGCTTGAATTCAGAAAACTCTATTGGATTGTAACTCACTCCAAGTGCTGACTGAAAGAAAGGCTGACAGCTGTTTGGAAAGGGCAGGTTGCTTCCTGTGCTTAAAGTACTTAAAGGGCTAAACTCAGAAAGGGATGGACCATCACTTAGGATGAACTTTTGTTTTCAAACAATTGTGTGGATAACTGCATCACTCTATCCTGTGCATGTAAAAGGGTGACAGTAGCTGCACTCAAACTCAGCAGCTGGCAATGTCAGCAAGATTCCTGATAGCAGGTGGAATAAAAAAAAAGTGGCTTTTTTTTCTGTGCTATTCAGGCAACAATGAAGTACTACATGGCCCTAGAGACTTTGCTGACATGGGTGACCAAAAAACAGCAATCAAAGTGCCAGGTAAGTTCTGTTGCAGCAGATACCAGTTCAATAATAGCAGCAGTAAGACTGCACGAGCAGCAACAATTTACATGAACCCTTAATAGAAAAATATCTAATGGCAGCTTTCTGTATTTCTGTATTTTATTATTTCTGTATTTTGGTCTCAAAACTGAATTTATCATTTTACTTGATACTAGGCCTATAACCCACATGAGTCAAATTTCTTAGAGTTCATCCGGATAAGTGAAATTTAAACCCATGGTGGCCAGTTCTCCAAAAGTAAGAGGAGGAAAGCAAGCCATTGTGGGATTTCTGAGCATTTACATACACATTATATATATATTTTTTTTTTTAATATATATATTTTTTTTTTCAAGCCACATTTGTGTATGTGTATATATATATATACACACATACACAAATGTGGCTTGAAAAAAATTTGGTTTTTAAGCTTTCTAGCAATCAACACAAGTTGATTCATATGAAAAAAATATAAGGAAACCCCACAGTTTTTACCTTTAGTATCATAGTGCCTAAACTTGCAAAACGACAATAGAAACCAGAAATTTTTATTTTAAATGAAATTGGATATCTACACCAAAGGAAGCATTTTATATACTCTCTTTGTAGATGTCAAAATAACTTCAGAAAGTTTGGATTGTTTTAGGGTTTTTTTCTGTGGACTCCAGATGTAGGTCCAGCTTGAGGAACACAAACCAGAAGATAAAGTTTCATCATATTCTCTGCTCACTGTAACTACTGCATTTTTTTTTTCCGCAGCTGTAGCTCAGCTAGATTATTCTAATTACATAAGAATTAGCTTTTTAATTATGTAGAATTGCCTTAGTGTTATAGACAGCTATAAAATGGCACAATTTTTCAGAAACTCTGTGATTGGCAATTACTCTGCAATGCTATCTAGACAGAAAGCAGTATTTCACTACAAATTGTTTTAGTGTGACAGACTTTGTCTTGAGTATTTTTATATTCATTTATTCTATATGAAACTGAAAGGGTACATATGCCTTCACAGCCTACCACAAACTTTCAGGCAGATAAATCTCATGGTATATTGCAGAAAGAATTTTCAAACTTGAACAAATAGGATTGCTTATACTGAAAATATAAAACTGAAATCAGTGCAGGTTTAAGTGTGAATGTAAGAAATGGCCTACTATTTAATCTGCTCAGTGGAAAAGATGTTGAATATATTCATAGTTTGTTCACAGCAGGAATTTAAATGCCAGGATTTTTGCCTGTCATATTTAAAATTTATTTGAAGATGAGTTGGTAATAATGTTACTTCAAGTCAGCTCTAGGAAAATGAGAGAAAACTAAAAAAGAAAAAAGATAGTTGCCTAATAGTCCAACCTATATGTTAAGAAAGCATGATTAATTTCTACTAAATCTTCTTATCACCCTGGAAACTGTTAAAATTACAAGAAAGATACCAGACTCTGTGTTCAGTAAAAGACAAACACAGTCTAAATTAAATTATGCCTAAAAGCACTTTAACACAACTGGACCTATGCTGTTATTATTTGATGAGGTTACTCTACCCAATGCCAACTAAAACTCATTAAATGAGCACCAAATAACTGAGGTCAAAATGAAGAACTAACTTTCTTGAGTGTGCTACTGAGCATTTCCGAAATTATAGATCTCAAGCAAAACTGAACTTTGACCATGCAGTACATTTGTTGTTTGGCTTGTTAAAATTTGTTTTGATTTTTCAGTAGCTTTTTACTCCTCACCCTGTCCTAGTAGTTTGTTTTTATTTTCTTTTTAGGATGGTGGGTTAGTCAGGTAATTGATTTATTGGGTGGGGTTTTTTTCTTTTTTTTTTTTTTTTTTATAGAGAATAGTTTGTATCCGTTTACTAGGATTTACTTGCTTCATTCTACAACATTGTAGTTCACTTGGGAATTATAGGGATTACTTACATGTATGAAGATGCAATAATGTCATTGTATGTAGAAACAGGACTGTTACAAACAACAGCATGATTTAAGGATTTAAAAATACGTGCTTCAAATACTCTTGTTCTGAAAACAGGTCTTCTTTACTTCATTCTTAATCTTTCTCCAATCCCAGATATTAACAGAATTATTTCTTACTATGTATGCTGAGTTTGGAATTGAGGAGACAATGATTGACTTGAAAAGTCTTTGTAAATATATGTATAAAATCAAATTCAACAGTGTCATATTGTAATATGTCATAAAACAATGAACTGTAAAAGTAAAAAAGATACATCTTTTTCACTTCAGGAAAGATGTATTAGAGGCCAGTAAACTTGCACAAACCAGAAGGTTAATAGTGTACTAGATGTCCCAGTGTGCTGGTGGTCCAAAGCAGGACTGGGCCACAGAGGAATGTCAGAAGAAAGCTAGCTATCCTGGACAAAGGAGGGAAACAACTGCAAGATCACTCACCTCCTAGCAGGGAAGAGAAGAAGAAACACTTTTCACAAATCTTACACTCTTGTGAAGGGGTCAGGATGCCAACACTTATTGTAACTCCCACCACTTACCTTCTGTTAGAGATTCAAACCTAAGTGGAATTCCTTCCAAAAAAAGCTTGGAGCCACGCCTCAGCATCAGTAAAGATGTTTAACAAAGGAGACAAAAGACATGCATATTGCTGATATTATCTGCCTTGGCCAGGGCTTTGTTTCGATCTTCCCCCAGCAGGGGAGAGAGGGGGAAGGGGTTGGTATTTCTGGCTTTCTGCGCAGGTCAGGGAGCCCGGCACTCGGCGGAGCGAGGAAGACGGGGACACACACACTCGGATTCCAGCACCACTGGATACTGGATTTGTGTTCCTTTTTTTCCTTTTTTCCTTTCCCGAACTCGACTGTTTTCATCCGTGGGTGATCATAACTACTACAAAGCTTGCCGTAAGGAAAGGAGTTGGGAGAAAAGCCCTGGTTTCCCTGCCCCTGCGAAGACAGGATTGCTGCTGCTTTTTGCTTTCCATTTCTCCTCTCACGGGAATTAACCTGGGAACTACCTGCCACCTCGCCTGAGGGGAGAGGTCAGCCAGCCGGGCGCGACATCACCACCTGCTGTCCGTAAATATTACTGCAACCCCTGGGAGGGAGTGGCCTGCGGCAGAGGTGCCACAGCGCCACCTGCTGTCCGTGGATATAATTGCATTTCCCCCTTTGTTTCTTTATATATATTTTTCCCTAATTAAAGTTCTGTTTTCTAAATTCAAAGGAGAGGGATTATTTCTTGGCCAACATAGATATCTTAGTTCTCCCTCGAACTAAGACACATGTATATTCTGCTTTGATGGTGTTGCCTAAAATGGGAGAAAAGAACTTTTGAGACAATATTAATATAGATAAAATAGAGAGCAGTTCTTTAATGAAAGCACTTTCAGGTGCTACACAATACATAGGTGCACTCCCAGCATAAAATTCTCATAGTTTTATGGCTTTAATTAATTACCATATCTAGTAGGTACATCCAACCCAAAATCCAATCACTCCTGGTACCATTCTCAAAACTGCCCCATTGGAGCCTTTCCAAGTGTTCTGGGCCCTCTATCTTTTTTTTGACTACAATATATCTTATTATTCTGGTCCAGGTGCATGTGTCCCAAACAAGGTGCCCTTGCTAAAATCTCTTTCCTTGAAAAGACCGTTAAACAGAATTTCAAGAATGTGGCACAAACCGTGAGAAAGAGGTTTAGAAACAGTTAACTTCTATCTTAAGTGGGACAAACTATACAGCTGTATTAAAATCTACAAATATATAAAAATATTAAGGCATCAATGGACATTGTTATACCAGCATCTTACATTCAAAAAAGCAAATTTTTATACTAGAATTAGGGAGATATTATATAGGTTCATTATATATTTTTATATATATAATTTCCTTTATGTTGGCATAAGGTACTCCAGGTAAGACTTGCCTTGTGTTTAACCCCTCTCTAGCTACAAAACCTGATCAGTACAACATTTATGTGGTCAAACCAGAAAGCTAACAGAATTTCAGCTAGCAAAGCACATATAAGTCAGGCATGTGTGAGTGCTTTGATGAATCAAAGTATTACCATGACTGAATGAGTCCCCCAGAGCCAGGGCCAGTGCCTGCCATAGCTGTGGATGGACACTTGATTTGGACGGACCAGTTCCCAGGGCTTGAGAAAGGAGTGTTTTTCCCCATGCCTGATAAGCACAGGCAAGGGTCTGTCTCACCAGGCTTTTTTCTCATTTATAGGATCATAGAATGCCAGGATGGTTTGGGTTGGAAGGGACCTTCAGGATCATCTAGGTTCAACCCTCCTGCCATGGGCAGGGACACCTTTCACTAGACCAGGTTGCTCAAGGTCCCATCCAACCTGGCCTTGAATACTTCCAGGGATGGGACATCTATCACCTCTTTGGACAACCTGTGCCAGGGCCTCACCACCTTCACAGTCAAGAATTTCTTTCCAATATCTAACCTCAACCTGTCCTCTGTCAGTTTGAAGCCATGCCCTCTTGTCCTGTCACTCCATGCCCTTGTCAAAAGT
>JAWWMP010000081.1:73490003-73510165 GCA_035047865.1 Dendrocincla tyrannina | reverse complement strand
CCTCCCTCCCTCCCTTCCTTCCTTCCTTCCTCCCTTCCTTCTTTCCTGCCTGCCTGCCTGCCTGCCTGCCTGCCTCCCTCCCTCCCTCCCTCCCTCCCTCCCTCCCTCCCTCCCTCTTAATTTGTTAAGTGAACTGAGGTTTGGGTTTTTTTGCTGTTGAGGGCATGAGCAGTGAAGAATACATCTGCATTTAGCTTGCATACAAATGGAAAGGTTGTGTGTCCAGCTACATGACTGGGACAATGTGAATGGGAAAAATTGCCAAAAGGAGTTTTTCACACCTTTTAATAACTTTCAAGCCTCAGTAGAAAACACTGGATCTGGTTTTATTTTTTGTGAATAAGTATGTTCACAGTTTATATTTAAAAATATTGCACATCAACTCTGACTCATTCCTTCTGTTAATCACTTGCAGATTAAATTTCTTCTAACTTTAAAATTAATTACTGGCAAAATAGTCCTTTTCCACTTGCTTTCAATTAAAGGTAGCAGAAAATGAGGAGAAACAAGTGAAGAGAGATGAAGTCTATGCCTAATTTAAACCAGGAAAGTTCTGCTGAATTTGCCAAGGGTGGGAGTTGGGACTTGTGAGATACAGTCAGACTTCTGTTATGTCTGAACAAGCAGCCTGTAAAGCAGCTTTACTTCACTGTGTTTTCTTCTCAATAATTTTTCATTAAAAACAAAGAAACAAACAAAAAAAAAGGTCAGATTTACAGTAATTCTTTGCATGCAGGTTAAGTATGAAATTATTGTACAAAATTGTACAATATGTACAATTGTTTGTAAAAAAATCTGTCCAACTTTATTTCCTAAGTAAATCTTAGAGAGAAGTTAAAATGTATTTACATTAACAATATTAGCAACTGCCAAGTAGACACAATTTATTCTGCTGTAACATGACTGAAGCCAAAACAATCATGTAGGTGATTAAGTTCCCTCACAATGTTATTTTTTTTCCTATTGCATTCTGTGGTTTGCCGTGCCGCTGAAGAACATAAATCTTTTAGTCTTAGTTTGGATATTCTTATGCATTTTTTAAAGTTCATTCTTTATGGTTTTTTTCATGTGGCATTGTTACTCTTAATCCCTACGCCACCTTGTTCTGATAAATAGACAAAATATTTTTTTGTCTTCACTTATGAAAGAACTTTCCTTCCACTCAAGGATATCAGTTATATTTGGTTATACTTATTTAAATTAAAATAAAAATTTCCTCAAACACAAAAAAAAGCCTATGTGAGTTAGCTTGAATCTGCAGGGAGGGAGAGGGAAGAGGAAAGGAATGCCCATGATTTCCTACTTCTGATGAGACACGGAAATAAACAAGAAATAAGCTTTTTAAGTGCTTCATCCCTGCAAGATGGAGAAGAGTAGAAAAAAAATAGCACAAAGCAATCACCACTGTTACACAGAAGCCATAAAATCTTGAATGCCACTTTGGATTTCCTTCTCAAAAGAAGTATGTCCCTGTGGCAGTTCTGAAGCTTGGAAAGCTTTGTTCTCGGCTGGAGTGACAGACTTGGCTTTATTACTGGTGTTCAAATACTTCTTTGCAGCTCAAGAGAATGCTTCCATAAGAATGTTCTTGGGGATTTACTCCTTCTGAGAGATGAATTAAAAATAACAGCCCCACAATGGTCTTCCGTCAAATCTCTACTGTCATTTAAAATTTGAGCACTGTATAACTAAAGTCTATATAGAATCCCCCTGAGAAGCCATATATTTTGTCTTAAGTGTGTCACAGATTAAGGAAGTTGCACACACTTTCCAGGAACAAAGATCAGTTAACCAAATATTTTGAGTTCCCTTACTGTAACATTGACATTTTATGTGTTTAATTTGAATCAAGGTCACATAGTAATGGATTCTATGTTATAAAAATATAAACAAAGCCTGTGTCCTTATCATTGTGGTTGAAATTCTTGTGATACAATTGCAGAATTTCTGACCAAAGCAAGTTGCTTTTTATTTTTTCCTCAGAGATCTGAATACAGAAGAAAATAGGTTTTAATATTCCTTTACAGTAAGATGATTCCCTTTCTTGGCCTCTCACTGTGACACATATTTATTAAGCCCCTAAAAATTATGCAGTGTAAAAAGGTACCTGGACAACAGGAGTGTTGAGAGAATGCTCAGCTTTGTTCCCAGCTCTTGGTGTTTAGAAACAGTGAGTCCTTACGTTTCCTTACTCTTTTGTATATAAAAAGTTGCAAAGAACAAATAGTTACAATGGTAAAGGATAGTGGTTCATATAATAGCTGAAAGTTTAAACTTGATATTCTTAGAGTACTGTGTGTCCTAATTTATACAGAACTCTCTGAAATTGTCTGTTAGTATGTTTAAAGGTAATAAAACTTGTTAGGCTTTGAAATTTATTTTATGCTGTCTGTCCCTTGAGCAGTGGTTTGAGTGGGAAAAGTGCATTTCTAAGACCTGACCACTATTCATGAATCACTTGTATCTGAGTATTTTAAAACAGACCATTGTACCCAAAGCAACAGAAGCTGACATGTTCCCCAGAAAAGTTGTAGATGCCTTGTTCCTGGAAGTGTTCAAGGTGGATGGGGCTCTGGGCAAACTGGTCTGGTGAAAGGTATCCCTGCCCACAGCAAGGGGGTTGGAACTGGATGATCTTTAATGTCGCTTTCAACACAAATCATTCTATGATTCTATGACTTCAAAAGACAAGTAGACAGTGGTAGCATAACATGTTACATTGTTGTGCTGGTTTTGGCCAGGACAATTTTCTTCACAATAGCCAGTATGGGGACATGCTTTGAATTTTTGCTGGAAACAGGGTTGATAACACAGAGTTATTGCTGAGAAGTGCTTACAGAGAGTCAAGATCTTTTCTGCTTCTTGTACTGCTCTGCCAATGAGGAGGTTGTGTGTGAACAAGAAGCTGGAAAGGGACACAGCCAGGACAGCTGACTCCAACTGACCCAGAAGACTATTGCATACCATATATCATCATGTTCAGTATATAAAGCTGTGGGAAGAGGAAGGAAGTGGGAGACATATGGAGTGATGATATTTGCCTTCCCAAGTCATAATTGTGTACGTTGGAGCCCTGCTTTCCTGGAGATGGCTGAACACCTACCTGTCCATGTGAAGTGATGACTGAATTCCTTGCTTTGCTTTGCTTGCATGTGTGGATTTTCTTTTACTTTTTAAACTGTCTTTATTTCAACCCATGAGCTTTTTTTGTCTGTACCCGTCTAATTCTTTCCCTGGAAGGGGGAGTAAGTGAGCAGCTGCATGGGTCTTGTTTACTGGTTGGGATTAAACCATGACAATTGTATATAATTGTAGATAATTTTGTCTTTTCAGTAAAAAGAGGGTTCATCTGTATGTTTACTCTTCAGGCATAAATGGCATTTGCTGAGACTAACAAAAAGTTCTGGTGGTTTTCTTAATACATTTTTCAAAGGAAGGTTTTGTGTTAAAAACCGGCACATTTTATTCTATGCTACTCAATGTAGTCTGTTTTCACATAGATCTCTTTTTTTTTCTGTCATATCTTATTCTCCTGCTACAGACTCAAGAAGCAAAGAGAAAAAGAAAGAAGTTAGTCCCTTAGGCTGTTATCAGACTTGTGAATATATCTACTTTTAATTTTTTTAAGAAGAAGGCAAAATAATCTAAAGTCTCAAGTGCTAACTGTCCTTGGTGTACACCATTTTAGGAGAATACTTTCAAGTAACATGTTTAACTGATGTGTGTTCTATTCTGCAATTCAGCTTGTAAGTGCCCTTCTGTGTACATTTAAATTATATTTTTGTTCAACTTAATGATGATGAAAATTATGTATATAAGATGAAACAATCTAACATTTTCAGTTGTGTCCAAAGTTCAGAGTTATTTTCAGCTATTTTAGGAGGTGAATATCAACATAATGATTATCAAAGAGGGTAACTGTAAGCAGTTGCATTTTTTTAGCTGTTCATATGTTTGTCTTACTGAGGGTGCACTTGATGCCCTCATTCCTGTAATTGATAAAGATATTAAACAGGAATGGCCCCAATATAGAGCCCTAGGTAACACTATTTGTGACTGGCTACCAGCTGGATTTAACTCCATTCACCAGCGCTTCACTAGGCCTGGCCATCCAGCCATTTTTCTTACCCATGAAAGAGTACACCTGTCTAAGCCATGAGTTGCTAGTTTCATCAGAAGAATGCTGTGAGAGTGATGTGTGATCATTTAACAAATGGATTTCAAACAGAATTTTCAGGGTAACAAAAAATACCTATAAAAATATTATCGTACTCCACAAGACTGATCATCATAAGAAATAGCAACATAATAAAGATGGTACCTTAATAAATTAGAGAAAGTTTAAAACTTTCTTCTCTACAGGAGAAAAAGCTTGACAAAAGGAGTATACCTTTAATATATCGATCAATTAAAAAAATCTGTAGCCTTTCATTTTTTTAAAGCAAGGAATAGTTCTGTCAGTACAGCTGACGGCTGTAGAAGATCTGAATCCTGCTAGAGGCCAACATCTCTGCAGCTGTAGCCCTTGTCATTAATATTACACTAGAATGAAGAAGAATTCATTCTGTAGTGTGCATAAACTAGCAGCAATGGATATTGGACAACCTATCCAGCATAGCTTGGCACACTTTTTCCTTCAGTCAAGATAGTTAAAGATAAGTTCTTCAAAACAGATTTGAAGTAACAAAAAGGAATACATTTCAGATGTTTATCTTCAATTGCAAAGAACAAAAGCGGAACTTTTCTAAAAAGTCTCTATCCTTTCTCAAGTTAGTACTTTAAAAAATAATATTATTTATCCAAATATTTTTTTATACATAGTTTGAAACAGGACTGGAGATGTTCCCTCAACACTTTCACATGTCCTTGTGTGTAAAACAAGGAGAGGAACCCTAACATGGATTAACTTGTTCAGTTTTAGAGGATTCAGGTACATGCTAAGTTACCAGAGTTTGAAGAATTACAAAGTACTAACTGATCCATGGTAACTACATATTTCAGATGTAAGATAAGGCATTCAGGATCAAACTTTTCACAGAATAATCACTCCTACTGTATTGGGCTTGCTTGGCAAGGTTTTGATAGTGGATAGCTACAGGAGTGGCTTTTCTGAGAAGAGGCCAGAAGCTTCTGTTCAACAAAGCCAGTGCCAGCTGACAGACCTGACACATCAGTGGTGCTAGTAGTCCCCCTGTGATTTAAGAAGGAAAAAAACAACTGCATAACCGCAGCTGAAAGAGAGGAGTGAGAATATGTGAGAGAAATAGTTCTGCAGACACAAGGCTAGTAAAGAAGGAGAGGGAGGAGGTGTTCCTTATGCCAGGGCAGAGATTTCCCTGCAGCCTGTAGTGAAGATGCTGGTGAGGCAGGCTGTTCCTCTGCAGCCCATGGAGGTCCATGGAGGAGCAGATATCCACCTGCAGCTCATGGAGTACCCCACACAGAAGCAGGTGGATGTGCCTGAGGAAGGCTATCACCGTGTATGTGACTGTGCTGCATCAGGCTTATATCAGGACCTGTGACCTGGCTGAAAGGAGCCCAAGATGAAACAGATAGGGTGATCCACACTGGAGCAGGCTATTCCTGAAGGACTACAATCTTTGGGAGGGACCCATACTGGAGCAGCTTGTGGAAGACTGTCTTCAGTGGGAGGGAAGTGGACAACATGTGATTAACTGATTGAACTCTCATTCCCTGCCCCCCCTGCACAATCTGGGGGAAGGATGTAAAGAGATACAGGAATGAAGTTGAGCCTGGGAAGATGGGAGAGGCAGGGGGAAGGTATTTTAAGATTTTTTATACTTCTGTTATCCTGTTCTGATTTGATTGCTAATAAATTAAATTAATTTCTCCAAGTCAAGTCTGTTTTGCCCATGATAGTAACTGGTGAGTGATCTTTACTTGTCCTTAACTTGACCCACAAGCCTCTTTCCAGTTGAGGAGAGGAAGTGATAAAGTGTGCACCTGGCATCCAGTCAAGGCTAACTCACCACACCTACCCTGCATCTTCAATGGGAAACATCCTGTCTCATGGAAACAAAAACTGGAACAATAATGCCCAGACTGAATTCACATAAGACTGTCTTCTTATTTCTCTTACAGAAAGATAATCATTCTGTTGCTATTCTATGCACTAAAAAAACCCCACAATAAAAATATTGTGCCACATCAAAGAGTATGTCAGCATTTTCCTTGGATAGAGAAGAACTGAAGAAGGTCTGAGTGAACCCCATTAGTTTTCTCTGCATAAAAAAGGGGGCAATAATTGTTCTAAATTGTTGTGAAAAATACAGCAATAAGGTCTCTCTTTCCTAATCATCTTTCTTACTGCAAAAACAGGGAACTGGGATAATATGTGTCTGAGGAATGCGGCAGGAGAATTCTCCTAAACAAGCTGTACAATAGCCAGTTATTTGGGCTTTGCCATTTCTTCAAGACTGAAGTAACAGAGGACTTTTCTTTTAATATTACTTTGTTTGCTTTAGTTCTTTTCTGCTTATGCCTTGCATTTAGAAGGTCTTACCAGAATAGAATTAAATTTGGGCAACTCCTTGATGTTTTTTATTTAAAGTAATTTTATTATAGGTTACGCCACTCTGGTGAAGGTAAGAGCACAACCTGTTTTTAAGTACTCTAAAAAACAGGCTAGGAAATCTTCAAATGAGATCAATAGTTTTCTGCTTTCCTCTACTGTCTTGATTACTCTCCAGGAACTCATGGCACTACTGAAGAAGAAATGGAATAAGTACAAGAAAATATCTGCAATGTTTGGAGCTAAAGATAATTTTATATTTATATAAAGCTTAGTTTTTCCTTTCATACAGAAGTCTAGTTGGAGAGATTCAACTTTACCTAGGTCTACCTGTCCACACTCACTCTTGCAATGTCACTATCTCCTTTACTGTTCATTGACAGCCATGAAGTGGGACAAAAAAATCTCATGATTAATGGAAGTAGAATCAGCTTTTCAAATGAGCATCAAGAGTTTTGTGGTGTTTTTTGTTTACTGAATTCTGAAGATTTTCCATGATATTTAATTCTGTTGATAATTATTTAGCAGCACCTTTTTTGAAAAGTGGCATTGATGTATAAATTATATATTAACTTTGCGGCACAGTAGTGAATATATAATAATAAATCCTCTAAATCTAGTAGTATTCCTTACAATTATGGACAGATATTTGTGTATTCACTATCACGGCTGATGGGAACGCTCCCCCTCTTCAGTCCTCCCCCCCAGGTGCACAGTGGTCCCCTGAGGTCCCAGTAAAGAGGTCCACACACTCCGAGGACAGGAAGCAGAGAGAGAGATTTATTCACCTGACCGGGTCAATTATAGATTACCCGGCAGGGAGGGTTTAAGGGAGGGGATACAAAAGGACCAATCAGGGAAGGTTTCACACACCATGGGTTGGGCTTACATACTAATCAGGAAGAGGTAAGGGGTTTTTTTCAGAGGCATGGGAAAAAGGGAACTTTCAGTTTACAACACAGTAAAAAGCTCAGGTTTACTTTGATTGATTTCTGCATCTTAAGAGACTTCCTGTTACAATTCACTACAGAACCCAGTTGAAATCCTTCACTCCTTTTAAGATAGCTGTAGTTCTATTGCTTTATATGACTCTCTAAAACTTTATCGCACCATTTTTTTTCTGACTTCTGTTCAACTACTTTTCTTTTGAACTGACATTGCTGTGCTCTAACTCCTTTCCCAGATTCATAGCAAGGGAGTAGTCAGTAAAGAGGGAGCTTACAAATGCTTAGTAGATTTGCTCCCATACAGCTCCAATGCAGCTAGCCAAATCTGTGCAATGACGTTGTGTAGAAAGAAGTTCATAGCCATCTACTCTCAACAGCCACGAAGAAAGTACCACCTCTTGAAAGACAGACCTACACAGACCTACCTGGAGCAATAACTAAATGTAAAAGCTCACGTTATTGATGTTATGTGTAAGCACAATAAGAATGTGTTTAGTTGTTAAAGCAGTATGATTGAACAATATTTTGGTTTTTTTCAGTTAAGAAATACATACCAAACTGCTTTCAACACATGGTCTGCTCACTGAACCTCACCAAGTTCCTATGTATTAAATCAGATTCAGTGTGTTTACATGCTTTAGATCAGTCCCTTAATTTGAAATTTAAATCTTGTCTTCTTGTGTAGATTTACTAAGAATAATAGTATAATCGAGCAGATTTTTCATATGAAAAATACATGAGCTATTTTACTATTCAGTGCTGTTGGAGGTACTTGTAATTATCCAGTTGACTTTTGCAATAATAAGGCTTTTTTTCTTCAGCTGATAGATAGTTGAGCTCTGTGACGAAAAGCATCGACAGTCCTTGTCTTTCCAACTTTACATTGTAATTAAGGATACTGAAATAACTGCAGTTCCCTGATTTTGTATATTGTCTTGCAAATCTGTTTCATAATCTGCTTGTCAAAATCAGCAAAGCAGGAACACTAGCTTTGAATGGTGTTTTGTTGTGCAGAAAGAAAAGTTGTTCTACCTGCCACAGACATTTTAAAGGCTCTCAGTGTAGAACCATTTGTTCAGAAGTTTTGAAGCCATTGAAGTTATTTTTAGAATTACAGTCACAACTGGCTAGAGCAATAGTATTTTGACTTATATTTACTCTTTGCTATAAACATTCTTGTTCAGTGAAAGATTTTTTTAGATCTTTCACTTCAGGGATGATTTGTTATGAATGTATGTTCAATGCAAAAACATCAATTAATAGGTTATGCTATAAACTTCTTATCTATTGAAACTGAAATGCATACATTTATTGAAATGTTGCATTTGTTTTTGCAGGACAAAGCAGATGTATGTATGCTTGTACATGCTGCTTTTGCAGTAAGTGAAATACCTTTCGTTGCTGCTTGTGTGAGGGGTAAGTTGGAGTGCATGGGGCACTTCCTGGGAACTGATGATGAGCCAGACAAGAACTGGTGGGTCAGGATTAAAGTGAAGACTAACGTGTAAGATTCTAAGAAGACCTGATTAGGAAATAATGCATGAGAACTGCTTCAGAAAACTGGAAGAAACCTTGTGTTTGGAAACCTTATGAGGAACTTCCTGATGTGGGTGATAAAGGAGTTGATGGGAAAGATGATCTGTTGTACCTGATACCTTTGGGACAGATAGTGAATTGAAAACAGCCCTTCACAGAAGGATCTGTGCATTCTCATCGATGAAAAGCTGCATGTAAGCAGGCAGTGTGCTTGCAGCGCAGAGAGCCAACTGTATGCTAGGTTGCATCAAAGTAAGCGTGGCCAGCAGGTCGAGGGAGAGGATTCTGCCCCTGTATTTTGCACTCATGAGACCTCACCAAGAGTACTGCGTCCAGCTTTAGGGGCCCAAATACGAGGACATAGACTTGTTGTAGCAAGTCCAAAGGAGGGTGACAAATATTATCACAGGGCTGAAGCATCTCTTCTATGAAGACAGTCTGAGAGAGATGGGAGAATTCAGCTTAGAAAGAGAAAGTTCTGAGGCCTTCCAGTACCTAAAGAGGACCTAAAAGAAAGCTGGAGGGGGACATTTTACAAGACCATGTAGTGATAGGACAAGGGAGAATGACTTTAAACTGAAAGAGGGTAGGTTTATATATGACATTAGGAAGAAATTCTTTCCTGTGAGAGTGGTGACAGTAGACCATGCTTCCCAGAGAATGTGGATGCTCCATTCCTGGAAGTGTTCAAGGTCAGTCTGGATTAATCTTTGAGCACCTGTTCTAGTGGAAGGTGTCATGTCCATGGCAGGTGGTTTGAAACTAGATGATCCTTAAGGTCCCTTCCAACCCAAACCATTGTATGTTTGTATGATTTTGGGAACTAGTCCCACACTTTGAGATTTTTGTACCTAGAGTTTCTCAGAAATTCTGCACTGATCTGGAACCTCAATATGGACAGGATTTATCTTCTTGTTTTTTATTCTCTGGAAACAGTGTGTCTTCCAGGGTATAAGGACTCTGTAGCCAAAAATTGCTTGTCTAAAAACTTTTTTAAAGTTTGTTAGCCCTGTGAATAGCATAGGAGGTTTCAGGGGTTAAAATTTTATGTTTCCAACTGATATTATTTTTTAAAACAGACACACAGAAATGTTCTGTTTGAAGCCTAAAAAAATAACAGTGCAGAAGTGTTTTTAATTGGCAGAGAAGACTGCACTTCAGGTCAGACACTGAAGTCTTCTAGAGGCTTACAGGATGCCAGTGACATAGAAACCAGGTTGTTTCAGGGAAGAAAGATTAAAGAAACATTGCACTTCAGTGGTAGTACTAAATAGACTGTTCAATGTAGAAAATGCAATGCATCAAGTATATTCTAAGTATACTGACTGAAAAGCATTGCACCTTTAACTTGTAAAAATAGGGATATTTTTAAGACTTTACAGACTTTTCCTTGTTTTTTCTGAGTTTGATTCTGTCAGAAAAGATATGTAAAGACCAGTGTGGAGGAGGGAGCAGAAGGATTGTTGTTACTGTTCTTATTGTGACAACCTATTAGTAGTCTCTGAATAGTCAGTAAAATGTGGCTTTTGTTGATTTGCAAGTTGCAGGAGATAACGAATTGTGAAGGAAGCTGTCCATGAAAAACAGGTAAGTAATTTGCGCCCATGGTGAAAACTAATCTGTAATGCAAAGCAAGCCTTCTGGTCAGTCAAGATATACTAGATTGATTGGGCACATACAGCACCATACTGCCTCATTACACTAATCAAAAAAACAGACACAGACATAGGTTACAGCACATAGAACACATATTCCTACACAGGCCAATAAAACTCTGAAATTTGTCCAGTATTTTGTATTGTTGCCATATCAATCTGCTGATTCAAAGGAGTTCTTTTGGGAAAAGATACGAGATCTGTCAAATGAGGAATCTGTCAAATGGCTCCATGGGTTCTCTTCTTATAAGGGCTAAGTCTAAATTTCAAAGCAGGTGCTCCTTGTGACGTGTCTTGCATTTCTGATTGCCTTATTATCCAAATGAGGGCTCTGTCAAGCAGACAAGTTCCCTCTGTGCCACAATCCTGTGCAAGTAAGATGTGGGCATGCTCTTTTGAATTTTCTTGATTCGCTGATTATTTACATCTACTGTTGTTAATGTTTCCAAACCTTAAACAGTATTTTATATGAATATGATTGATCTGTTTTTATTTAGCATAGGTCCACATGTTAATCAATACCCATTGATGTTCTTCTTCATCATTGCCAGTATGTAATAACAGAAGCTTATTTGTTTAACAAGAGTAAGTATTTGTTGTCACACTTACTGAAAGGAGTATACCAGTATCCTGCTCTATCTGCAAAATCACTCATTACAAATGCCTGAAAAGTACTTTCCTTTTTCTGTTTTTTTGTTTTGGTTTTTTTTTTTGTTTGTTTGTTGTTTTTTGTTGTTTTTTTTCTTTTCTTTTTCCAGTTTGGATCACACTGTTCTGGTGCCCACAGTGTGGGAGTGTTCTATTGTTCTCTGGATTCTTTCTGCAGTCTTGCAGCCAAGTTTCTTCCCAGACAAAATGTGAGGCAATCCAGTGGGTCTAGGAGCTACTTTAAAGGGCAGTACTTTATTAGACCTCACTTCTTCTGGCCACTGCAATCCTTCAAAACAAGTTAACAGATGCATTTTCAGCATTATTCTACAAAAGCACATACATGTCAAGTAGCTAGGTAGCATTACCATTTTGGTGTGTTGCAAAAGGATTTTGTAAGTTGCATTTTCTAAATGCATCAGACCCTTGAAGAATTTACATAAGGTTTAGTAGAGATGTAGCTCTTGCTGCAGTCTACCTCAAGCTTTCTTGCAGCAGGGAGGGATATCTGCCTTCACAAATCTGCCTTATTATCTGCAAGTAACACATCATGCTGAAAGTTGGAATATAATTGAGCAATCTAGAAAAATACAACAGACTGCTAAAAATTGTGCATGTTAATAACCATCATAAAGTAACTTGATCACATGCAAATACTGGGAAAGGAAATGTCTTGTATAGAATGTGACTGATTTATCAAACAAGTTTTTGACTGTGCACTGAATTTGTAGTATGTCTTTCTATATCTGACTGTTAATATCAGAAGGGACAGTTGTGATATACAGCAATCAGTTAATCCTTTTTCTTTCTCATGTGTGTTTCTAATGTAAACTGATTTAATTCTACCTTAAACTCTGTCAATGACACCATCTATATGCCCTGGCACAAAAGTGTGTGCAAGTGGGTTAGAGATGGATGAATGGGACTTCAAATGGGGGAGTTTTAAGACTAGTTGAATACAGAGAATGAGTGAAAGACCTGATGAAAACAGGGAAGATAATGTCTGAATACAAAACCAAATAAATCTTAGTGATTCTTTGCAGTGTTGGAAAAGAAGCAAGAAATTAGAGGAACCAAAAAATAAATGGAAGGCATAACCAAAGTAAAAAGGAATGAGGTCTGTAAGTATGATCAAAAAAGTTGAGTAAAGACAAGGTGTGGAAATGTACACACTGAATTATAACAAACTATACTTTGAAAAGGTTAATTCACTGTGAAATATCTTCTCAGTAATAGTTTGTTCAGTGTGGCCTATCTTAGGTTTCAAAAGAAGGACCACTAAATCACTGTCTTACTGCTAGAATCTAGTCCCTTTTCTGGGTAATGTTAATTTATTGATTTGTTTTCTTCTTAAAAACTGTTTGGAAGAGTAGAACTTGGAAGTCTTGATAGATTACATCTGAAAAACAGCTGACAATTTTTTTCACTATTACATAAGATATGCCAAAAAAGACAGATCACAGATCTTTGAAAATATTTTCTGTAGTTTCTCCATTTTTAGGATACAACTGAAATCATAAAAACTTTAGAAATTCTTTGGAAAAGAACCAAGATCAGGTGAATTTGAATGAGGTTTTCTTATTAAGTTTTTATTTTTATTTATTCATTACACTAAAATGACACCTCACAGTATATTGATTTTCAGTGTGTTTCTTTGTACCTCAAAGGCCCAACTTGATATGTAGCAATGGGACACGGCTAACATTACTGGTTCCTGTTACCGTGAAAATGAGACTACTTCAGATGAGAGAGCTGTGCTTTGTTTAAACAGTCTAGGAATAGTTTCTGTTTATCTTGCCTTCTTAGCTGCTTCTGGCAAATAGCAGAGTTCAGGTATTAATCTTTACAAATGAATGCAAAACAAAAATAATATATTTAAAATGTAACATAAGTCATGAAGTTGCAACATTAAAATTTATAAGTGAGACCACTGAAAAATTAGATGCTCACTGCAAATGTTTCTGAGACTAGTAGATTTAGGGCAAACATAAGTACCATTATACAAATTATCTGTACTGCCACCCATGTCTACCTTCATATATACTAAGGCAGGTGTTTAAGTGACAAAGAGGCATTAAAACCATGTACTTCAAATGAAACAATAGTTTTACATAGTCCATCTTTTTGTTGTTACGAGGTGAGACTGTAACAGTGTTTTACTGAAGGTGATATGGTGATCTGGTTTTAAAAAATAATAATTTGCCTGTACCTGGTAATGTTGAATGGTGCTTGAAATTCCACTAATCTGAAATCAAACAATGTCTGAATTTAGTGTTGCCACATAACCAAAGTTTACTTTACCATCTATTCCATGATAGCTGTGTACTTGTTCAGAAAAAAAAAAATAAAAACATTTACAGAATAGTTTTCATCAACAGGCAAAAAAACAGTGACTTAGCGGACAAGTGTAAAGAAACCTATTCAGCTACTGGATAGCAGACTTCATGCAGTAACACTATAATCCTACATATTTTATGGGTATAATTTGGCATGATTGAAAATTACAAGGTAAGGAAACAAAAAAAGATCAAGGTCCATGACAAATATTAAGATTGCAGGTATCACATAGTTCTGTATGAATGTTGAAGTAACTTTGATTAAAACTCCTTTTTTCTTGATGAATGTGGTGGGGATTCTCATTCCTAGTGTCAGTGTAATTTTCTCATAAGCTTCCCATAATTCAACTTTGCTTAATACAATACTTTGGCTTTGAACAGCATTAAAAGGGAAAAAAAATCCTCTTAATTTCTTCCAGTTTTATTTCTGTACTTATGTATTCAGACTGTCTCCATTTAGATTTTTATTTTCCTTACACCTCTGGGCATTTTGGAGAAGGATCCATCTTCACATTGCAATGCAGTTTTCATCTCTTGGGCAGTCTACAGACTGAATGTTGTATTAAAAAGTGAGTATCTAGAAGTTTTATTTTCTGCATTGTTTTCATGTATAGAATATCACATCTGTTGTGACACATAGCTAAATTCAGTTATCTCAGCAGAGATGAATGACTTCCTCAGTGTTATAAATAATGTGAAAAACTGAAAAAACCCACTTTTTCTCACTTTGTCATTTAAGAGGTTTTGTGACACACCCCCTCTCTGTTAGAATAAGAAAACATTTACTGCAATTTTCATATGAAACAAAGCTGTAGGGGAATTTTTCATCTCTTTTAGCACCCTACCATGACTAAATTATAGTCTGCTACCTTAGATGGAGGATAGGGGAGAAAGCAAATCAATTGAATGGAGAACAGCCTTCCCCCTGTGGAAATATACAACCTCCAGCATCATGGCTAGGCTTTGCGAACAAAGATTTGCAAGGGCTCTACCCATGCTTGCTGCAAGCACACTGGTGGCTAAAAAGGCCAATGTGAGATAGGCAAGTCCGATTGCAAAAGGCACAGTGGAAAGTCTCCATCAGCACTACTGGTGAGGCACCGTTCTTCCTGCATTGCCTTTTTTCCTCCAGACTGATTCTGCGTGTGTTCTCAAAGGAAGCAGCAGCATTATGGATGGTGTGTCTCCATTTCTCCTGACTGGAGGCCAGAGTAGACCGCTGATGGTGGTCAATATGGCCAAGGTTGAGGTATTGTTTCAGGGAGTCTTGTACCTCCTCTTCGGGGCTCCTCTCTTGCGGCAGCTGGTGGCGAGTTCACTATAGAGCACAATCTTAGGGAGGCCGTGATCCCCCATCCTGGAGACATCCTGCCCTGCCCAGCACAGAGCAGCCTCTTAGATGGATAGCGTTACAGGGCTAGCAAGCTCCATCTGCCTGGGTTTGGATTTGGAGTTGTCCTTCTCCTAGGATGGTTGCCAGGAGGCTAGTGGACACACTTTGTCTGACCCTTCAGCTGAGACCTGACTAGCATGGGAGACCCTACTGGAGGTATGTACCACCTCCAGCACAGCTCGCAACCTCATAAGAGCACGCAAGCTTCTCCCCTGTGACAAGGAGGTGTCCGTAGAGAAGATACAACCTAAATAAATGTGATTTAGTCTTTGTTACAGTTTTCTGTATGAGACTGATGGAATGCTGAAATAACTGAAGACCTATTTTGAAAAATTTGCAGTCGTTTGATATTTGTAATATATAGGCTCTTTCAGTTTTGGAGAAGAGAAAATTAATATTTTACTTCAGAGAAGAGAAAATTAATATTATAGTTATGGTCATATTTCTGTGATTCAAAAGTCACATTTTAGGAACTCAATAATTTCTGGTTATTGCAATTTATGTAATATTTTTTCTCCCATTAAATACTAAAAAATTACTTCCTGTTAACACAAAAAGAACCAATTTCAGTTTGGAAGTGTTTGAATTTTTAAAACGTGTGAGATTTTAAGTTTAACATATGATTTTGAAGGTATGTTATTTTTTTATTTAACAAATTTTGAAATTCTATTGTGAAAGTCTGTACTGGTTTAGACCCAGATGACAATTAAGTATCACATAGCCACTTACTCTCTTTACCTTCACTCTTGTGGTGAGGAGAATAGTGGACAAAAATTAAGCCTCACGGATTGAGATAAAACCAGTTTAATAACTGAAATTGAATAAAATATAATAATGACAATAGCAACAACAATTATACTAATGACAATGATAACAGTAACTGTAATGGGACAGAGTGAGAGATAGAGAGAAATAAAACCCAAAAGAAATAAGTGATGCACAGTACAACTGCTCACTACCTGCTGATGGATGTCCATCTCATCCCCGGGCAGAAATCAGCAAGTTCCATCCAACTCTCCCCGGTTTATATGTCAGGCATGATACTCTATAGAATATAATATCCCTTTGGTCAGTTTGGGTCAGCTGTCCTGGCCATGCTCACTCACAACTTCCTGTGCACCTGTTCACCATCAGAGCACAGGAAACTGAAAACTGCTAGATTTAGAGTAAGAGCTGCTCAACAAGAACTAAAACATCGCCATGTTATCAGCATTATGTTCATACTAAATCCGAAACACAGCACTATACCAGCTACTAAGAAGAAAATTAATTATACTCCAGTTGAAAGAAAGAAAAAGTTCTTTCAAAACAATTACAGATGTTCACTGAAGCTTGCTGGCTAGTTCATGCCTCTTCTGCATGATTAGAATTCACTAATGCAAGAACTTTGTTGGTTAGAGAACTTCAATCGTCTCATCCACAGCTCAAGTGTATGGGAACTAGGTGTTCTCTCCAAAACCAGCTTGGTGTAGCTGATGGAGTCTCTCATAATTTCTGTTGGGTAACTTTTCGTAACTCAAAAAAATGGAAGATAATTGTCTTGGGAGCGGGAGGGAAGAGTGAACCTACAAATCTGTTCATTAAGTTTAAACTAAGAGTACAATGCAGAAAGAGCTTGAGGATATTTCCTTTTATAATCATACTCAAATTTGTTTTGCCCAAACAGAATCTGTGTGAACTGACTGGTGAAAGCTTCATATAAGTTTCATATAATTTGCAATTTACTACACACAGTACTAAGCAGAAGATAATGCTTCTTGTTGAGAGACAAGCTATTAGCTCTACAAGCATAGAGCCTGGAAGGGCATGTTTATACTTCTAGGCAGAAATATTATTTCTTTAATGTTTGTTGAAATATTTTCAGAATTTAGTTTTTTTCTGGCTCTGAAGTTGGGTGAAATATTCAGGAAAGATCAAGAACTGCACTATTTCTAAGATCCCTTGTGACTACGCTTTGAATTAAATGATGAAAGAATGAAAATGGTAAGGGAAATAACCCATGTAGTTAGTTACAAGGGAAGGTTATCAACAGTAATACAGTCAAAACTTAATAAGAGTCTAATAGATGTTTTTAAATTAGTATTTTAAAAGAAACTGCTTGTAAAAAACCCTCTTTCAGGCAGTGTTAATGGATTGCATTTGCACAGTGAGCTATTCAGAGCAATTTGTATACCATAATATGTGCACTTCTGTAGTTCAATACAGAATACAAAATGAGTCCTAGCCAAGCTTCATTCCAACAATACAGTGCTTAATAGCTCTGTTCATTATTCTGCTTTGACGTTTACTGTAACACATTACCTACCTGAGCTATAGGCGCTTCATCATTCAGCCTGCAATCTTTAGGGAGGAATCAAGGATCTTGAAATGTGCACAGTAACAAGTATTATAGCCAGAGATTTACAACTTTCTGTTTTGTTAGAAGTATTCAAGCAGCAGAACCCTTTAGCCTACGAGTGATGAGTGCTCATGCCACTAAAAAATGCAGAAATTAATCTAACCATTTAATATGTCCTCTACAAAAACTGTTCAAAGCTAAAATCTTCAGCAACCTTGTACTACAGAGTTCTCTGGTTTACACAGCTAATGCTAGGAAGACATTAAAGACTACATCTATGTCCCGTATACAAATTGGCTCTGAACAGAGTTCTAAGGCTTATCATTCTGAGTGATCTGCACTTTGAGGTTCCTTTTTTTGGTCATATAACAACACTTTAGTCCTTTAATGACAATGCTTAGAACTGTCTATCATAAGCATGAGCTTTTATATTTATAGCTATTCTAAACCTATCATAAAACAAAATAATATTTAAAAATTATTACTGATTATGTAATAACATGTCAGGCTATAGTCTGTACAGAACACAAAATTCTGGGATTATCCATGTTCTTAGGTGACACTGAGCAATTGTCAGAATAATGTTGATTTCATACCATGTCAGCTAGGACTCTGTTAAGAATACTATAATTCTAAAATATCAGATGTCAGTGTTTTAAGTAGAGATTTATAATAGAATAGAAAGATAAATTTGTTAAATTGATATGACTGGGGAAAGAACGGGGGTGTCTAGTTATACAGTCACCAGATGGACAACATTTCAAGAATACTTGGATTTTTGTAGCACATGCGTTAGCAGAACTGGATAGCTCTAATCACTTATTATTGTCATCGTTGTTAATCTTTACTAGACCACAGAACACATGTATTGGTGCTGCTGCCCAGACTACACGGAGTCAGCTGTTTTGGTGGTTGATGCCTTGTATGTGAGCATGAATGTGAGTGAATAAAACTGTTTGGTGTTAAAGCAAACTCACCTTCCCCTCCTGTAGGATCTTACACTGAGTTTTGCTACGTTTGTTAGCTTCAAAATATTTCTATGCATATAAATGACCTATGTCTCTTAGACTTTCTGCATTTAGATTTGTTTTCCATGAGATCATTTCCATATCTGCAGAAGGCTCTTATGAACCACTGGGTAGTTGTGTGAATTATTCAATCGCTCTCTTCCCTAGGAAGAGTTAAATAACTATAGTTCTAAATTTTTAGAAATGCCAGGGATTAAACAATTTTAATATGTAATAATCCTAAATATGTTGAGGCTGTAGTTTATCACAAGCCAACTTTGATATATTTGAATACAGTCTCCACATGCAATACTTCATCTTGATGTGGGCACTGAGTTTTTGGCTTGTCTTTGTATACATCCATCTGCTATACTATCTGTATGCTTGGTCACCAGGTGGTAGTAAAAAAATTAAGGTGTTATCCTGTATTCTTGAGGATCCCCTTGGTGGCTAGCAGTCCTAAATGAGGAGCACATTTGTGACTAGTGAAGGGATTCCACTGCCAAAAGCTTGTTGTTTCTCCCAGGTCATACTCTCTCACTGATGTATCGCTCCTGAGAAAAGACAACAAAGGAGAAATGTGTTGTAAATACCCTCGGAGAGAACCTTAAGATTTCTAAACTGTGCTTTGAGGCTTTTCACTTTGAATCAAATCCAGTGTTCCTATATCCCTTTCATAAATCTCTGGAATAATTTTTTCTTCTTAGTTTTTCCCTGAATCTACAGCTTCGTTATCAGAATGTTAAGATTCAGCTCTGCTTAAATCACAGGGCCTTGTCACATTGATCAGATTTACAGTTTTAAATGTTCATTTCTGTTATCTGTGTATTTATGTTGAGAAGTTAATGTGCAGATGAAGAGTTGAGAATGCATGTTATTAGGTGTAGTGGAAAATGAAATTTTTAATTATTTTTATCAAACCTGTGCTTGCAACAGTTATAAAGGAATGTATTATTTTACAAACTCTTTTCATGAAATGAATGTTGCTTTCCTAAGAAAGAGAAATTTTGTTATAGTTTCAAAATTTTTCGTGGATTTTTTTTTTCTCTCCTTTACCAACACAGTGGTTTGGAAGTTGAAGATCCCAGCCCGCCATTACCTTCTCCCAGAACCAGCTAACAAAGGGATGCTTGGTAGCTTTGCATTCCAACTTGATGGCTGGGGGAGGTGAGGGGGGCGGGGAGGGAGAGAGATTTTTCTGTGTTTTTTGTCACACTTCTCCGGCCAGCCGCCATTTGCTGGACTGATGGAAGCACTTGGAGGGAGCTCCCCTGGCTTGGCCCCCGATTCTGTATGCCCTGTGCTGTTCTTCGGAGAGAGAGAAGTCACCACTACCTGGATTTGCTAGAGATTCCTTGAGGGCTCATGCCACCGGCAGAGAAGTTGCTAACCCCCACCCCCCAACGCTTTTGGACAAAGGAGAAGGAGAGGGTCTTTGCCCATGGGAAAGGTTTCAGCCTGTCTTCTGGGGCCGCCATTCCCTCGTGAGTATTCTGAACCATTACATTTCCCTGGTTGCTGTCTTTGCCTCGTCACAGCCCGACAGTGACTTTCACAGCCGCTGCCCCCCGAGGCGTGGCATCACCTCTCACTGTCTGTAAATAGAACTGCAATGAGGGGGCAGAGATAACACTAGATTTGTTTGAAAGTTTTGGTTATAGTGTTTTTGTGTGTTCCGGTTTTTTGGTTATATATATATATATATATATATATATAAAACCAATATATATAACCTATATATATATAAAGGTTTTGTTATCCTTTTGTATA
>JAWWMP010000081.1:73459020-73488258 GCA_035047865.1 Dendrocincla tyrannina | reverse complement strand
ATATAACCTATATATATATAAAGGTTTTGTTATCCTTTTGTATACATTTTCTGATTAAAATCTCTTAATTTCACAGGCTGTGACGGTTTTTGGGAAGAGGGCCCTTTCCTAGTTCAGATTGGCGTCTTAATTGTCTTTTAAACTTAGACAATATCATAGCTGCATGAAAAGCAGTAGAATTGTGATTATTTTATGGAATGTTAGTATCAGAAATAATTGTTTCTGTCTGAGATGCAACTGAATCGTACAATAATACATCATTAATGACTAAATAATATAATTTTTAATTTAATTTAATTGTCTTTATCTCTTTGTTTCTGTTTTGATAAAGATGCCATATGGAAGTTCTTGAACTCTCACATCACGGAAGACTGCATATTTGTGACATATGGCCGAAAAAGAAAAAGTAATTTAAAGTAATGAGTCAAGGTTTTGGAACAATATGGCTCAAAATTGAGAAAAGGTGTTAGATGGTATGAGAAAGATTACTACCTGGTCACAGAATTCTGGTGATGCAAGTATGCCAGAGGTACTGCCTCATTCTCCCTTTCTTGAATACATCAAGGGAATGGGTCAGTTCAGTGATAAAATTGGTCAGCAAGTGATAAAACTGTAGTGGAAAAAAATTAAATTATTCCTATCTCTAAACCAGTCTCTGCACCTTTGCTAAGCTACTATTCTTAAAAAAATTCCCTCCTTCCAAAGTATATAGAGCAAGTATACCTTCATGTACATGAGTATAGAAGTCTGGTTTCTCCAGTGTTTGCATCCAGTTGTGAAGTTGAGGGAAGTAACTAGCTAGTAGTCTTCGAAAATTTGACCTCTGTTCAGACAAGACCATATACTTAATACTAGACTATCTATTTAGAAAAAAATACCATCCATATGCCTCACTCACTTCTACACATATCTAGAAATGATGACACGGGGTGGCTTGGAAGCTGTGTAGAGACAAAGATACACAACTACTTGTTCTTCTAATCCTTGCCTCGTGATACCTAGAGTAATTTGAAGAGTTAGTAATCAAAATAATTTCTGCACTGCTTTCATTGAGAAATTTTTATTCAAATAAATATCAGGGAAAAGTATAAATGAAAAGCCCTAGAAGTAAAACCACAGTCCCATAAATTAGTAAATACCAGAGTCCTATAACTTAAGTATATATCACTTGTAGGTTTTTTCAAAATGTTAAGTCTTAAAATTCTGTCTATTTTTTCCTTTATACAAAAGTATACCTGTGATTTTTCCAGGGGAAGCAGGGAGTAGGAGTTGGGAAACAAAACAAGGCACAACAAAACAGAAAAAACCACAACTACTTTTCCATTTCTAATAGCTTTCTAGGCTGCATGCAAATTCCCAAGTGATGCAAAACTGGTATGATGAATATATTTTAAAAAATGAAAAGCTAAGAGCAAAAAAAGTAGTTAGATTGATTGTTGTATAACTTGAATAATTTGAAAGTTTTGGATGATTCTTTTGTAAGCCTAAAGAAATTAACTAATAGAGAAACTATAATCATAAGATGACACAAGAGATTTCTAGCAGGAAAAAAATGTTCAAGTTGTAACCACAATGGAAAGAGGATTACAAATGCTCAGTTGATAATGGCATAAATGAATGGCATTATGTTTTACTTGTTGGCTAAGAACTTCAAGAACAGAGAATGTTGTAGAAGGCAATATGGAAACGTCCTTTGTGGAAAACTTTGGTGAATGAGTTCAAGAAGTGCATGTATATTTTGTATTTCCCTTTGCATTTATATTTTCAGAATCTTGTTCTCAGGTCTAAGACTTATTATGTTAACTCTTAGTTAAGTGTCAGGACCCTGAGTACACCATGACACCTCAACTCTCCTGAGTATCCTCCCCTGAATCCACCCTTCAGAGTCTACATATGGGTCCAGGACTCCATTTCAGTCAGGCCAGATGCCCTGTCCTTGTCAGAGCTGTGCTGGAGGTGTGCTAACTCAAGTTTTGTCTCTGGATGAACCTTGCACCTATGCTGGAGTTAGCATTTTCAACTTTAGTATGTGTGTAACCTTTTGAGTATGTAGTTTACTTATTGAAGGTTTTAATATAATGAAACATCCAACAACATTTTTTACAAAGAACAGGTCTTGTCAAAGTCTCTGAAAGGGTTCTTGGAAAAGTCTTCAAAAATAAATCTCAGGGAAAGAGAAGAATGTAGTCTATATTTTATTGAAGAGTCTCTAAAGTGTCAGTTGGCCTAAACTAAGCTACCAAAAGTATGAGTATTAATTTTAGGATGGAGTTTTTCATCAAAAGTTTACTAGAAGAAAGAATCTAGAGTTTTATAATGAACCATACCAAGCTGTGTTCTGCAAAGCTGAGCCCTGGCAGTAGTTTTATGAACACCATTGTTCAAATAATGATTTTTGAACCTGGTAAAAGCTGTCATAAACACAAAAAGTATTAAACAAAAATGGACAGACTGCAGAGTAACATAAATCAAAGTTCTGTAAAGGAGCAAGTATAGAATAAAACTATTTCAATATCTAGAACCATTCATGTTGGCAGCATCCAAGGAAAAGTGAAAAGAGTAGAATAAAAGGAAGTAAAAAGAAATTACATTGATTTTGTACATAACATGTTATGAGAAGGATAGTTTGTGTCAAGTGCAAAAAATGCAGCTAAAGAAATTGAATTGAACTTAAGCCAACTGCAGCCTTCAAGACCATTATTTATAGATGTTGTTCATCTAGGTATATGGTGTCTGGGATGAGAGGCAGAATAAGTGGAAAAGGTGTAGATTCAAAGAAGCTGGAATCATAGTAACTTAATTTGGAGGGAAAATAAAGGAAAAGAGAAATGTCTCTAACCGCCTGTACATTGTCAGGTCTATAAAATTATATTCATTGTGAGGTCTACAAAATTATATTCAGACAATATAATTTATACTTTTATAAATTTATAAATTTATAGTTTATACTGCGCATTAGGGATAGTAGATTGAAAGCTGTCCTGTGCCCTCCCTATGCCCAAATTGCAAAGGAGAATAGATAGAATAGATAAGAGGCCAAAAGGTAATTTGCCTTCTATATGTTCTATTTACAGGATTGATAGTTTTTACAGACGTGTGAAGATGCAAGTGATGTGGATTTTTTTCCAGAGAAAACTTCTGAAGTATTTGGGGCATACTAAGTGCATTTAAACACTCACTAAATAAAATGGAGAGCTTATGGAGATTGTGATTCTTTCTATTTGGATTTTTTCAGTTTACCTGCAGCTCAAACTCATCCACATACAACTTCACCATTTTTGTTGAATTTGTTAGTGATTGTAAAACTGCTCTTGATGGAAAGAGAAAACTCTAATGGTAAGAATCAACAAGTGTTTTCACCAGGTTGAGTTCATGTATTAACAACTAGGTAAAAATAGCACTGGCAGTGATTAAGAGCATCAGTATCATTTTTCTCTTCTTTGTTGATGTATTAAGCTGCAGTGCATTAAATAAAAGGTTAAATTCTGAATATTCAATATCCCTTCACTGCCTCCTGAAGTAAAAATAAGAAATTAAATCATACACAGTTTGTTGGCATAGATAACTACTGACAATGATAACAGGAAAAGAAACTGAACTGTATTATCTGCAAAAATTAATTCAGTCAATGAAGTGACTTACTTTGATGGTTCCTTTGGTTAATTACAAAACATTAAGATCTTAAAAGGGACAAGGCATCAAAGGATAACCTCATACAAAGAATTATTTTAAAAGATTGCATCAGCTAAAATGGAAATTATTTGTTATTTTACCATTGAAAAGGGAGATTAATGCTTGGTGGGTTTTAATCTAGTGGTTAATATAAGATCAAGGATGAATTCATATTGAAGTAGTACAGGGCATTATGTATTTTATAACACAATGTTTGGATCTTATTGGATTGGCTAGAACATATAAATTCAACCTCAAGTCTTAAAGGATATGGAATTTAATGGTACAAGTCGAATACACCAGATATCATGTCAGATTCCCCCTTATATTGTTTTGTCTGGTTTTGACCAATCTAAATTAAACAGATGAAATCTCATCATCCATAAAGCATCTGGTATAGTGTCAATGAAAAGTACTGGATTAAACTGAAGGATTAACACTTACTTGCTGTGTGAGTCCCAGTTTCAAGAACTGCCTATATGAGACAACAGGAGTTTGCAACTAAATGGAAAATAATGGGGAAGGTTCTTACTAAATGTGTTTTAAAACTTACTCCTTAGGAAGTGTGTTTTCAGTTTAAAATCTCACTAGGAAATGTAGAATGGGCTAAAGATGCCAGGCACAAAGGTAAGAAGCTTTAATGAAGCAAGGAGATAACAGTATGAGCTAGGAAGAACTAAATAGCCCAAGTGGCATAACACTTAGAGAGGAATAGCAATAGAATTGACTGCAGGTTGGGACCTTGAGGTGCTTAATAAGGAGCCAAAAATCTCTGTTTTTTTGTACCACATCACAGATCTAGGCCATCGCCATGATGATGTCATGACAAGTAAGAATCATTGAATCATATAAGATCTTAAGTTGAAATGGACATACAAGGATAATTCATTCCAACTCCTGGACCTGTACCATGTTGATAATCACACCATGTGCTTGAGAGTGTTGTCCAAACACTTGAAATCTGTCAGGTTTGGTGTTGGGAGCACTTCTCCGGGTAGCCTGCTCAGTGTGCTTGACCACCCTCTGGATGAAAAACTTTTTCCTAATATCTAACCTAAACCTCCCTTTACAGCTTCATGCCATTCCCTCAAATCCTATCACAATTCATCAGAGAGAACAGTGCCTGCTCCCCTGCTTCCCCATGTGAGGAAGCTGTAGATGGCAATGAGGTCTCCACTCTGTCCCCTACAAGAATGAAACCTGTCTGTGTGAAACATTTACATGGATACATGGAAGTATCAATACAAGAAGGCACTAAAATATATTTGTGTGAAATTCTATGAGTGATTTTTGTGATGTGAATTCTTAAAATAAGAGGTTCATAGAACATAAATGTGTGCATATATACATGCATATAAGTATGTATAAATAAAAATTCTACTGGGTAAATCCAATGATCTTTTTGCCCCATGTTCTGTCTTCTGTCAGCAAAATAAGATTAAAAATACATGTTTAGTTAACATATCAGGCAGTATGACGTATACCAGTAACGCATCAGACTATGAAAACTCTTCTGTCATTAAATTGCAGATGAAGGATAAGGAAGTGGAATGTCAGAGAGGAAAAGTGTTTAACTACAGGAAAAGAGTAGCATGCAAGTAGGTAGGACTGGCTTTGGACACTCTGGTGAAAGATAGAAGGTATTTGATTAACAGTATGTTTCCTTTCTAACAGAATTTTCTGCTAGGAACTTGGAGGTACATGGTTCACGCACAAGAGGAGCTATGAAATGAGTGGCTCTGAAAGTGGTAGATTGATTCAGTGTGTTTTCTTTTGCCATGGTGTCAATACATATATCCATATGTCTAGAGAAGAGCAGACAGAATTCAAATAGAGTCTTGGATTTAAAATTCTAGTTTAGACAGCTATCTAGTCCTCTAGATAGAATGCAGGAGCAGGGAGAGTCTGTTGAAAGTTTGTAGTTGGTTTTTTGGTGGTGGTTTTTTTTTTTGTTTTTTTTTTTTTAGTTTGTGTCTGAAACAATTAAATAGGACATTTTAAAACCCCAAAAACTAAACAAAACAAAAGAGCTGCGATGAGACAGATTGTCTGAGATGGAATATGAAGGTTTTGAAAACAATAGAAGTACACTTGATATGCAAGTGAGAAAAAGAGCAATATGCAGGCATAGATTGTGCTAGAAAAGGGAAACAGACCACATAAATAACTGTACTGTTCATTTCTCTCTGAACAAAACAGTATCAACTGGGGTTTTCATCTTAAAACATAAAACAATGGCTTTTTTCAGCATATGAATACAGCTTCTAATATTTTATTTTTTATGAATTTCTCCTAAAAAGAACATGAATGGGTTATACTATAAGACAAAAATATGTTGATTCTCTTGAAGAGAAGTTTTAAAACTACTATTGCAAAAAGGTCGTGTGTTTTACTTTTTAATTCACTACATCCTCTGTGAACTAAAATTCTGTCTCCTCTCCTTGATTGTATTCCAGACCAGAATATTACACATAAGTGCAATTTATAAGCAAAGAATTTGAGATAGTTGCTTTGTTTTTCATTAGCTAAAAGATCATAAATTGCAAATGAGGCAGCTGCCTCTGCCTGGCTTGTGATGCTCAGGTCCTGGCTCCTCATGCCTCCTGGAAGCAGCCTGCCCTGGCTGTTGCCTGGTATTTTATGCTTGATATTACATGGCTCTTTATATGTTATGCAGAGCTTATTCAGAATTATTCCTTTATTATCCAGTGAAGGAAATGAGCAGTTCTGAATGGCTGGTTAGTCTTAATAGGACTAAGGAAGTTACTGGTAAATACAAAACACTTGAATTTGTTTAAGACTGAATGGCTTCAGGCACAAGAAGCTCTGAGATCATATAACACATCATTGCAAAGAGATTCAGTTTCAGTAAAAAAGATAGTATCAAAATTAAGTTACCGCCATAAAATCATTCATGCAACCTAGAAATCAAGGTAGTAACAAGACCTGCATGCCCTACTGCTGGGATCCCCAAACCAGCCCTCTGCAGGACTTGGCTTTCTGATATACCAACAGAAGGAACTTCAAAATCATATGTAAGAGACTTGAAGTCTGTTTAAAAGAAACAAACAAAAACTCCTTAGGGTTTTACTTCTTAAGCAGTTGCTTTGCAACTTGAATGAAATATGGGAAAAGGACAGGCAAATGAGTGTAATTCTCCAATGTGACATGTACAGTTGTTAGAAGGAAAACAAAAGAGCAGAGTGACATCCAAAAGGCTTAAGGGAGTTAAAGGGAATGCTTTTTACAAACTTATAAGGAGAAATATAGAAAGACAAAGTGGCCTGATTGATAAATAGGGAATTAAACTGGTGATACTTAAAATAAAATAATAATAATAAAAAAATGAATGAGTTCTGTTAATATCTTTAATAATAAGAAAAGATAGCTGTATAATTAAAAAGTAATGACATTTTCTAAAATAGCTTCAAATAGGCAGTTAGATTAGATTAAGGAATATTTGAAGATGCTGAGAGTATAAAAAGTTAGTTTAGTTTCAATGATATGTAACTTGGAGCATTAAGGGTAATTGAAAAAATGCTCAAGTAGATTTTAAATGATATTAAGAGTTGACATCATTGATTTTAATGACAGAAAAATTTGAATATTATAAAACGGAAAATTACTTTTACAACCTTGCAAAGACAAAAGAAATCTAGCAGAACTAGAGAAAAACAGAAGTTTCTATGAAGATGGGAAAAAATACTTAGTATAAGTCCTCATAATCTAAAGTAATAGAGGAAAGAATCAAAGTATTTAGGTTAGAAATGCATACTAGAGAACTGCTATGGCCAGGGAAGTAAATACAGTTGTAACTTCCCTGTTCTTAATATCCAATCTCTTGAAATAACCTAATTTGTACAAATTACAGTGAAAATACTTATCATTGAAATAAAGTGATCATTCAATTTCTGTAATTCTTCTATAAAGGAATTGAAAATATATTTGATTTCAATTAGAAAGTGTTTTTTTTCTTGACAATTGGTTCTTTATATATAGTAGGAACAAGAGATATTTTCCATAGCCACTGTTTTTGACAGATTATTGACAGTTCAGTTTGGGACCAACAAATATTTCATTTAATATTTTAGTTATTCAGTAGTAAACATTACATTAATGAAATTCAGAGATCAAATTAAATTTATGATGCTGATATTACAATATATTGTATAAAAATGAAAGAAAAAAGCACTTTCTGTAGAAAAAAAATAAATCACATTTTTTAGATTTTTTTTTTTTTTTTAAATACTGGTGATGGAACATGAGATGCAATGAAAAAAGGCCAACATAATGACTAGTATCATTGTCTCAGCTTTACTAGATAACTACTCAGTTGTAATGATATTTAAGTTCTCATCTAGCATAGGTAGGAATTGTACTTTTCTATTAGTATTTATTGAGGAGTCCATGAGATACTATGGTTAACAATATAACTGTACTAAGGTCTTTGCTACGTTAAGTTATTGGAATCATTATTATGCACTACAGAGAAAATGAAAAATTGCTATCTACTCCCAATTTCTTGAAAACTGTGCTTGTGCTTATATGTTGCAGACGTTTGAATTATAATCAGAACACTCATGAGACAATTTAGATTATAAATTTCAAGAAATGTAGTGTCCATAATACCCCAGTGGTTAAACACTGGAGTAATGTAAAGGAATAACTTTGATTGAAAGTTTTAAAAGAAGCTGCAACATGGTCATTTAATAAAATGTTTCCTTCTCATCTACAGAAACATCCACAATTGTTTGCTCTGGAAAAAATTGCTTCTCCTTTATTTATAGAGGTTTCTGTTTCTGAAATCAGCAGCATTAACTTTTGAGGAATTTCTAGAGGTTTAAAACCGTATTTTGAAGACAAAAAACATGCTATGAATAATCTGTGTGTAGTCTAAATTTCATCACTGATATTCAAATACTCGAGTCATAGAATACAGTAAGGATAAATGGCATATTATCATGTAAAAATCATTATTCCAATAGAAATATTGCTTATACAGTGTATTAGATGACTATTGATTCTAGCCAAATGACCACTTTTTAGCAAATATATTGACTTTCTTCACACAGAACTTTCCATAAGTAAACAAACACAGACTTTCCTCTAGTTTAAGCAACACCAGAAATGTGAATGTGCATTCAAAATTTGGGTAAGGGCACACAGTTCAGGATACCTGTTCATACTTTGTGGTATCCAGAACATTTAAGAGCTCCTACCTAGACACTGAGATCCTGAAGCTAAGAAATTACACTGAATCCAGGCAAAAATGTTAATTTCTGAGCTCTTTTGGAGGCTACCAGATAGCTACGTCCATATAATAAGAAACTAAATTTCAGGCAATCTTTAGAATTCTTCTGTTTGCACTCCAGGAAATGGTCAGAGGTTAAATGAAAGAGTATTTTTTTATCACTTAACTAGAAAAATTGTAATGGATCTGACTGAGATAGCATTAATTTTCCCATAGCAGCCCTCACCTGTGCATTGGTAACTGGAAAGGTGATAACACAGCAGTGTTTTGGCTACTGCTGAGCAGAGCTGGAACAGCATCAGCACTCTTTGACATTCCACCCCTAATTAGTAGCTTGGGAATGGGCAAAATCTTGGGAGGGGGCACAACTAGTCCAGATGACCCAAACGGACAAAAGGGATAGTACATACCATGTGACATCAACACATCAGATATAAAAGCTAAGAAAAGGAGGAGGAAGTGGGGGCATTGATTATTTACAATGCTTGCCTTTCAGAGCAAGTATGATATGTGCTGAAGCCCTGCTTCCCAGGAAGTGACCAGACATTGTTTGCTGATGGGAAGTGAAGAATAAAATCTTTGGGTTTTTTTTCTTTGTTTGTGCATGCACAAATTTTACTTTTGCTTTAGTAAACTGCCTTATCTGAAATGATGAGATTTTTTTGTCTTATTTCCTGCTGCTGTCCAGCTGAGAAGGTAGAGTCATTGAGCAGTTAGATTGGGACCTGGCCTCCAGCTAAGGTCAACCTACCACAACTGCGTAGCTAGTTACTCAAGATTAGTATTGCAGTCCTAAAATTAGAATATTTTATGTTTATCCATTACTAAGTACGTGTTTCTAAAATTAATCTGTTCATGCAGATTAGCTAAAAACATTGGAGGTCAGAGTAATTTCAGAGAGATCATATCTTCCAAAGTTTTTTATTTCACAGAGCTCAATATGAAACAGTGTTCTTAGCTTCCTATATTAGTAGTGTCATGTGACAGTTCACTTTGCAAATCAGTATTTGTTTTCCACTTTTTTTTTTTTCAGAAACATGCTTATTGTATTTTTTTTTTTAATGAAAGGGAATTTCCATATTTGGGAAATACTAAATATGCCAAGATTTTTTTGTGAGTTTCAGTGATAAAATTTAAAATGTCCCATTCCACATCATTTGATTTAACAATTATCTAAAAATTGTATTCCCACTGGAATTGTCTTCTATTATAAAGCAAGTTGTTTAAATTGAAACTTTCCATTCCCAAGATAAAGTTCTCTTATGGCTACTCTCTGTGGTTATTTCTGACAATATTCTGACCTGCAAAATAACGATGTACTTTATGTCTGTTTACTCTTAAAGGAGTATTATTTATATTGTTTTGTGATTTTCTAGATATTGTGTTAATGTAACTATAGTCATGATAGCTATAATGAAGTTAAACCATAGCCATTTTGAAATCAAAACAGTGTCTAACTAATACAATAATTAATAGCTAACGCCCTTTCACCTCCATGACATAAAGATACAATTAACATATGCTGCCCTGCTGAGAGACAACTTTTTTTATTCTCTATTCTGGCTAGATTGCTAACACATTACTGTTGGACTTCTGGCTCCTGGTCCTGTATTCTTCTAGTTTACCAGGTCTCACAGGTTGGAAGGGTAGATTTGGTTTCATTCAGTTACTGTATATTTGTCTTCTGCAATCTTTTTGATATATGATCAGCTGAATTGGAACTTTGCTGTCTCAGACATCTAAATCTCCTCTCAGTAATTTACTATGAATCAGGCAATGCTAGATGTTACACAACAGAGACAAATCAGTTCATTTCATCTGCAGAAAAGCTTCAGAGTTTCTTATTTGGATTCTGTCATGCCCTTCTTTGCTGTTCATCAAATGATCACATACCATTTTTCTAGAAGTGTTTTACCTCAGAGCCAGTGCGCTTCTTGGAAGTGCAGGGTAGCACAAGAATCAGCAAACACAAGTTACAACAAGGGAAATTCACATTAGATATGCAGAAATAATTCTTCCAATGAAGGTAATCAAATATATTGAATAGGTTGTTAGGAAAGATGGTGGACTGTCTGTGGAGATGGACTTGACGGAACAAGGCCCTGGACAGCCAAGCCAAGAACTGCATTAGATGGCTTCCAGTGGTTCCTTCCAGGCAGCTAGTGACAGGACAAGAGGACAGCCTCAAACTGCAGCAGGGGAGGATCAGTGTGGACATCAGTATGAAATCATCCCAGTGAACCATCCCACTGAAGGGATGGTTAAACACTGGAATGGGCTGCCCAGGGAGGTAGTAGAGTCACCATTCCCAGAAGTGTTCAGGAAATGACTGGACATAGCATTTAGTGGTATGGTTTAGTTGAGTGTGGTGTTTGGTGGACTTGATCTTGGAGGTCTTTTCCAAACTTTATGATTCTCTAATTCTCTGATATTTTTCCCCTGTATGAACTGAAAGAAAATTAAATTCTTGTACAATCAAAACTACAACTGCTATGACTCCAATTATGAGATTTTTTTTTTTTTTACAAAATTCATTTAATCATTTCCATCACAGCAGAACACTTATTTTTTCTTTCTTTTTTTTTTTTTCTTTTATCCCCTGACAGCAGTCCTTAATGTGGAAAAACTTACAGCTTCTTTTATCTTTCTACATTGGTGGGAAATAGAAGAGCTGACCAAATGTCAGAAATAATATATGTCTATTTTGTATTTTAGATTTAATTTTATTTTTTCTTTCAGAAATTTTCAATTGCCCCTTGTCTGGTTTCACCATTCAGTCACTGTAGGTGGGTCTGGTTGCTTCTGTTTTCTTACTGTGCTGAATTATACAACTAAATCAAAGTGTAACTCAGTGCCTGTGTAGACTCAAACAGCTGGAGTCTGGGAATTAATACCAGTGCATGCAATCTAATTCTCTACACAGAAGCTAATTTATGACTTTTCTAGTGTCATTCCCAGAATTTTTCTACTGAACATAAATCATACCTTAATATTCTTCTTTCTCCACATTGCAGAGCCAGGTCTTGTATTATTTTTTTATTTTTGAGATGAATTTCAATATTTAGTCCATTTTCAACTTACCATCCTTTTTTTGTTTTATTTTTGTTTTGTTTTGGTTTTTTGTTTTGTTTTTTTAAAATGTTAAAATGATTTTATCAGCATCTGTATTGTAACACCTCGACATTTCATTTTTTGGTAAAAAGCCTGGTTCCAAAGCCTACATCTACTAGAGCTCCATTATGCCTGTATTTCCTTCTTTGTTTCCCTTGCAGTCTTTTTTTCTTAAATACTTCAGAGTGCATTTTATTTCTCATTGTTTGTGAATCTTCCCAGTGTTTACTTTTCCCCTTTTCCTTCTAATTTGTTACATCTTCATGCACCTTTACTATTGTCTTGTTTTTGTGTTTGCCTTGGTTTTACATTGCCTTTTTAATTATCATGTCATGTAAGTTCCACTTTCTCCAAATTCTTCCAGTATTGTTTCTTCCTGTATGCTTTCTGGTTTTTTTTTTCCTAAGAGATCTAATACTTGTGGAGGTTTGTGTTGGCTCCCTGCCAAACCCAGCTGCCAGCCACACAGATTCCCTTTCCCAAGAGAGAAGGAAAAAAAAGTACCCAAAGAAAATTGCAGTAAAAGTGATGCAGACCTGAAGAGGGAGGAAGTGACAAGCCACTCTGCGTGAGGGTTGGAGCAAAATGGCCATTTATTCTGAGGGCATGGGCTTTTATAGGGTCAGTTAGGTCAGTTAGGGAAGGTTCTAGAAAGTGTGCGTGGTTAAGGGAGGAGCTTCATAGGTCTGTGACATATAATGGAAAAATGCAATGGGCTTCACCATATAAGGCAAGGAGTAGGAGGGGCAAAGGAGAGGCCAGCCATATATAGCACAGATACACCACCACAGGCTGGCCAATAGGAAAAAAGGAAAAGGGTGGCCAATCATAGAGCTGTAACTAGGGTACATTAACCAATAGAGACAAATGAACAATAGAAATGTAATTATAACTACTCTAATACAGAGAACTACTAACTAACTGCAAATTTTAAAACTTTCAACTCTCTCTTCACTTGATGTGCGGGCAGCCTTCAATCCACAATGATGGTTCAGGTTTGGATTTTTTCTTCTTCTCTTTACGATCTTTTCTACACTTCTAATATTTGACTGCCTGTACCCTGACATAAAAGTATATATATATATATATTCTCATATATTACAATTATATACAATAAAACACTATGAATCTACAGAAGAAGAACCCCAAACAACTCCAAAAGGGAAAAGGTGGAAAGGGAAATGGGGCAAAAATGGCAAAAACCAAAAAGACAGATACACACACTCATCAGCTCAGGGAAAAGCTCAATGAGTAACTAATACAATAAATTCTCACCAACAGTCCCCTTTAGAGAAGCAGTAGAAATCTTCACCTCCATACGGCTGGGCCACGAGCTTCTCAGACAGGCCTCAGCTCACATAGATCTAAGCTGACACAGTGACCTGATGTCCTCCAAGTACACGAAAGGAAGAGAGAGGGAAAAAACTCCCGATCTTACATACCCCTGATTACGTGAAGCAATGGTGTGGAATAGTTCCTTAGTTATGACCTTGTTACCAGGGAAGACCTAGACCAAAACCAAGAGAACTAAACCACCACAATACCTGCCTGCTTTCTTTATTCTCTCACTATTCTTTCATATCTGAGCTTGTATGATAAGCATTTCAGTTGGATTCATCACCTTCACTATTGCTTAGTGTAAGTAGGATTAACAAAAGGTTTCAATATATGTATAGGTGGTGTTCTAAAGGCAGCTGGCCCCCTTTTTAAAGTCTTTAAAATTCTATTTAAAAATGCTAATTATTGTTTCTCAGTAGAAACAAGGAAAGAAATCATCCTGGCAGAAATCATACTGCTTCTGCTATCTGACAGTGGTTTTCCCAAGAGTTATATGCCTTTCCTACTGCTGAGTTTTTATGTGAATGTTTTGTTTTGTTTTGTTTTTATAATGTAAATGGATATTTTTTACAGAGCTATTGAAAGAAATTGTTAGTATAGTATTTACAGGTATTTCATTTACAAACAAAATTGCTTTAGTAATCATGTCATGAATTCAAGTAAACCTTTCATTCAGTGAAACCCAAATTATAATTTCTGTGTAAGTCCTTTACTATAACTATACATTTATGTATTTTTTCCTGATTTTTATGTAAGGCACCATCTTACAATGGAAGCTTTGCTATATGTGGATGACATATCTGGTCCTCTATATCACTTTCTCGTTTGAAAGCCCTGAATATTGCTTATCATTTCGTATAACTAAAGCTTCAATTAAGATTAAAAGGCAAAGATTCATAAAACTTGGTTTATTATACAAAAACATCCCTGTGTGTCTCTATCACTAAAACCAAGAAAGGCTGAATTCTTTGTTTTGTGTACTCTTCTGGACAGTGAAGGCAGCAAATTATGTTCCATCTCTTAATATTTCCACATTTCATATTTGCTTCTGACCACCAAACTAAATGAAATTTGCTATGATAAATGTTTTAACTTCTTTCTTCATAAGTCAGTTTCAGATCTATGATCAGTTTCCTTATTCAGCCTCGGAGACTCATAACAATTATTGTTATTATATTTTTCCTGTCAGTTTGATCTATCCTCCCAGTTTGGGCAGAATCTGCCTTTCTGTCATTTTGTACAGCAGTTATTTCTGAACTGAGTCACTACATTAAATTTTTTCTATCTATTGTTTCTTTCGTTGAAACTGTGCATTGTGATAGACTGTATCTTTTACAAACAGCTTGCTGTTAAAGCAGCTTCTAAGAATACCTTCTTTCACAAAGACACCATGTTTTTTGGAGTTCACATGCAGGCTACTCACTCCAGCTTTTTGAGAATGTGACAAAAGTTGTCCTGGGTCAGACCAGAAAATCAGTTTCCCAAGGACTTTATTTCTTCGCATGACCAAGCTTCGCCCAGTTCCAATTGGTGAGAGGGTATGAAACACACAATGGAGGAACTGCTTCTGCAAACTTTTCCCCAGGGGGATTACTGTCACTTAACAACACCATCACCTTAGGACAGCCAAAGCACAACCAAGTTAAGTCTCATGAGAGACACTGAGAGTAACATTGAAGACTTCTGCATCAACAGCAAAAGGAGAACCAGAGGAAAATGCGGCTCTGTGGGGCAGGGACCAGTGTGCCAAAGGACATGGAAAAGGCTGAAGTTTGCAATGTATTCTTTGCATCAGCCTGGAGAAGAAAAATAGCCTTGATGTAAGAGGATCCAGTTAGAGAACATTTAAACAAATCATACTTGTGTAAGTAACAGGAAACACCCACAGTGCCAAGGGTGCCGGATGATGTAATTACAAGGCCTTTTTCAATTTTCTCTAACAGGTCACAGAGATCATGAAAGGTTTCGTAGGACTGGAAGAAAGCAAATTTCACTGCAATCTTTAAAAAGTACAAGAATGAGAACCTTGAGAACTACAGGCCAGTCAGACTCACCTCAACCCCTAAAACAACAGGCAAGAAAGTGACTGGGACTGGACAGCAAGGATTTATAAAGGGGAAATCATGCTTAACCAACCTGCTAATTTTCTCTGTTTTTTCATTTATTACTACAATAATAATTGAAAGACCATATCTAGATTATATATCAAAGCAAAGCAACTAGTGACCAACTGTTGTTAACTTTGCTACATTGCAAGCATCTGTTCCTGCTCCCGATTCCCCTCCCCAGGAGGAGGGTGAGAAACAACCAAAGTCGTCACTGCTTCCAGTGTCACTCTGCTTTCACCATTTCTCACTATCACACTTCCTTGATTGTTCCTTCTAACTTTGTTCTTGTCTCCAAGTGGCCATGATAGCTCATACCTCCTAACTATATCAATGATGCATGTTAACAATACCTGTGTCTCCCACTCTATCCTATCTCAGGACCCCTCCCCTGGCTTTGGCTGAAGTTCATTTCCTGCTGAAGTTCTCATGGACAAGCCAACAAAGACTGTAAAAAGCCCTTTGTGTCTTGTAGACCAACAAATATAGTATTTTTTACTTTTGTTTAGTTTTGCATGGGATTCCACAGGTTTTAGACAGCTATTAGTAATGAGTAGTTCTGTGTAAAAGTATGTATTTTCAACATTGTTATGTAGCTGTATAAATGCTCAAAATAATAGCAGAGGTCTTAAAATTTGTCAGAGTGTAGCAGTGCACAGATGTAGGATCCCAGGAAAAAGGACCCACGCTTACAGCTGAGAACCTGGGGCTGTAAAATTTTCAGTAAAGATCAGTCAAAAATTCACATCTGGGATCAGAACTAAATTAGATGGGTAACGATGTAGAACAAGTATAAGTCTTGAATAAATGCTAAATTTTAATGCAATTTGGACTTGCTGAGAGTGATGAACACCAAGTGTAGAATGTGTTATCAATAAATAAGAACTACTCCAAAGAGATCTCAAAGGGAGGAGGAGACCATCAACATGATAAACAAATATTAACCTCCCAGCAAAGGACTAAGGACATATTGTGTTTTGGCTTTGTGAAGTAAGGTAATATGCAGGGACACTCAAAATGTCAGGGAGTGGAATTTTAGGAAGATTTATTCCAAAAATTGAGAACACTAGACTTACAAATGAAAAAAACCTCTAACAGCCTGGCCACACTGAGCCACTAAAAACACACCTCCTGTTTTCTTCAAGGCCTCTTGACTTTTCTGGCCTCCCCAGACCCTCTCTGCTGCACCAGCCTGTAACATTTGTCTCTCTTTCCTCATCCAGATAAAGAGAGAGAGAGAGAGAGAGAGAGAGAGAAATTTTTAACTTCTCATTACAAATCTTCTGGAAGAGTATCTACACATACAGGCTTTACTCCCTCACTCCCCAGTAGTCCAGACTGAAGACATCAACCCTTAGGGTCAGGGAGGAAAGCAGAAGAGTGACTATAATATTGAAAAAAGAGGTAGCCACTGGGAAATGTGTTCAGTTTGAACTGTTATTTTTATTTGTACTTTTTAATAGAATAGCATTCTTTTATTTTTCTTTCAGTTTTCTTTTTCTATAATTAGATCTGGACTTCTGTAATTCATTGATCAGTTAGAATTTCAGTTATAATAACTATATCTTGGTTTTACATAGGAGACATGGAGATAGGTTTTTTTTTGCAAATTGCAGTCCATAACAGTGTTTTCAGTATAATTCTTTATTTTAATTACTTCCCTATTATTAAAGAACCTTTTAAGATTTGAAGAACATGAACCATGTGTTCTGAGAAATTGAACTGCAGGACAGTGACTTGGTGAGAATAATCCTCTTGTTCCAAAAAAAAAAAAAAAAAAAAGGCTGGTTCCCACTTCTCAAGATGAAGCTTATTTCCAGGTTTCTAACAGATCTTTGTAGTGTAAGTGACTTAGATTTACAATTGACCAGGATTGTTATCCATTCCTGCTTTTGGCCTTTGGCTTTCACATGGCACTGTATGTATTTAATGAGCAGGTGTTTGATGACATTCCTAGCTGAAGTCACAGCATGCTGTAACCTTCAGCCTGTCACCTCAGACCTCATTTGGCGCAACACAGTGATGTGATCTTGACTCAATTTTATTATGAAGTCTGTTGCTAAGACATGAGAAAGGATGTGAGCTAAAGCCATGTTCAACAATAAAAGGAAAAATGCAGACAGAACTGAAACTGCTGAGATGATGACAGCAGCTCAAGGATTCAGAAGAAATTAGGAATCTGTGAGATACCAAGGAGAAAGTAGTGAGCCTGAAGACAGCAATTTGATAAGAATGTGTAACAGCCCATTCTGAGAAAGTAGAGGCCACCTCTCCCTCATTTTGTGGGACTGGCTGGCCACCAGGGACATGGTATATAACCTGATAGCAGACTTTTGTTGCGTGATGTGAAAGATGCCTGAACAAATTAATACACTGGGTAATGTTCTTATTCCTGTCAGCTATTGAAGCTATATCCCTATCTTGGTAATAGACTGGTGAAGGGTGAGTCTTGTTTTTTTTTTTTTTTCCAAAACAGTGAATTGCATGAACAAAACCATAGGAATCCTGAATTGTTTGGCATCTAGCACGGTCAGCAGTTAGAACTCCTAGGAGCACTGTCAAAGCCTACAGCAATTAGGATTTTGATCAGACTCATCTTCTCTGTATATGCCAGCCACCATACACTGACAAAATACTCTTCTGTTTCTGGTTCACATGGCAGTATATTGTCTCATGATGCCTTTGTACAGGAAGCTGATCCTTCAAATTTGGCTCTAGATTGATATTATTAAATGCAAAATTTCAGTTAAAATTTGAAGCCTCCTGAACATTCTCAGTGAATGATTTTATTCTCTTAATCTGAAGATCATGTTGATCATTTATGTTTGAAATTTTTAAGAAAGGTTATATATTTAATAACTGTACAATGACATTGTATTTTCAGATGTTTGTTCAAAGGCTAGCCATTAATATTTATCCTGTTAGGATTAATTATGTAATTGCAATCGAAGTTGTGTTTATTGTTGTCAGTGATATATCCTGGAAAACTGAATTTAGAACCTCTACCACTTCATTGCTGATATCTTTGTGTGTATGTTTGGTACAATTTAATTCCTTAGTGGAATAAGAGTCCTATCAGAGTTTATGTTTTAAACCAAGAGAAAAAACTTGACAGTTTTGCATAGTCAATATGTTCAAGTTGTGATTGAGTGCCCCTTTACTCATTTATTTATTTGTTCTTGTTCAGCAGTGCTGAGGATAAAACAGCGTGCTAAAGAAAGTTTGATTTTAAAAATGTATTTTTAAACCTTGAAAATATAAACACAGCTGGGAACTACATGTTTTCAGTAATAATAATTTCTAAGATGAAAGCAAGGCAGCTAGGGAAAAAGTTCAGAAATATATCTTGATGACGGTACTTTGTTGGTTTCAAATATTTTATGTTAGTAAATCTCATTAATCTTAATAGTGTGTTATAAAAAAACAGTGTTGCCAGCCTGTAAGTTTTAATATATGTTATTGACGCAGATGTGAGCATATGTCATAGAATCATAGAATCAGCTGGGATGGAAGAGGCCTCCAAGATCAAGTCCAACCCTTGATTCAACACCACTGTGATTACTAGATCATGTCATAAATATACAGTTCTTAACATTTGCTTGGGGGAAGGTTAATATCCATCACTGACCTCAGAAGAAGTGTATCAGCATCACTTGAAGGAGAAGCTCAAGATTGTAGGCATGATTTTACCCTTAAAATAAAAATGCCTTGAACCAAAACAACAACAACAAAAAAGCAATCGAAGTCCTATTCTGACAGCTGTTCTGAGTACAGTTTTGTCTATATTTCCTTCCCAGCTCTACCCTTTACTGATATCCTGGCGTGGCTGACAGCCTGGGCACCTCTGCCTTGGTATGGCTGGCCATAGAGTGGGGTGTCTTCAGAGCTCCCCTGCTTCAGGCAGCTTTTGCTACAAGCTTTTCCACTCTGATGGCAGTGTGGCAAATTTATAAGTAGTTCGAGGCAAGTCAGTACTACCATACTCTGTGTTTGATACAAACATACAGTTATATTGCTATTTCAAAACATAATTTTGTTTGAGTATTAAGCAACTTCTGGGCACCTGACTAATCTCACTCTTTTGGAAAATTTAATCTTTCAAAGTATGAAAAACATAGATGTTAGACCATAACAGAAAAATAAGATGCTTAAAATGAATAGTGAACTTCAGCAGATTCCAGCCTGAATTCAAAACAGGACACAAATATTTCCTAAGCACACCTTGGTGCTTTTCTCTTGCATTTGACCATGGAGATGGCAAAGATTGCTGTCTCCTCGGTACAGCAAGGCTCAGCAGAAGCATTGTCTGTAACGAGCTGCAAGTTAGCAGAAGTTTCTCAATGTGCTTATAAGAGATGTGATGGTCTGAGGATCATCTGTCTCATGTATCTTCTGAGAATAAAGCAGATTGTTCTGTTTTGAATTTCATTTGTGGAAAAATTGCTTGATTCTTCTAAGGATTTTCAACTTTAATATGATTTTACAGACTGAATATTTGTTTTTGAAAATGTTTCTCTCTAAAGTAAATTCTTAGGCTTGCCATTTGTTTTTTCTCCCTCTCTTCTCCCTCCAACTTGGCTTCTTTTGTAAATGAATATTTGTTTCTAGCTGTTATATATATATAGCTGTTATCTGTGCAGGACTATGTTCCAAATCTTAAAGAATTTTTTTTTTTCTCAAAACTGTACAGTTCTGTCTGCAGCAGTGACAGGAAGCCTATTTGTATGGCTGGGATGCAAGACGGAGATACAAGAGATCTGAATATGTTATGTGCTCTATGATAGTTTTTTTGCAGGATCTTGAGTAAATCTCTGTGATTCCTTGTTCTTACTTCCTTATCTTTAAAAGAGAGAGGTGGACCTGAGTTATTTTGAAGATAACCATAGCTTATATGCAATAATTTGAAAGTTGTAATCACTTCCACAGAACTGAACTTGTCTCTGACTTGGTAACAATGAGCAAAACCATATCATAAATTAGAAACCCTTACTGAGGTGCAGAGATATGAACGCAGCCATACAAGCTCAGGTGTTGAGTAACTGGGCAGCATTTGCTACTTTAATCACTGAAGCCTAAAATCAGTAAGATTAATCTAGACTTCCATAATGCTTCCTGAAGAAAATTACTTTTGGAGTTAGAAGGCATTGCAGAAAAATACAAATACTGAGAGTTTTGTATCAAAGTTATTTCAGAATAAATTTCATCAATAACCTAAACATATACTAGATTTCTCTTTTATTCTACTAAAAAATAATAGAATGACATTATATGCAACGAAATATATTGATTGACCTTGTTCAACAGAGTGTGAGGATATTACATTTTTGTGCTATTTGATCAAAAAAGCCTAGTTGCATTCAAAGTATGAACATCCTAGAATACATTTATTCATGAAACCTTTGAGCAAGTTTTCCATTGATACTACATACAGATCTACAGGATTTAAAAAAGACAATATTTTATATTTACAGAGAGGGGCGATTACTGAGCAGAACAAAGAACTTTCTGCTGAAGTTTGAATTGGATTTGGATTTCTAATCTGCTAGAAAGGTGCATCAAAAAAAGAAAATATCATATTCTTTCATAAAAACAAATTTTATTTAGCTTATCTTTTAGTTTATAAAAGCAATGTTGAAGAGGAAATTTTCAGGGAATATATGGTAATGTGAAAAAACCACAAACCTTGGCATGCAAGGCTAATGATATAACAGTCTGACTGCTTTTAAAAAATATTATTTAAAAAATAAATACAATATTCTTAGTGAGGCCTTAAAAAGTTCTTGTGCTGTCTTCAGCAACAGAAATGCTTTGTATAGAACCTGTTCTTTGCATCAAATATACCTAATTGTTTGCAATGTCTTGAAATGGATGTGATCAAGAACTGTCATCAAAACTTATGCAGACTTTATTTCAAAACTCATAAGACTGAAACTGTACAATGGTCTGTATAATTATTTGTTTGATTACTTTGTGTTCCTACACAATAGATAGTCACTCTCTGATGTTAACGGCATATGTGTTTTGTGCTGTCTTAGTCATGAACACTGCAGCCAGAAGCAATAGTTTTAAGTTATTTATTACTGGTAGACTGTTCATTTGTAGAGAAATAAGACAAACTGTCTCAGCTGTGAAATGCCGACTGTGTTACAGCATGGATGATGAAAACATGAAAGAATAGGGAGAGAGATTTACTTACGTGTATTTATCTTTTGAAATATGGAGTCCTAGCCTGTGACACTTTGTATGTGGGTAAAGATAGCTGAAGAAGTATTGGGCTTGCTTGATGAGAAGCAGAAGTTTTTCATATTATGTGACCAAATCTAGGGGAGTGTTTAATTTTTAGTTGAAATAAAACATTGAATTTGTTTCAAAAAATTTTATTTTGTCACCTTGAAAAATTTGCACAATGTCAAACAAAAACAATTTAAGGACTGAATTTGAATATTTTTTAAAAAATACATTTGCAAAATATCCTAACACAATACTTTTTTCAGTTTTTCATTTCAATAGAATCACCAGAAATTTTTTTGGTAACTTTTCATATGTATGGAACTTCACATTTAGCTAATAATGTAATTGCCAAACCTTACTGAAAGAGGAATTGGTCTCTGTAAGTGTATGTCTCTTAGTAAAAATTAATAAATAAATAAATAAATCTCTCTTGTATTGCAGGAGATCACAGAGACATTCTACTTTCAGATAGAAGCTGAATGGTTCAAGAATGGTTCTCAAGGCTTTTTTTAAAAGTAATACTTTACCAAGAACATTTCATTCATGGCAGGGCTTTTTTCAGCACTCAGGTAGTGATGAACAGGTTGAACTGAAGGCAGCAGAGAAGGCAGCAGAAACACCAGCTCCCAGATGAGATTAGCCCTCCTTAAATTGGTCCCAGCTGGTCCAGACTGCAGTTCATGGGCAAAAAACTCAAACATGGAGGAAACTAGGGGTCAGCTAGGTAGAACTGCTCATCTAAATTAAACATCTGAATAGAAATCAACCATCAGCCCCTCGGCACACAAGGAGGCTTTGCTCTGTAACCCCTTTTGCAATGCCGTCTCCCAACAGTGTTGGGAAGCTGCGAACACAGATACCTGGGAGAGGTAAGGGTGTCTTGGAGGAACCTTCCCAGGTCCCGAGTCTTGGGCCTGTGCCCTGCCTTTATCAAAGCCATGCTGTAGGCTTGCTGGCCTTCATTTTAACTTGTCCCCCAAACCGAACAGGCGTTGCTGTGTTGCAGTGTTGCGGTGGCCTTGTCACCACAGCTGATCCCAGGCACTGGCCCCAGCCCCACCCAACTTGGGTGACACTACAGTTCCAGAAAATCTGTTCCTTCTTACAGAAAATGTCACACAAAAATCTGACTCAAAACCAAAGAATGGCTGTAAGTTACAAGGTATGCTTTCCAAAAACTTAGAGCTGGGGGAAGGGTGATTCCCAGGAGTTTGAAATTTGCTGCCAGTTATAATTCAAGTTTACTCCAGTTGCTCAGCCTCCCAAGGGTGCTATAGCTGAAGGAAAATTCATGGTAGGAAGTTAGGTGGGTCTTTAGGCTATCTGCACTAAGAATGCTTTTGGGAATGATTGCACCAAAACTGTTTGTGGCTGACTTTTGACAAATCAGAATTTTATAAGGCAAGATGAGAAGACTCAAGTTGGACAGAGAGGGCCGCTGGAGGCAGCCAGTCTGTGCACTCTGGGGAGTATGTGATTTGAACATGTAATATGAGAAATGTATGATTTTACTTCTCTGCAATTCAGTGAGAGAGAACTAGTTTCTGTTTGTGTTCTTGGTCCTTTATTCTGTAATGCTACCATATCTAGGGCCCAGTAGTAAAACTATTTAAATCTTGTCTTCTAAATCTTCTATATTTTCTGTAATTTCTTTTTCAAAATAGTATGTAATCCAGTTCATCTGAAACTTATAAACCTACCAAGTCCTGTTTCTAATAAGGTTGAGAATACTTATTCTTTTCCAGTATCATACCACATATATAATCTCTGCTGTACAATGCAAGTTTATTGTGAAATTGCAAGTGTTGTTGAATTTTGTGCTTTACCACAGCTTGAAATTACATGGGGAGCTAGTACAGTAGCTCCATATTACTACCTACTATGTAAGAGCTAAAATTGGTCATGATTTATTATTAATACAGAAAACTGGAAAATAGATGTTCTTACCATCTGGAGGGAGGGAGAAGGTTCAGTAAACAAGTACTACAGTATGTACAATAATTCCAAAAGGTTGCTTTACTAGTATTAGGCTTTTTACTTACTTGAAAAACTTAGATGAAAGCCTTGGAGGTAAAGCCTTTGTTGCAAACATTTTTTTGTCAGAAAAGAAGACAGATAACCTGTCAAACAGACAATATTGAATTGATAAGTACAGCCATGTGCTTGATCACTAAAACAGTGTAAAAAATCAAGGGGCATTTTCAGAGTGTACTATGGAAAAACACCCAGAAAACAAGGTTTTGGTAAACCATTTAAATGTGTTGCACCTTTTAAAATCCTTCAGAATTTAACAATTTCTCTTTTTCATGATGTTTATTTACATTTTAAAACATCACTGTAGCTAGTAGAAATTTAAAGAAGCGTGGAAATATATTATCAAAGAATAACAGGGCAAAACAAGATAGAAGGCCCAGAACCCTTGGAAGCACTCCAGTGGGGCAGTTCTGAGGGTGGTACCAAGGTCAAAAGGTTCTCATGTTGGATAAACCCACTAGATATGATAATTAAGCAGTGCTATTAATTTTTAAGAGCCCTATACTGTGTGTGTGCCTGTATATTTTGTGCACCTGAAAGCTTTCATTAAAGAGCTGCTCTCTACTCTCTCTCTACTCATATTGTCTCAAAAGGGTTTTTTCCATTGATTTTAGGCAACATTGCCATAAGAAATTATAATAAAATCAAATGAGATGTATGAGTTATAGTAATAAGCAACAAAGTAATGTGATTGAACCACATGATATTGGTACAAAACCTCATATATTGAACATTTTTATAGGGGCTTATCTCAAATTTAAATAAACATTCAAATTACACATTTTATTTTATTTTTCTGAAAACAATAGAGGAGGGACTTGAATGAAACACATATAAGTATCATCAGGAGAGAAATCTACAAGACTACAAGAACAGGAAAGTTCATGCAATTCAGATAATTAAAGGGTAAAAGAAAAAGACCTAATAAAAGCATATATGGGGACACTAACATAAATTGCCAAGTAAGTTTCTTCATTTTCTATTCTGTCTTCTCCTTTTGAGCATTCATTAAGAGAAAAGGTCTCTCTGACTTAATCAGTGACAAGGAATTATGCTTAATTTTGGTCAAATGCTTTGGTTTTGGTACAGGCTTGAGTGAAGTACATAGTAGGATTTCACTTGTTACAAACTTGCAGTTAGAATACAGCTCATTAACCATCATTCTCTGACTCCATTCACCTTTTTATTTGTCTATCTAGCAGTTCAAACATCCAGACCTTAAATGTGGATTGTTGAAAGCCTTATTACAGTCAAGATGTTTCATGTCCATGACTTTTCCCCTTTTCTATAATTTATTCTAAAAGTAATTTTATTATAAAGCATAATATGGGGTTTTAGGAAGTCACTTGAAAACCAGGAGGTGTGTAGTAGCATCCTCATAATATTCTGTGCCCTTTGGGAAACTGGAAGAAAGTCAGATTTTTTAGTACCTGGCCGTTGAAGGGGTAGTAAGCAGGAGTTCAGATCTTCAGAGACTGGAAATGCCTCTATTATAAAGAAGGCAGAAATAATACAATAGAGGTGTACTTAATTTGATTTAAGATCTAGGGCTTTTGATATTGAAAACTGACTAGCTCATATATAAATTTATGAACGTCATAAAGTGAGCCACACTGAAAGAGACCATTGTTCAGTGTAGAGTTATTTGTTGCTGATGAAATCAGATATTCTCTGTACTTGAGCAGAGATACAACAGGTCTGAAAGTTACAGGGACTCTCTATGACAATGGGTGTGATGAGTTTATATTCAATGTCCCTGTAGATTCAATCAAAAAATCACTGCATCTGTGCTCTGTTTCAAAAAGGGAAACTGCATGAAAATGAGATAGGCAACAGAATCCCTACATTGCCAGTGAATAGCTATTCCAGTTTGCCATGACAATCCCAAGTACAAATATATTGACTCTTTATGCCACTAGTCACCTAATACACAATTTATTTCCAGCAGCTACAGAATATGTTATGTATGTGAAAATAAAATCTCTTATAAATAACAGTATGGTTAGGCAAGTTCTGATCCAATCTTATGCACCATGTAGGGGACTGAAAAATATGTTATTTCTTGAGTTCTGGGGATCCATTCTGAATGCAAATAGATCAGACTGTTTCATTACTCTCTCCATCTACTCACCCCTACAAGGCTTTTTATAAACTGCTGGTTGCTTTATAAATTAAATGGGACTGGATGCATGGGGTGTTTTGGACAGTGAAGAACTGTGTGAATAACACTGCATCCCAGAGATTATGTGAAGTGCATTGCAACTTGTGTTCTGCAGAAGACTTCTGTGAATCTGTCTAAAATGAAACCTTGGTTGTGAGGCAAGGGCCAACTATGCTGAACTGTACAAAAATCTTGCAAGATTTAGTGGCCAGGTAATATAATGGAATTTAATGTAGATAAAGTGATACTGATGATAAATAGAGTGTACCAACTTCTCATTTAAAATGATATCCAATCATTGTAATCAGATAGTAGATTTCAGTAAGAGTGAGACTCAAAAGCATAAGCTGCTCATCACTGGCAGCCACAAAACAATTGTTAGGGATTATTAGGAAGACAATAAAGATCAGAGTAGAGCAAATCATTAATCCATCATATAATTAAATCCTTTTCCAGGGGATGTATACTTTTTTGCAATTTTGCCTTAGCATGAGAGAAAAGAATGATACAAAGTGGTAAAATTTAGTACTGAGCTCTGATTTGAAATGTATAGTTAATTTTCTAAACAGGATTTGAAGTGGGCATTGAGAAAAAACCTTTGCAAATTGCTTTTGCAAATTATTTATTGTAGATTTCACCAAATAATTAGAACATTCTAAGGTAACCAAACAAAAACAATATTTTTTTTTCCTGCAAGCTTTATCTTCAAAGGACTCATTTGGAAAAACCTATGCAATTCTCTGGCATCATTTTCCATTTTTTAATGGTTCTAGTAATCTGAATTCAAATATAGCATGAAGACTATTGTTATTACCTATTTAAATTACATAATAAATATGATTCCATGTTTTAGTTTGAGCTTATTTTGGAAAAAAAAAACAATATAACAAAATATATGTTCTGAGGTCTTCATTTTCTGTTTTGTACATATGAAGGTCTTTCCTGATAATTTTTCTCAAAACCAATAAGATTGCCAGAACTCTGAGTGAAAAGAAGTGAATAAAATAAACTTTGCTTCTGAAGTTTTGAAGCTCAGCATATAGAAGCAGGTGGGAAACACAGCCAAATAGAATCAAATAAAAGAAAGTCAGGAAAACATGGCTTTGACAGGGAGAGAAATTTTGCTGGATTATTTAATCTAAATCCTTCTTTTCCTCAGTTCATTCAAAAATGCAGCTGTTGCTACCTTTTATGTGAAAAAAATATGGTTGGTAATTAATGTGTGTTGTACACCATAGCAGCACTTCTTAATTTTTAAAAAAGAGACTCTTCGAGATTATACAGTGGATTATAAAGTCATTACAAAACACTGGTGATTCAGAGCGGTATTTCTACAAGTAAGAATTTTAATAATTTGTGGAAGTCTGATGAGTCATGCTCTCTTCTTTAAATTAAGGGTTATGATTTAAAATTGTCACAAATTATTTAATTAAAACCATATTCAAAGTTGCATGCACCTATAGTAACATCGAGTTTAGACAAGTGTTTTATACTTTTGCAATGAATAATATCAGTGTCAAACACTGAGTTGTAGCTAAGTAATAACTCCCTTTTTTTCCCTGAAATTCTAAATTCAAGAGTTTTTTGTTTTGTTTTTTTTTTTAAATAAAGATTTGTACACACTTCCCTTTCTTGCCTGACATTAGTCAGCTATCTTGCAATATGCAAATTAGAATTAAAAAAAGTATTAAAAACGTGTTTGGTCTTTGGTGGAGGCTATTTTGTTTGGTTTGGCTTGGGGGTTTTTAGTTGGTTTGTTGGTTTTTTTTTTGTTCTTGTTGGGTTTTTTGGTTTTGGGAGGGGGTTTTTTGTGCTGCAGAGAACAGAATAGCGAAGGCAGAAGTTAAAAAAAACAAACCAGAGAAGTCAAATATTGCAGGCATTTTAATATTAGAATGTGAAATTATTTTTGCAAGCATTTATTTTAACAATTATTGCAACTTGGTTTTAATACTGTGGAATACATCAAGGAAAATATTTAATTAGCAAAATAGACTTATATAAAACACTTTTTCTGAAACTTTGATTATTGGTAAATTTCATGTGATATCTGTTTTTCTGGTTCAGTATAAAATTCAATATGAAACAGCAGAATTTCTTGGTAAGTGAAATTTCTTGTGTCCAGGCTGTTTGATAGTGAAAATACTGAAGATGAAAATGCTAAAAGTCCACCCAAATTTCCCAAAGAGTAGAAACTGAACTATAACTTGTCTCTCCTGTTTGGTCTATGAACATGGGTTATTCAGTGCAATTAAGGCTATAATGTAATATTAAGTTACACAAACTTTTATTTATGCTAAGAAAAGAGCACAAGGTATTTGGCCAGTATTTTCTGCTTGGTTATGTCCTCACTCATTTTGAGATAGGTCAGTCTGCATTTGGTCTGACTTCATTTTGCATGTTTGGTTGTGTTAAGGTAGTCTATTTCTGTGTTAATATCATGGTGGGGTTCTGTAGCATTTTTATTACTCTTAGATTTGTTCTTCCCAGAAACTTCTTTGCTGACATTTCAGGTGCTAGTCTGGCCTACTGAACATTAAGGGGTTTTGTTATTTGCTCTGTTAGTCAGCGGTGGGAGCTGCTGCTACTGCTAAGTCTGGGGGAAAATATTGCATGTGTGAGTGGATACGCATGAGTGGATTGTGCTTTCATTTTAATTTAGTTCTTGGTTCTGACATCCTTTGAAATTGAAAGTGTGCTTGATGCCTGGTTGAGGTGACTTGTGAAGCTGAATAGTCCTTTTTCTCAGTTGCTGAGCTCTGGGAATTGCTGTGGTACTAGCCTGCAGCAGTTATTGCTTGAGTTCTTGTGCATGTGAAGCATTTGTTCCTGGAAATGCAAATTTAGGATTTATATGAACTATTTGTTCCAGTCATAACCTGTCATTAAAATTGGAGCTTAGGTTTCACCCTCTTGTGGGTTGACCTTGGCTGGATATCAGGTGTTCAACAAGCCACTTTATCACTACCCTCCTCATTGGGCAGGGGCAGGAAAATAGGATGAAAATCTTGTGGAGTGAGATAAACATAGGGAGAGATCACTCAGGAATTATCATCATGGGCAAAACAGACTTTACTCAGACAAATTAATTTAGTTTATTTCAAATCAAAGCAGAGTAGGATAATGAGAAATATACTCAAATCTTAAAATAGCTTTCCCCCACCCCTCCCTCCTCGCTGAGCTTAACGTCACTCCTCATTTTCTCTATCCCCTCTCCAGGTAGGGGTGCAGGTGGACAGGAAATGGGGGTTGTAGGCAGTGTTGTATACAGATAACACACACAAAAGGTAATTAATATTCTGACATCCTATCAGTGGAATAAACATCCAAAGCCT
>JAWWMP010000081.1:73410543-73449131 GCA_035047865.1 Dendrocincla tyrannina | reverse complement strand
ACTCCCACAAGCAGAGTGACCGCAGGTAGCTCCTCTGCTCTCCAGCACTGCCGGAAGAAGGATTGATCCCTGACTTCTGACTCCCCCTCTTTATATCTTCGCTTATGTAAAGAAATGAGGTGGAATACTTCCTTAGTTATGACCCTAGTTACCAGGAAAATCAAACCAAAACCACTACAAGTATTAGAAAAATTGCATCTGTTTGAGGAAGTAGCTGCTTAGGCATCTGATTCAAGAGTCTCTGACTGAAAAACACATCTAGTTAGCAACTGTACTCATCCCATAGAAGTTGTTCATAAGCTATTTATTATAGCTATTGAACTTTATAAAAGTTATCCCACAACTCTAATTATTATATACAATTATTCACTTTCTCCCATTGCAGCTCAGAAAGTGCTTTAAATTATATTTCTTTAGAGCTCTGAATCTTCATTTTCATGAGATTTCATTTCTTTGCACAGCTGTTGAGTTGATCAGAACCCCCTTTCATCCAGCAGTGTACACACAAAGTTTTGAAATAAGGAAAATAGTTTTATTTGCACATTATTCTGTCTGTAAAGTCTTCATCAAACTTATTTCTTCCTGTAATATTATTACAGAATAATTTAGAATGGAAAGGACTCAAAAGCTCTAGTCCAACATCCTGTGCAGAGAAGGGCCTCCTACAAGGTCAGACCCTGATGCTCAGGGCTTTATCCAGCTGAGTCTTGAAAACCTCCAAGGACAGACTACACAGTCTCCCTGCGCAATCTACTTCACTTTCCTCAGGAAAAATGTTTTTCTCTAATGTTCACATCTTACCAGCCATGACTCTTGTCCTTCTGCCAGTCACTGATATGAAGAGGCAACTTCCACCTTCTCAGTAACCTGCACGCAGGTATGGGCAGTCTACTGTTAGGTCACACTGAAACCTTCTCTTCTCCCTGCTGAACAAGCTACACTCCCTCAGTGACAAGTGCTCCAGCTCCTGATCTCCTTAGGGCGTTTCTGCTGAACTTGCTTCAACTAATTGACACCCTTTCTGTGCTGGGGGGTCCAAAACTGAAAGCAGTTACTAGATGTGCTCTCACGACGGCTGAATAGAGGGGAATAATTTCTCCCTTTGATATTCTGGCTGCACCTCTGCAAATACCAGCCAGGACACACTGCTGATTGTTGCATTTGCTTTCATTCAGTCACTGCTGACTTTTCCTGATCTTCACTGCTTTTCCAATATGATAATTGTCTCTCTGTGACATTGTCCAGCTCTCTTGTTATACGTGGAAGCAGTATGTGAGGTCACAAGACCTTCTCTGCGTTGAATTCCTGCAAACCAGACAACTAGTAGTTCAACCTTATTTGGGTCTGCTTTTACTGCAGCCAGCTGCCCTACAGAATAATAGAGCCATTCTTTCCTTTGCCGGGCTTTTGCTCTTGAGCTCTAGTTGTGTTTTATATCACTTGCAAGTATCAATTCTAGGTGGATGTTGGCTTTTCTCTATCACTGATATCCCTTCACACTATCACTGATTGCCTGAGCAATATTACTATAGTTCTCCCTTGTAGCTTGTTCCTGTGCACTGTTTTTGCTTTGAAACACAGTTATGAATTCCCTGTTAAATTGATCTGCTAACCTGTTTCTTTCTCATGTTATTGTGAGGGACGATTCCTGCACTAAGAGATTGCTCTTAAAGACCTACCATGTTTTACAAGCTCCCTTGCCCTTCAGTGCTGCCTGTCATTGGGTCACTCATATGAATTTCTTGATTAAACAAAATTCTTCACTTCTAAACCCCTGGATCTGTAGTCTGCTATTTGCTGCCTTCACTTCCCTCTCCTGTGGTTCTTGAGATTTTCCGTTTCATGGTTGCTACAGCCAAAGCTGCCATCAGTTATTATCTTTCCAATCAGTTTATTGCTGTTATCGAATAGAAGATCCACTGTGAAATTGCCTTATTCATTGCTTGTATCAAGGAGTTATTCCTCAAAAATCTGCTCACCTTTTTGGTTCTGGCTGAGTTGCCATTCCAGTAGATTGCAGGAAGATAAAAATCCATCCTAAGAGTCAGGGTCTATGATTTAGAGATCTTCTTAAGTTGTTTAAAGATGACATTTTATGCTTTCTTATCCGGAGGGGTGACCTGTATCTATCTCCTACCACAACAGCACCCTTACTGGCATCTCCTTTGGTCCTGACCTAATTCTCCTTTGAACCTGATCCTTATGGAGAAGGGTAGGGAGAGTCTTTCAAAAAACATTATAAGTAGATTGAATGATTGTAATTTTTATAATTTTGGAATCAATCTTTAAAGACTAACCATGTGCACTAACAGTTTTTAAATTTTGTTTGTATTTTACAGTATATGTTACTAGTAGCCCTAAAACATTTAATAGAATGCTTTTACCTATTTACTAAATAAAAATCACATATATACCCATATAGCCTCTGTCTAACTTGGTTTTGGAGGAAACTCTGAAGTCTAGAAAACTAGTCTAAGCCTTACATGTGTGCAAGTATTTTATTGATTGTGGGCATTCTTGCCTCTCTGTCATATAAACCTTTTCTTGACAACAGCCTTCTTTGCATTTCTCTTCCATGATTCCTCTTAAAATTTCATGGAAAAAAACACCAAGCAACATTTGGAATTATTTTTCACAGTAAGAGGACAACTTTTGCCTTTTTCCTATGTCTACTTTAAAAGATGCTAAGGAAGTATTGGTTTTGATAGTCAGGTAACAGTGACTCTAACACATAGTAAGATGACTGAATTTTTTAATGTTGTTGATAATCAGAAGTTATTTGAAATGCTGACACAACTCTGTGTAGAGTTTTCACATTGCTGCATATACAAAATTTTACTTCTTTTGTTTCTCAGCATTGTCATCTAATTCAAGCAATACAGCACTCATCATGCCTTGCTATGTCTGTTTGAATTTGTCATCACTTTATTATAGTCCACATTTTAGTTCATCTTTTCTTGACAGTCTTTCTAAAATTGAAGTGGCCACTTATATGTAGATTGGGTTTTCACATGACATCTTGGTCTTCTCTTCTATACATGAGGTGAGAGAAAAGTAACAGTAGTGGTAGTTTTCCTCTATATAACAGGGAAAGCTAATTTATTTAAAGATCTTGTGTTTGTTTATAGCAGTGAATTAGCTTTTTTTTTTTTTTCCATGCAGTGCAATTTAAATTCACTTTTCTGTAATTCTCCTTTTTCTAGTTGCAGATAATTGCTATGTGAAATAAAATAACACATGGTAAAAAATTGTTAAATGAGTAATCTCATTTTAAATGTATTTATTCTATTAGCTACCACTTATCTGAGAGGACTACACTATGTTGTGTTGTATACCCTGGGGTGCTAAAAACCCACTGGCATAGAGTTCTTGCACAATCTACTTATTTAGTTTCACCATGAATTTTAGCAGATCACGGTGTCTCATGAGTATGCAAGCTTTCTGTTTTGTGGGAAGAACTTGATTGCCCAGTCACCTTGTGGGTTAGTCATTACATAGCTGAGGAGATGAGAGTTGTTAACCTTCCTCTTGAAACAAAAAGTCTGAAGCTGTAAGTTTCAGAACAATAGACAATGGAGGTCTGAAACTGAGATATTATTAACAGAAGTCTTAACAGACTTAATAGCAAAAACCACAGAGATGGATGTAATTAACTATTTCCTTGTTGTTTGTTTTAGTAGACCTTTAGTCTCAAAATATATTGGGTGAACTTGAGTTGCATGGTTGTGTGCAGCACTCACCAAGTGGATTTTATAAGAACAGATGGCTCTATGAAAATTACCTTCTTACACTTTGGAGGCAATAATAGATAGTCAGGTAAGATTACAGGTAGTTACCAAAGTTGGTTTTTTTATGTCTGATGGCCTTTTTGATTTCTTTCTTTAGCTGTACTGGTAGAAAGGAGTATTATATGTCAGTGTTGTGTGCTGCCCCCTTCACTTCTGTTTTCCTACACTTTCACAGTCCTTTCAGGATTTTGGAAAACAGTATTGCAGGTACCCCTACCTGAGTGGTTGAGGATGAGGGTTGGATTTCAAACATTTTCCCCTGGACATCGTTCTACCAGAAGTTGCGGTTATATCCACATTGCCATCTCAGTGACACTATTTGTGTTCCTATAAATGAGGTCATCTTGAGAGATATATTAAAATGGATCAAGTTCACAACTTATTGAGGAAAGGAGAACTGACATCTAACTAGGACCTGGTATGCTTAAGATACCAATACAACAACAACAAAATAAAATTTGGCCTGGGCGAGCCAAGAATTCTTCAGGGGTAAAATCCTCCTGAGCACTGCTAGATTCTACTGGAAAAGGAGGACCAACATTTGTAAAGAAAAACCTGTAAGTCATATTGTCAAGTTTCATTTTGAGTTACAAACATCATTAAGGAATCTTAATGATGACAGAGTTTAATATCTCTGTGAGATATTAAGCCTGTGGTTCTGTCTCTGCTGAGTCTTCTGCTGTTTCTTGTAAAGTTCATACTTTTTATCAAGAAAAATAAAAATATTCTTCTAATGAGCCCACAAGGTCATGGTATTATTACAAAGTTCCCTTTCATAAGGAGAGCTTCTTTTTCTGATGAGCAACTTTTTGTATATGGTTGGGGTTTTTTTGGTTGGTTGGTTGGTTGTTTAGTTTTGTTTTTGTTGTTTGGGGTTTTTTTGGTATTTTTTTGTTTTGTTTTTATTTTTTGGGGGGGGGGTTTGTTTGTTTGTTTGGTTTTTTTTGAGACCTTAATTGTGCCTTCACATTTGTAGCTGCTTTTCAAATTAGCTATAGTAATAATGTGATAGCGTTGCTAACAAACTAGGAAATTTAAAATTAATCCAATATACCCAAATATATATAATAAGCAGAACAAAAGCTATTTCTGCTTCTTCCTAATATCCACTAGCAAATTATACATTTGCTTTAGCAAAGCAGGATTGGGACTAAAAGAATTGCTGCATTTTCTGTTAATTTTGCTAGAACTAATGACCACACAGGAATTAGACCTAAAAGAAGCCTACAAGATGTGAATTGTATTTCATTTTAGAAAAATCTAAGCATTTATTTGTTTTAATACAAATTTATAATCTCTTTTGTCAGTAGCAATTTTTCTGTTATCTGTTTATGTGGAGGTATTTAATAGAATGTTTTGCAGTCATCAGTAATATTGTGTTTAGAAACAAGAGTGTCTGATTGTTAATTAAAATTGTCTGATCCTTTCTAGGTCACTTACACCAAACTAGTACCGCAGAATTGATCAGCCCTTGACCCTCACCATTTTCACATGTGCTCACTGTCTCACATTCCTATTTAGATGATGGAAAGGGGGAATTTAATCTGTGAGGCACACGTTCAAATAAATAAATAAATAAATAAATAAATAAATAAATAAGTAGTCTTTAGTTTGTTAGTGGCCTGGGGATTTTTTTGTTTGTTTTGGTTTCTTTGGTTGGGTTGTTGTTGTTGTTTTTTCCTCCCACACCCTCTCTTCCTGCTGTTGTAGAAAGAGAAGTATTGCTGGTTATAGTACTCTACATATGGATTCTGAATATGTTTTTTGTGGAATGGAAGAGGCTCAGAAAGAGATTTCAGGCTACAAACATTTATCAATATTCTAAATATTTTTACCTTTGCATCTTGAAGATATAAATACAATAAAAGCTACAAGAACAAAGCTTTATTTCAGAGGAGAGTTTCCTGTATGCTGGTTTTTGATGGGATTTTGTACCCTTCTGTATTTCAGATATGATGTTGTAAAAAGCTACATATTTGGAAATGACCTACAGACCAGTTGCTAACACTCAACTGTATTTGAGCAACTCTAGAGATAACTTCTCTTCCTTAGAGTATAACATACTCTAGAGTAAAGCATTCCTTTTCCTTTAGCAAAATATGCCTAGGCTATACACGATCATTGAAATAAACTGAAATCAGCTATTTCTTTGTTCTGAATACTAAGATAATTGTTTCAGTCACTCTTTTTACTTTTAATATTTCATCTTATAACAGATTTAGTAAACTAGAAGGTATCAGAAGGGCACTCACTTCAGGCATGTAAGTCTATACTGCATTTTCGCACCATGAATGACAATAACATAATCTTATCAGACTTTAGTTTTCAATTTAAATACTTTCATTCAATCGAAACTAATGATAATGCCTTATACTTTTGAACTGTTTTATTAATTGCTATCCTTTGGTACATGTTATATATTTCTGTACAATATTACAGTTTCTATATACACCTTTAGAAGCCAGTGGAAAAGTCTTGGAATCTCTTGTTCTTTGATATTACTGCTCTTCAGGTTTTGGTGATTGGGTTTTTGGGTTTGAATCAGGATTCATTTTCTTGTTTGTTTGGGGCTTTTGTTGGTTTTTGTTTAGTTGGTTTGGTTTTTTTGCATTTTCCTGCAATTTCTGTCTTCAGTAGATCTTAGTCAATATGTCAAATATCTTTATTTTGGGAGAGAAATAATCCCTCCCTCACCCCTTTTTCCCTTCTCTTGGTTTTTGAGGAATTTTTAAACATAAAATTGCCACAGATATTCTGTCAAGCTCATAAGCCATTATAAGTTATTATAAATGTTTTGAATGTGATCATGAAAGCATAAAATAGAAACATTCTGCTCTATTGCTTATTGGCTTTGCTACATGAAAAGCAGATATTTCTCTTTCATCATTCTTTTCAGTGCATTACTGCAATATTAAAATAAGCCAACTTAAACCCCTTACAAACAACTTTCTGGAGTCCTAATTGCAGTTGTTCATGGAATCAGTGAGATTGCAGCTTCTGAATGTGCTACTTCTAATTTTGCCTGAAAGGGTAATGTGATGATACTGTAAGGTATTTCTTTTGTCTTTTTTCGTTTAATAAATCTGGATAGCTTATAGCTTTTGGCATAGCATTGACCTTGTGGTGCAAAGAAATGCTTGAATAAAAATACTCTCTTAGAAGAAAAATTAAAGGGAGTGCTTATAATCATAACCCAGCTGTGACATATCATTGAGTTTCTATAGCAAAGGCTTTCATGATTGGATTCCCAGCGCTGTATTAGACTGAGTTATGCAGAAGGCTTAGTCTTAGTCCATTCTGAGTGTGCTTGGTTCTTTTGTTAAGAAAGGCCAATATCATTTATAGGGGAGGATAAAGAATAGTCATAGCTCACTGAAACAAGCTTTTGTTTCCTGAATAATCTTTGGATTATCCTGGATTCATTAGGAGGCTGGGAAGATAATCTGTGAGGGTGGACTGAATGCCTGACCTTCAGAAGGTATTCTCTTTCACTTGGGCACCATCAAGGAACAGTGATCTAGGAGAGAAAAGCATAAATTCATATAAACCAACCTTTGCTGAACTGCCATATGGGAGTCCTTGAATGGTTTGGATTGAAAGGGAGTTTAAATATCATCTAGTTCCAACCTCCGCCCCCTCTGCCCTGTAGGCTGGGATACCTTCCACTAGGCTCCATCCCACCTGGCTTTGAATACTTCCAGGAATGGGGCATCCACAACTGCTCTGGGCAACCTGTTCCAGTGCTTCACCGCCCCGATAGCAAAGAATTTCTCCCTAATGTCTGGTAAATCCTACCCTCTTTCAATTTAAAGCCACTTCAGCTTGACCTATCTTTACATGTCCTTGTCAATGTGGGAATCTGGGAGGCTGCTTTGAGACAGCCTGAGCAGCTTCCCTAGGAGTGTGTAAGGCAAGGTTTGATAAATAATACAGTATTACGTATACCTGTACTTTTGAAATAGCAGATAAACCAGTCTTAGTCACCTGGGTAAGTGGAAATATCTTATTCATCATTGGCATTTTGTCAAAGCATATGTTAACTACAGGCATAAACTTAGTTGTGAACATGTTCGAGTTCAGGGTTTTGTAGATTCTGTTTCTTCTGTGTTTGCAATTAACTTGCTTTAATAGATTACATCAAATAGGCTCTGTGTGTGGAGTTGAATATTTACTCTTTGTTAAGCGTTTTACATATATATAAGTATTGTAAGCAGGTTCAAGATATTCCTTTCAGGAACTAGGAAATATAGAAAAACAGAACCAATTTAGAAAAAAGATTTAATATTTCAAAAATGCTTGGTCATCTGCCTCTGGCGGAAATTCAGTAATGGTTTGAACAACGTTGAAACACGGACTTACACTTGTTGCATTAGGCTCTGTTAAAGAATCTGACTACTGAAGTCATGTAGTAAAGATGCACAAAACAGCACACATGATCTCTGGAAATCCTGTTTGTAGTTCTGTTCATGTATGCTGCTCAGTACACACTTCTTTTATGTTCCTCAAGTTTGCAGCAATTTAGCAACACTTATTGCTAGCGATGTAAGTCAGTTTGGAATTGGGAAATCTAGTTATGGGGATGATAACCTACTCCCTTGGATTGCAGATGTATTAATTATTGTCAATTTCTGAAGTCAGTCTGACTCTGAGAAGTGATTTTCCTTTCTGTGGAAAAGGAAGAGGAATTTAATGTTTCTGAGTATTTTATTTTATTTTTTTTTTTTTTACCCTGCTTATAAATTACATCCTATGGTGGAAGTAAGTGAATAGACATATAGCCATCAAATGGAAAATGTTGCATACCCTGTGATGGAGTTGCTAAACCTGAATATGTAACCTTTCTGCTAACCTAGCTTTCAGTGTTAATTATCTGACATATAGGTGAATCACACTGTCTTAAAATAGAATTAATGAGCATTTCCATTGAGGATGCAATCTACTAGATTATTAAAGAGCATCTGTGTTCTTTCAATTATGGTAATTTCACTGTTTTAAATAGTGTTTTACATTTCCTGATGGGAATGTACCTATGCTCAGCATATGCTTATTAAGCCGCTTAGCAAACATAGTTGTATTAATGAAATTCAAGGTGTGTCATTTCATTCTGTATCCTCAAATCCTGCAAAATTTAAGCTTCCAATACAGGAATCCCAGACACAATGCAGACTATTGAGGACAAGTCACATCCAAGTACTTGGAAATCTGCATGAGTGGTTTTCATCCTGTATTTCACAGTGTATTCCCAAGGGGTTCATGAATGGCAGCCAAGGTGCTCAGATACAGATTTAAATGGGTTTGTCTATATATGAGGAATTTTCAAAGGGCTATTAATTAAATTTTGCTGCAAAACTATGTATCTTTTTGGTTGCAGTTGTACTTATTAGGGGAGAAGTAGTTAGGCTAGTAATCTGAGGGTCAAGTGGTAAGTTTCCGTTGACTTAGAAGAATTTGGAAAGGTAAATACCTTGAAGGAAGGAGATCTGTCCCAGGAGGCCTGGTCCTATGATCAAGTCACTTCTTTAGATGTACTCATGGGATAAAAACTTATCCCTATCTTGTAAATGCCATCTGGAGTTCAGTAGTGTTAGAGACTGAAAAAAAATGATGTAGTCTCTGGAGTAAAGGAAATAATCCAGTTTTTTATATGGTACTTATAAGCTGTGAGGAAGGGCTGCTTCATAGAAACTTAAAATGAAGAAAGGTCATTGGGCGTGCACCAGTCAGAGCCTAAGGGGAAGAAGAACATTAAAAAAGGAAAACCTGAGAACCCTGCTATCTAAAAGATAGAACAGCTTTATAATCTTGGGGGATCAAAACAGTATTTTTCTGTGTCTCCTTTTGATACAAGGACCTGAATCACATCAAAGTATATCATCAGTGGGCTGATGAGCCAATCCAAGAGTGCACAGAAGATATTTTTACTAATGTCTTTGTTTGCAGTACAATTATTATTAGTGTGGTAATGGCTCCATGGCTCCTCAGTTAGAGGTGCAGCTCTAACCAGGACAAGTCCAGCCATAACCGATCTGCAGAGCCAGGACTGTGCTGTGGCCCAGCAGCAAAGTCTGCATCCTAAAGATCAGGGGAGGCAAACCCAAAGTGGTTTGTTTTGTAGTTTGTATGATATTTAGAAATGTTTCAAAAGACTCTTTAGATATGGTTGATTAGTAATTTATTTTCTAGTAAGTCATTCCACTACAGCCTGAAGCTAGTTAATTGGATTCTGACAGCTTATTATAGAAGGGTATTAATATCACTGATACCTGCAACTGAAAGACATTAGGTCATGATAAACTGAGTTGTTTGTTGTGGGGTTGGGGGTTTTTGTTTTGTTGGTGGGGTTTTTGCTTGCTTGCTTTATTTCGTGGAGGTTTCTTTTGTGTTTTATTTTTTTTAGACATGCATTCCTGAAGGGTGCAAATTTGTTTTCAAATACCCCACAGAGTGGTTGTTTAAAAAAAAAAAAAAAAAAAAAAAAGACTCAAAGAATGCAGGTGAAATATAGTCACAACAGTACATGAAAATCTAGGTAGTTATTCTGTGTAGTTATTCTGTAGAACTGTATTGCTTTGAAAATTTGTAACTCAAATAATTGTGTTTCTAAATATAACAAAGAATAAACACAGTAATTTTATTTGTCAAATATCTTACCAGAAAAATTGAAGCATCTTTACATAGTGTGGACATCTTAGCATCTTACTTCAAGAAGCAGTGTTTATTTCTTAGGTAGTTGGTGCAAATTGAGAGAACCTGCAGAACCAAAAGAACACTTCAGATGGATATGTATGACAAGAAATATTAAAATGGTTGCAAAAGCCAAAATAAGTGAAAGTGTTCTCTTTAGTAAAGAGCCACAGGTAACTATGTTATGAGAGTCAGTATTATGCATTACTGGGTAATTACTGCTGTTGGAGATATTTTTGTTGTCCACAGTTCATTATGAACAAGATTATCAAGCAGTTTTAAAGCATATAGTGTGATGTCTTAGGATGCAGGAATGCAGAAAAAGGCGTCTTTAAGATGAAGCACAATAAGCCACCCTAAATCGTCTGTCAATATTGTCAAAAGGGAATAGGGGTTCCCCACTAGTAGGTGGGTGAATGTCCTCTCTTATTTTGTTAATTGCCCCTTAATCTTGCACCAATTTACAGCTCTTACCATCAGCCTTTTTTACCGGTAGGATGTGGGTGTTATATTTGGATTCACATTCCACCAATAACCCAAACTTAAGGAATTTTTCAATTATATAATGCCTTTCAACTTTCTAGCTTCAAAGGGTATTGTTTCTTCTGATTTGAGTGCAATGCTTACAGGTTCTGCTCGTGTGGACCTCCCAGGACAATTGCTGGCCCACACTATAGAGATGACAGCACTTTCAAGCTCTGAGAGGATCTCACCATGGTCCTCCTGTATGAAAAACGTTATCTGCCTCAACATATTTAGTTTCAGGAATTATGATTTTTTTTCTGCTCCCCTTACACAATTTAATTTCAGCTTCCAATTTTTCCAGTAAGTCCCTACTCAGTAAAGGCTTAGGAGAGTTTGGCAAACAGAGAAATTGGTGAGTTACCTGGGGATTTCCCAACTTGAATTTCAAAGGTTAAAAGACAGGTCTTGTTTTGCTCACCGCTGTAGCACCAATGACCTTTACAGTGTCATGACTCAGTTTCCCTTCCAAAGTCTTTAACATAGAATATGTCACTCCTGTATCCACCAAGAATTCAACTTCTTTCTCCAGCTTAGGACTGTATGCAAATTTAGAAAATGCATTTAACAAATATAATCTTTGACTTGTATAGTGTGGATAAACTTACTGTAACTAAAAAAAATAGGAATTAAATGGTTATCACATTTAATTCAGAAGTATTTTTCTCTACTTTTGTCAAATGATAAGTTTAAGCAGATGCAGTATTTTGAGTGCATGATGTAACAAACTTTAATCCATAGTTCTTTAAATGGCCTGGCAGTGCAGGAACGGTTTTCAATATGCATTGTCATTTTTGCAGATAAAAGCCCAAGTCACTGTATTTGCATGCACTGAAAACAGACTTAACCTTTGTAGCGTCATCTAACAAATATTCAAACTGATAGTAAAACTTCAGTGGACATTGAATTTTTCCTTCAGAGGAAGGGAAATATCTGCCAATTGTCTTCAGTTAGATTTATAAAAAAAATATTTATCCATCTGGAGGATGGAAGACCAGCTTGGGTAGTTCAGCAATGGCACATTATAACTCATCTTGCTGTAAACATGCTCTTAATATCCTAGTATATGATTAACAAAATCATTCCCTCTCTCATATGATTACATTGTTCTGTCCTCATAATTTTGGTGCTGTGTGTGGTTATCTCCATCATGGAAACACAGTTAAGTCTGTTGCACTACATATGGAGGAGAAGGGTTTTTGAATGAGAAGAACAAATACGTAGATTAGAAAAACTTCAGTTGAAGGACTTGACAGCAGAAACTGCCATGATGAAAAAAGTCTGTAGAATGTGATGATTAACACTATGTCAGCAAAGTGCTGGAACTAAACTTGAAATGTGAATATAGATGTTATCTTAAAAGGAGAGGAAAATTAAAGATCTGTCTTAAGTGGATGATGCTGTTAGATTATGACTTGTATGCATCTGAACAGCTACCACTTACAAGTAATAATTCTCCTCTATTAATACTTAGCAATATAAGTGAGGTATACTGTTAATGAAAAATAAGAACCAAATACACTGCTTAATTTCTTTCATGGATTACTGGACAAATGTAATTTTATAACCTGCAAGACAACATAATTTATTATTTCTATTTTACAGCCAATTAAATTTAAACATTGGGAAGTGACATTAGGATTCTCATATGAATTGCTTCACCCACACAGTACTGGGAGCAATAAATCAGTGTTATTAGTAATAAAATGCTGAGGTTTGTTTATAATCACAAAATCTATGCATGGACAGTTTAGCACTACAAATATTGTCTTACTATATGGTCATATAAAACTAGGTATGAAAAATTAGACATGGTTGTTTAGAATGCTGAGGTGCTAAAATTATGTTCAGCTGTTTTGCTGACCTTTTCTTCAAAGTGATATGGTGAATATAAAATGGAAGCTCGTTACAAGCAGTTCTATGAGGTTAAAAGAACCCTACATTGGAACAATTGAAAAGGGGAAACAAACTTCCTCAACATTTGCAGAACCACTAGCTTTGAATTTGGCTCAAAGTAATTTGTCAATGGGCTTTTGTTACAGAGCTCCTTTGTGTAACTCATAATCTAATATAGAATCATGGAATATTCTGAGTTGGAAGGGACCCATAGCAATCCTAGAATCCAGCTCCTGGCCCTGCACAGGACAACCCCAGAAATCACACCATGTGCCTGAGAGCATTGCTTTATGCAATCTGGCAGGCTTGGTGCCATGAGCATGGCTGATTAACACATTGAAGAGAGCTGACCCTAAAATGGAGCCCCGTGGAACCACACTAGTGACCAGTCACCAGCCTGATGTATTTATTATAACACTTTGTCCAGAGAGATACTGTGAATTACAGTATTGAAAACTTTATTAAAAATAAAAATAAATAAGAAAGTTTTAACATTTTCTAAATATAAAAGAATCTTTGGTAATTTTATCTTATTTTTGCATCCTATCTTAGTGACATAAACAATATTAAGCCAAGGTTCTTGTTAGAACATTGAACAGAGTACCTAAAAAGCTTTTCAAAGTGACATTTTAAAAATTTCTTCACGTGTTGTGGAAACACTGTGATGTTCTGAGGTATGAGCGATATTGTATATTTCTTTATTGTGAAAAACCACCAAAACCTTCACACAAACAAACAAAACAAAAAATGCTCAAACAACTAAAGTCACCCACTTTTCTTCAGGAATATATGATTTTTGTCTTTGATTTTTTTTTTTTTTTACTACAGCAATCTCATATATTGTTTCTGTTCAGAACCTCATGTATGCCATCTGGTATGCAGTCTATACTGAAAGTTTCACTCAACTCTTTTGAAGGCAAATAATGTAAGAGTATTTACTTAATAGCATTAGTATAAGGGATAGTAAATAGGAAGAGTTAGTATGGGAAGGCAATTGGACAGGAAACTTTGATGAGTAATTAAGGGTCTAAGAAATTAAGAAGGTGAATGTCTTTTTTTGTAAGATGACTACATATTGGAGCATGTTCTCTGTGGAGCACATGGTATATACTGTGCAATCGTTTTACTTTTATGCAGGAATATAGGTGTGCTTTTGTTATATTCCCCACAGAACTGCTGTTGGCCTTTTAAGAATCTGACATATGGAAAAGATTAAAGATGTTTGACATCATGATAAAGCAGGGAAGTTACCTTTCTAGGACAAATGGAGAATGTTGGGTTCAGTTCCAAAATGTGTCATCTTTTGGTTCATAAGTATAAGGTATAGCTCAAACTTGAAACTAAAGCCCTAGAAGTGTGTAAAAGTGAATTGATGTGGGAACATGTTCTCTATTCTTCTGTTGACATGAACGAGTGTCTAAACACGTACATTTCCATAAAATAAACACCTGTGAGCACCGTGGATCCAAAAACATTTGTTATTCTTTCTTTGAGAACTTCTGGATTCAATATTTCTTTTCTCTGTTTTGCTCTTTCAGCTGTAGTGAAAGAGTGAAAGTGAAAGAGTGGGGTCTATTTTACAGTAAGACAGAAAGAAACTAACTCAGTAGAATATTATTTAAAATCACTCTACTTGTGCCAGTGGTTATACAACTAGAAAATGGCTATTCATGTCAGTGAAAGCTATTTATCCTGGAAATCTGGAGTTATTTGTTTGATAAAATATTGCTTAAATTCGATTATCATCTTGTGAAATAGAAAAACCCTCCCATTATTTTTTGACTTCCCAGAGAACTCAGTAACCTATAGTCCAGGGCCATAAGCTAAAACATTTATTGCATATACTTTCTATTTACAGTAAAACAGTAGTTTCTTGGAAGACTGAGATTGATTCAAGGCAAGAGATTAGCAAGAGAAATATAACTATTAGCAAATATTTTGTGCTTCACTGATTTTCCTGTCTTGTAATGGAGAGCATTACATTGCAAACTTCTTCAAAAGAACAAATCAGAGCTTTATGTCTTGCTCCTGCAGAGATAAGATGCTTTTTGATGTTATTACCAAGTACAGAATTATTCCTATTTTAAAATGTTGATTATTCTCCTTTCCTTCTCTATATTGTTGCAGACTTTGCCTGTTGTAAATTAAGTTTAAGTATGTTTTACTAAATTCAAAAATTGGCAAAAAAACAACAGGATAAGAAAGTCTTCCAGAGTTTTCTCTCAAGTCAAATGTTGTTTTATCTAGACTGAAATTAATGGTTTTAGATAAAAATTCCATTACACAGTAGTCTCATGTGATGTTTTTGAAAGAACACAGTGGTTGTAGTATCATATAACATCATCTTCAAATATATTAATAACTATGTAAGACACTAGGAAGCATAGTGCTTGCATGCTTTGCATGGCTGTTGTATTCCCTTATTTCATCAGAGAAATGTCATTCACCTTTGCACCAAAACAACTTGTTTGTCACTGTGTAAGCAATACCTTGTATATATTCTAGTGAAATAGTCTATATTACTTCTTAACAAATAATTTTTTTCAAACACTCAAAGGGAAGTTTTCAGTTTGAATTTAAATTCAGCATATTGATGACAGATGGTGACTAGGAATGGACACCACTTTTGGTTTGTCTGGAAAGATATTTCGAGCGTTGGCAGATTCCACTTGGCAGATTTAGGACGGTATTTTCAAGGTATATGACTTATTCTTTGGTTCTATGTGGTTATGTTTAAAAACATGTCTTTCATAAGGCATAGCTAAGCACAGCCTTCAGGGGTAGGTGTTGAAATACTAGTGGTAAAAATAGGTGATTTTCCTTTCATTTCTTGATTAGCAGCAAGATATTATGCAAGTTCATGAATTAAGAGAACAGTTTTCTCGTTTCCTATAAATGACATGAATGCAGCTCAATTTTCACACATTCACAGGGTGAATATATCTGTACTTTAAGTACTGGAGTATTTAAGTACTTGACCTATTCAATCTCCTCACTGCTAGAAAGAATTGTTGCTCTCTATCCAGTGTAGGAGCCTAAAGGAGGTGGAACAGCTTCATATGCTGGCAGTGCAGAAGGAGGCAGGTTTCTGGCTTGAGGGTCTGAAGTGTCCTGCAGAGAATCCAACCTTTCTCTGCTATAAAGGGACTCAGATTCTCCACCTTGGATGCCATAAAGCAAAAGTTATATCTAATTTATCTCAATTATGAAATACTGAAATTGGCAGTCTCTTCCTGGATTATTCTCTTACTGTAAGAGACTGGTAATCTTATTGTTAACTGTGATATAGAAACATAAATAAAAAATATTTTTATTGCCATTAAATATTATATGATTCCCCAATTAGCACTGGAATTAACCTATCAATCCTATTCTTTTATTCAGATGTTAGAAGACTGTAAACCGTGAAGGGTAAAGGGATTTAGTTATTTGCATTTTAATGGATAAATAACTGTTTCACTGAACATTTTTGACAGTAAAATAGTGTAGTGATTACCAATCTTATGCATATATTGTATACAAACAAGGGATACATATGCTAAATAGTAAAATTGAATATTTATGGAGTGCTGTGTGTCTATAAATATAGAAACCTAGTTATTATCACTAAAGATGTTTGTTAAAATTCAGAGGTGGTTAAGTAATGACTAGTAGCTTACACATTGATATTTTTTTAATTTTCTTTTGGTTAATTCTGCTGAGGACCTGACCCAGATTGAGTCCCATTCACTTAGAAATCCCATCTTTCTTTACAGCAAAACCTAAAGGACCTAGTACTTGTAAGATCTTGTACCATCCTGTCTTTCTCCTGTGGTATGCAAGTGGTTCTAACAGGAAGGTGGGAAAAGTGTCTGGGCTGGACCAGGCACAGGTTGTCAAGTTGTCCATGTACAGGACATACATCCATAGGGATTGTGCTTATGTCTGCATTCCATGATGACCATATTGAAACCTGTCTTTCCTCATGCCCAAGTGTGAGGTTGTTCCATACGGTGCTGATGTAAATGGATGGTAAATCTTTCCTCCAACCTGGAGCAGAGGCTATTCCTTCATAGCAGTCCAAATAAATCCACTAAACCTCTTTCTCAATTTATCCTGATTTTTTGTTTTTGTCTGCTTTGGTTTGAGTTTTTACCCTTTAGTACTATGGAATGTAGCTGTATAATTTATATTTACATTGCATCATTTCATGGGGAAGAATGTGTTTAGTAGACTATCTTAAGATTCAGTATTAACTCTGCATAGCATGCAGCTTACAGAAAAACTTTCTTGTGATTCTTATCTATAGTTTGATGGTCTCAATTAATTTTGAGTTGTAAGTCATGGAAAGGTCCACCCACCTGATTTATTTTTACTGCTGACTTTGGGACAAATTGCATTACTTAATTTTTTTTGGTGTTTATGACAATGTTAGGGCATTTATTCTGGAGTGATATCTAAAGTAGATGTTGTCAGTACTGTCAGCATAAGAAAGACTTTATGAACTGTGTTTTAGTTAAAATGTTTTAGATAGTCTTAATTTACTTATTCACAATGCATCTTAGTATAGTCGTGTAGCTTCTTTTTCCATCTTTTTATTTCTAAGAAAAAAAGTCTTTTTAATTCTAACAAAACTTTGCATCTAATAGCCTGAGAAATTTTGATGCTAATAACAATCCATTATTGATTTATACAGAGATCTTAGAGATTAATGTTTACTGAGGTAAAAATGAGATCCAAGTAATTTTCTGTACATACATTAGTCTCTGTAATGTAAGAAATATATCACATGTTTTGACAGAAACCTGTAAAGTTAGGATAAACTGTATGTTGTTTGTTGAGGTCTTCCTGCTAGTTTGGGGTGTGTATTAGGGTCTTCCATAGAAGAAGGTGTTGGCAAACTTCTAGCTTATGTGCTTGGTGAGATTTTGTTGATTTTGTTCATTGTTTCTTTAGGAAAAGAAGAAATAATGGTGAAAAATTTGCCTTCTCTCTCCCTCATCTAGATATGTTTCTTGCAACTAAAAGGAGCTAATGTTTTCTGCAGTCTGGTATATAGAAGAAATTGTATATCAGGAAACAAAGCCATTATTTGTATTTTGAAAATTGTTCCAGTATTCTGTCCACTTTTTTTTTTCCCCCCACACTAATTTAAGAAAGTCTTCAGGATGCACTCCCCTTATTTTCTGTAAGTAATATTTTTCTTCTAATTATGTGTGCACACATGCCTGCACAAGGGAAACTCTACTTAGTGCTCTGACCTTGGTTTTGTTAATTCTTCAACAGAGCTTTTCAATTGCATGGCCTAAGCTTTCTTACAGCTTTGTTCTGTGAAGGTGTGTGTTTTCTCTTTTATTTTTTTTTTTTTAATATTGTGGTAGCACTCATTAAATAAGGGTTCTGTTAATTGTTTATGAGAAGCTCTCCAGGCTGGCAGCTTTCCAGCTCAGCAACTTGAGCAAAACTGTGATCCCTAAGTCTTTGTACTGTAATGTTGAAACCTTATAGGCCCAAAATAATGTGTCCATTAATCACCCATTAATCACCCAAACTCAAGTAGTAGTGCATCCCTCCCCTGTTGTTGAGACCTATCTCAACCAGAGAAGATGAAAAGGTGAACAATAATATTGTCATTGACAGCTGCAATTCATGTGAAGTATGGTGAGTTGATTCTGTAAACTGTTCTTAGATTTCTGATGAATTTTGTGGATCTTAATCTCTCAGTATTAGGCCCTTCTTATCCTACCTTAAGTATTTAAGCAATGCAAACTTCTGCCATCAAGTTCCATGCTTCTGTGACTGATGCAGGCATGAGTTGCATCTGTAATTATCTTGACAGTTTTCTAGTAACTTATAGTGTATTCTGCTCTTAAAGAAAGAACTTTGGTCCTGTCAGGTATGAAAAAAGCCCTACTCTCTTCTTGTAAAACAGTTACAGTTGACATGTTTTTATTCAGGCTATCAAATTAAGATTTAGCAAATCAAGGTATTCTCCGTCATTGGTAAAAAACTTGTGTGGTGGGATAATCTCACTATTAGTCTTTGCATGCCATTTTGTGGACCGAGTTCAGTTCTGTGCATGTGTGCTATGATATAGCACAGCTATCTCAACCATCTTGAAAAAAACAACAAGCATCAGCATTGTTTTCAGCAACAATACACTAAATTTGACTAGAATGTCATTGCAGAGAATAAAAGTCAACATCTAATACACTACTGCTCTTTTATTCTTTTTCCTAGCACTGTATCTGATGGAGGTATATTTGTTTTAGAGATGTCTTAAGAAATGAATTGAACTTCACCCTCATGTTCTGTTGTTGTTAGTACATCTTTTCTAAGGGGCTGTAAGCTGTGCTTTTGCTGGTTTTGCTTCTTTGCTCTCAAGAGACAAATCTCATGCCATTTCCATTTAGATTAACTTGGAGTGGAATAGTATTTTGAGGTTTTTTGTTGGCTTTCATGAAACAAAAGAAAATTTTATTATCTTCCATCTTATAATACACAAGGTTAAAGTTTTCTCTTCATGTTTAATCTTGGTGGTACAGCCAGCATTTTGTATTAGGTATACACTTTTTGAAGGAGAAAAGGAATACAAAATGTGTTTCAATTTATAGTGGCTGCAGCAGAACATGCATAACTAAAACTATAAGAAATACTGTAGCATCTTTTGTGTACAGAAAGCATAAGGTATGCACAAGGCAGTACTTCCAGGATCTAGTGATCTTGGAAGCAAAAATGCATAACTTAAACTTCCCCCATATGCATTTAGTCATTACTAAATTCTGTGTTGTATGATGATTTGCTGAGGTTAATAATAATAATAGTAGCAAAAACTTACCCACAAACAGAAGAAATGGAGGTGAAGTACAACTCTTACAAAAATATCTTGATACTTAAAGATTTGTATAGTTGGAGTCTTATTATAAACAAAAGCCCTTGACAAAATAATTATCTTTTTTCTACCTTATTTCAAAATGTGCTTCTGATACAACTCATAGTGAGCATATGTTACAAACAACTTCTGAGCCAGATGTCTGACACTTTAGGCATGCCCATTAACAACTTTTAATGCATTCAAATGAGACTGTTTAAAACATGTTCTTCTCTTTCTCAAGTTTCAGTTGTTTAGAGCTGAACTAGATGATGTTAAGGTGAGAAATAATTATGAGCCCAATCTCGTGGGGCACTCAGAGTACTTAATTTGCACTGACTTCAGGCCATACTGCCAGAAAAAAAAGCCAAAGAAGCAAAATCTAATGAGATGTGAATACACTAATTAAAAATCCCAAGCCAAAGGGTTGATATGTATAAACAAGTGTTCTATTTGACACTGCTCTATTTTATTTTTGCTTTTCTGAATATTCCTCTGCATTGCTGTGTGGCTTTCAAGTCACTTTTTTTTTCAGTGCTGCCAATAATGCTTTTTGAGGGGAAGATGTTTGGGATTTTTTTGCCCTTTTTCGTGGGTAATGAAACAATTAACCTGTGCTGCAGCAACCTTCAAACTTTTTACAATGTTTTTTTCTTATCGGGTCTAGTAATTCACTTCTATAGAACCTTGATATATGTGCTTGATATTTTCAATAAAATGGCAAGTCCATGTGGAAACAGATTCAGTGAAGCATCCAGTCATGAACTTGACCTTTTTTTTATTCTTCTGGTTTGATAACGTTTTTACAATACGCGAAACCATTTTTAACTCAGCCAAAGTGACATTTTTACTTTTCTCATGTACAAACAAAAGAAGAAATGTAATTTCATTGTGCCTTACTTTTCCCATTGAACTGCTAGACCTTTTCAAATACCTTTTTGGTTTATCCAAAGAAAACAAACATTGTTTTCTTAATTCCTGTACAATATTTCTGTACTCTTACACAGATGTAAGAAGTCACACAAAAATGTGACTCTAATCAGTCAGCTCTTCCTCCCAACACCATTGTAATAATGAACAGAGTAATAGAATATACTATTATGCAATATTTATAAAGTATATTTTGGACTGTACCAAGTAAATTTTTGACAGAAAAATTCAGAGAAGATATTATACCAGCCTTCTGCAACTAAATTTATTTAGTTTGGTTTTCATTTATAAGTTGCTACCCTGCAAGTATCTTCAAGCATGTTTTGCAAAATTCTGAGATATGTGGGGTCTCTGGAGAACACATCTAATCCTTGCCACTGCTCTTAGGCAGGGTCAGTGAGAGCTGATTGTTCAGAATTTTGTCTAGTTGGGTGTTTAATATCTGTTCTAGTATTTGATCACCTTCATGGCAAAAGGTGCTTCTTTCTTTCTTTTCTGTTTTTTGTTTTTTTTTTTTTTTTTTTTTTCTTTTTAGTTGCAGTTCTCTTTCAGTTTACCTGTTAACTATTTTCCTTTCACTGGGTACCAATGTGTCAAATCTGTCTCACTTCCTTTTGGAGTACATAAATGTATGGAGATCCTCCTTGAACTTTCTCTTTCTGATGCTAAGCAATCCCAGCTCTTTCAGCTTCTCCACATACGACAGATGTTCCAAGACCTTAATTTCATGTCCTTAAACCATGCCATAGAAAATAAAGATGTTCCTATGGCACAGATGGAAAAATACAAGCTTCCTAGAGGACAAAATACCTTATGTATATATTTTCTTCATTTATATTCATGAAGTTTCTACAGAATTTTGTTACTTCTACTGTTGTTTAAAGCAAGATAAACAAAACAAAGCCTGAGAAAGTATCACCTGGTCTATCCTACTCTTTCATGACATTTTCCTTTTAAAATAATCCACAGCCCATCTGCCCATGACTGTAGAGAACAGAGCTGTTAAACAGGAACTGGCATCCAAGTTACCATCAAATGGTAAAGAGATTTTGGAATGCCTCAGTACACCAATAAAGGGTGTAGACAAAGACATGGGTGAAAAACTTTCACCAGCATGAAAGGCACTCCCAATTAGCTTTCTAACAGCCAGAGAAGGTGACACAGAGAGGTGGGAATTTAATGCAGCATGCAACTGGGAGGACATGCTTGCCTTTGGTATTGATAAACAACCTTGCCTGTTATCCTGAGTTGTGTCAAAAAGAACAAGGCAATTGACAGGCTTTTTTATGTCTATCCAAATATACATCTAGAGACCTCTCTCCCTTTTCATCCTTGCAAGAAATGTTATTCTGCTGCTGCAGTGTCCTTCCTTCCTAAAAGAATAGAGTAGCTGTGCAACTCTTATCCTCCTTTGTATCCCTGGAACTGTAGTACTGAGGAAGGAGTGTAGCCGTGAAATTCAAAGCTCTTCCTTCTGGCAGGTTCTGTTGCTGAGCTGCATACTTAAGGAGAATCAGAGGAAAATGTTTTCACTTGTTCTGGTCATGCTTAAAGATTCTTTTTAATCTCGAAAGAAGTAGAAGGTATTGCTGCTTCTTTGTCTCTTCTCTTCCTTGTCTTTAACCCACATAGCCTGGAGTTGTGTGTCAATGTAGAATCCATAAAGTGCATGCTGTCTCTTTAGGTTTTGTAAATGTATGCACAGGAAATGGAAGAATTCATGTGCAGACCCACAGATTAGGGAAAGAATTAGATAAAATGCCAAATTTGAAACATCAGATTGAGATGCAAGTTACTGTTGTTTATTGCTAACCAGTAAACTAACTAGCAGTGATTGAACTTCTCATTCCTTCTGTCTAAAGAAGTTATTTCTTAAAGACAAATATAAGTGAAGAAAGTTAATTCCATACATTAGAAAGATGAATTCCACACATTTGTAGATATCTTATTGATACTCTTGTGTGGGAAAGTAAAACTAGTGTTTATTTTAGGCAAACTGGGATGTCTAACACTCTTAATGATAATCTTACTCTTAAGTTCTATTGAAGGAGGTACAGGCTTTTCAGTTTCAATTTCTGACCTACTCTCATAGGTTCATATGTGTCTTTTTGAGCTGCTGGGGTGCGTTGTCTTATCTCTTACTGCTCTCTCAAAGGATTATTTAGAGGTACTTATGAAATGCTTCTTTTTGTTTGTTTGTTTTAATATTCACCAGATATATTTCATGTTATATTTGGCGAAAATTATAACCATTTCTTGAACATGCACATTCAACTAGCATGCTGTGAGGTTAGAACACACTTGAGAATTGAATTCTAACCCCTTAACTCCACTGACTCATGAATACAGATTCCAATTACTGTAAATTTCCAAGCAATTTTATATCTGTTACAGAGGCGATTAAATTTGAAGTTGTGTATACAAACTGAACCTGGACTTCTGAAAATTACTTATAAGCTGTTGTGAATAAGACAGAATTTTTCCTATGAAATTCTTGAAGGCCTTAGTCATCTTTCGCTGCACACTTTTGGTATGCCAGCAAAAAACACTCTTTTTTATTCCCTCTAGAAGAGACCATGACAGTTTAGTGTGATGGAAAATGCTATTCCCTACATGCAAATAGTCTGGAAGGAAATTTAGTATGTAGAGGAAGGACAGAAGCTTAGCTAAAAGTTCATTATGTCATTACTACCATTCAGCTAAGTTTATGTTGAAGCAGTGATATTTTTCTGATTGCAAGAGGAATTAATCCAACTTTTGGCCTCCCTTTTATTCACAGACATTAATTCATCATGTAAGTGAACACCTACAGTGTCTATTTTTCTACAACCACTCCATTCCTGTCCTGCAAAATGCGTTATTTGCCCTATGTTCCTAGGAAGGCCTACCAAAGCGTCTGTAGTTAAGGTTGCAAAGGAGATTTTCACTGTGAGAACATTCTTGCCTGTTTTGTAACTTTTTAAAGCAACAAATTAAATATTTTTTACCTGTTGCTTGGTGGTTGGGGCACTTTTTTTCCCCAAGTTTACCTTTGTAGAATGGACTTGACATGAAGAGAAAAAGCCATTTATGAACTATGAACTCTAAAAGTAAGACTTTTTGCCATTTCAAGAACATATTGAACTTTAAAAGATACCCACTTTGCTTCTGGAACAGTCTTCGTTTCATTTAGCTCTTCAATGTGTTAGTTTAGGAATTACTTAAGGTATCTGGAAAAATCTGAGATTAGTACTGCACACTGTGTTGTGTAGATAAGTAGTTTTTTTAAGACAGCTTTTTGTATTTGGGAAAAGAGAAAATGCTTAATCTAGTGTTTTATTTTAATGAAGAACCCTAGTTTATTGAAAACTTGCTGCTGTTGAGCACTTTCATGTCCAAGATGTTGGCAGAAACTGCATGTTGGTTCACAGCAAAAATAAATCAATCTTCAAAGAGCAGATTAAAACCTATAAAGGTGAGGAAAGAAATGTGCTGTAATTTGTCTTACATGTTTTTTTTATTATTATGTTTTCCTCTGTACGTTTAGTCTTTGCTTTTTAAGTAGGTGACAATTACTTTCCACCATAATCTCATTATTTTATTTCTTTTTTTTTTTTTTAACTACAATGTGTAGGTTTAATTCCAGTGAAAAAGGCACTTAGTGTAGATTTTTAGTCCAATAAATCAGTGATACAGCTGACCACAGCTCTCTAGAGCTGCCTCTATTAATTTCCTAATAAATTAGCATCTCACATAAGTTCCAACAGACTTACGTCTGCTTAATTAGGTGTTAGACAGTTACAGATGCCACTTACAGCTCCTCATGTTTCTGGGAGATGAAATACTACAGTAAGCTGGGGGATTATTAGAATTTCCTTATTGGAATCAGTTTTTGACGCTTCACTTTGAGACGTTTTCAGCATGAGAGTTGTATTTTTCCTTAATGAGGATTTTATAGGAAATTCCAAAACATCACATGATTATTCCTATACTGCTTATGCAAAAAGTCCAAATAAAAAAAAAAATACCTTGAAAATTTAACTCCTGTGCAGATATTCAGACTAGATGAGATAATTCTATTCACTAAGGTATTTACTATCTAGAAAATGTAATATCATGCCATCTGTTAAAATGGGAATTCATTCACATGGCAGTAACCCAAATCAGACAGTGAGTCAAATGGTTGCAGTCAAGTTATCCTGACTTTGGAAGTTACTAGTTGGTGGTACTGTGCTAGCTAATCATGTGATTACCCATACATTGTCTACTTCAGGGCTGTAGTTAATGCCCATAATTTCTGCTGATGAATATTTATTTACAGAGGTATCAGTAACTTTTATATTTTGTATAGAAAATAACTGCGGTGATAACTTGACCACTTAGAATTGAATTCTGGGAATACCTTCCCAAATAACTGAGAACAAAAGAACTGAAGTCCCATCAGTATAGGTTTGTTTGTTTGCTTGCATTTGAATGAAGGAGTCATCAAAAACAAATTTAGAGTTGGATATTTGTCATCTTAAGGTGTTTTTTGTCTGACCTTTCTTTATGGTACTGTGTATCTTCCCTTCTCTACTCTTGCAATAACTAAATAAACATGAGCAGTGACTTCTTTGAAAGAAAACAAAGAAGAAAACAAAGTAGAAGAAGGGAATCTTTTTATGCAATAGTTACTTGCAGGAGGTATGTAGCTGTGATAATTTTCTTGATTCATGCTAGTTTGTGTGACTTCAAGACAATCAGATTTGAGAAGCATGGCAGGGACATGATGATTTCATTTGCTAAAAAAAACCCACTTTGAAAACCATGCACCACAAACCCCCAAATTCTCAGTGTCAATTAAATATTTTGAAACAACTCCAACTATAAGATCTACAAATCAAAGAGCACAATTAGATTTGAATATGTTAAGCTGATATTATTTCAGTAATAACATTCTGAATAATTAAAAAGGTAAACTTTTTCCTTATTTTTTAGATCCATTTTATTTTGTGAAGATTGGAATAGGGTGAGATTTCGAATAACTTATGAGGGATATCCTGCCTACACAACTTGCCACAATATTACAGCATATTGTAGTACCAAGAGTTGCATCTTTCCATTACACAATAAACCAGTAAAAATAATAGAAATTAGAACAGCCAAAATTCCTAGTGGTGATTTACAAAATGGGAAAAATTCTTCAGCAACTTTGCTGTTCTTAAAGTTTATTTTATTATCTTATCCTTTTAAGTTATACCTAGGTGAAAAGATGCATACAAGTAGATGTAGGAGAAGAGATTACCAATCTTAAAGCAAGAAAAAGAAGGAATGAAATAAAAGTTGGAGGAAATTCCATCAAAGAGGCCATGTTTTCACTGCATTTTTATATTTTTTGGTTATTTGTTCTTCTAACTTAAATTGCTACTACTATCTTTTGAAAACATATCACAAATGTGAAGATATTTATGGGCTTCTACATATTTTGCCTGTCTATTAAAATGCTATATCAATACTTGAAGAATGCACTAAAGGTGTTTCTATGAGTGTCTCACATTGCTGTGTTAATGTATAGGATTTTTTTAAATAAATGTTTATCTCTGCAGGAATTAGATCTGTTAGTTCAGTCTTTTCATTCCATTGTCTTATATTTCTTCATGAAAGAAATTTTTTAATGCTTTTTATTTAACAACTCTAATTTTCTCGTGTGTGTTTTACTAAAATGTGGTTACCAAGTCTATTTAAAATGAATTGCAGGTATTCTTCACAAGAGAGACTTTATTAAAAACCTTGCCTCATACTAAACAAACTCAGCTGAAAAACTGCAAAAATAAAAACCACTATCTCACCACCAAACCTACTTTTTAAACAAATATAATGTTCTAAAAGATATATAGAAGTAAAAATTGGGAAGCAGTTTGAACGCAGCTGTCAACACAAAAATATTGACACTTCTGGGATGTGAGCTTCAGAGATGTTGGAAGTACTTTTGTCCTGTGCACTCATTCAAAGCTATGGCTGAAAGCATTGGCAGTTTAAATACACATGAAAGGAAGAACAAAAATAATTATGGAGTATGGGAAATCTGTCAAGAAATTTAAGGCTTTGAACAACAATTCATGATAATAACCTCTATTTTTTTTCTCCCACACACACTACTGTTGTTCACCATGTTGTGTAAATAGAATGAGAGCTGCTGGGTGTTGCACAAAGTCACAGCTGAAATAAACTCACAGAACTTAGTGTGAGGGTATATGAGTTTTCTGCAGTGGCGTTTTTACTTTTTCTTCTGCTGTTTAGTTAGTAATCCTTGCCGTAGGCTGTAGGGCTCAAGAAATTTACTTTTCCCCTTTCAATTAATAACAAGCTGGTACCAAGTATTCCAGGATGAAGGGATATCTCTTTAGTACCAGCATACTTTCAGTAAATTAAGCCAGCAGCAGTTCATTTCATATTTTTATTATGAAATCTTAACAAGTACCTGTGAAACTATTTATCTGGATGCTGATGTTTGGCTCGATGGCTTTGAGGGAGCAGTACTGTCCCCTAGCCACCCTTTTGAGAGCTAGCTAATAAGTATATTGCTTTGGGGTAGTGAGTGAGAAGTACAAGAGAAAACTCCGGCTAGTTTTGTTGTGTCTGAGATCCAGACTAAGTAACAATGCAGTGTTTAACCCAAAAAGGTAGTGGAGAATGGAGGATTTTCAATCCATGCAGATCCTTTAATTAAGGTGTACTAGTTAGCCCCTGTATGGCTCGTTCAAGTATGCATAGGTATATACATAAATTGCAACTAGTATTAATGCTCAGTCCTATGCTTTTTCATAATAGTGATCATTGCTTTTCCTACTTTGGGTAAGCTGTGCTAAGGATATAAGTAGCAGTAGCTCAGTGTGAACAAGCAGCAATCCCTGTCCAGCAGTGGGTGTCCATGCTGCCTGGGGGTGTAGGGAGAAGTCCACAGACATTGTGTTAATCTCAGGTGGTTTCCATCTTCGGTCAGATAAAAAAAAGCACAAACATTTTCAGTTGAGCTGATTCAATTCTCTTGTTAGTCTAAATGAATGAACACTGTTTTCCTCCCTTGGTTATTATTTTGTTCTATTTTTGCAATGCAAACAAACTACAGCTCTCAAGGATCTGTGTCTTTAATCACCAGTAATTAGTCATCGATGGGTTGTTTACACTCCTGGATCTTTGTGGCTGTATTTCAAAGCCCCTGCTGTCATCCTATCCTTTATGCAGCATTTTTATTTCTCGGGTCATAGATTAGCTCATTCTACAATGAACTTGTTACCATTGCTGATCACATATACATTATGTGCAGTTCACCTTGTAAAACAAATTGCTGCCTCTCAATTGTATTAGGCATCAAAGGTAAGAAAATAATGACTATATTTCTCTAAGTGAAATAATCCTGAAAGTGTGCTCTTCTTCCCTTGAGTGGGTACTGAAGTGTGTGGCCCAGTTTTCCTTATTCTTTTACTTTTGAAGGGCAAAAACACTGTGTAACGAAAGAATGAGCTGAACGTTGCCAGACAGTGCAACAGCTGAAAACAGTACCTTTCCATGTTTCCTCCCTCTCCTGTATGTTGTGTTTTCAGCCACTGAGAAGGGAATAGAAGTGTCTGCTCTTCCTACAGGTCTAACAAATAATTTCCGCTCTCCTTTTGTAGTCATATTACTATGGTCAGGAGAGAATTAAGAACCAAATAATTGTGTGCAGCCAGGGAGGCAGCAGTATGATTTTGTAGATAGTTAGGCTGAAGGACTGAGCTGGTTTGCTTGTCAATCTCTCCCATCCCTAAGCTGTCCAAAGGTGACTCCACAGTAGTAGAAATGGGACAGTGCCCTGAACTATGCTCGGTATCGCTGGCTACAGTGAAAGCAGTTGAGTTACCAGCCAAATGAATTGTTAGGATCTATCTCTTAATGTTTCAGATGGTTTCTCTGTCAATACTGAGCGGTTTTTTTAACTACTTTGGTGGAAATTTTAAAATTCCCTGCAACAGAAAGGGTGCTTTGTAATGGCCTTGGCTGAGATAGAGTTCATTTACTTTATAGAAGCTGCAACAGTACCATGTTTTGGATTGGTGACCAAAACAGTATTATTAGCATGACAATGCAAAGACTGAATAGTGTTTAAACACTGTCAAGGCCTTTTCTGTTTCTCCAAGTGCCCTGCCACTTAGTAGTAACTGCACAAGAAGTTGGAAAGGGACACAAACAGGACAGCTGACCCCAGCCAAAAAAAAAGATATTCCACATCATATGATGTCATGCTCAGCAATAAAATCTAGTGGAAAGTAGGAGGCTGATACACTCAGAGTTATGGCATATGTCTTCTCATGTAACCATTACATGTAATGGAGCCCTGTTTTCCTGGAGATGGCCGAACACCTGCCAGCCAATAGGAAGTAGTGAATGAATTCCTTATGTCACTTTGCTTGTGTTTGCAGGTTTTGCTTTCCTTGTAAAACTGTTTTCATCTTAACTTACCGGTTTTCTCACTGTTATCCTTCCCATTTTCTCCTGGATGAAGCACAAGTGAGCATCAGGGTGGGGCTCAGCTGCCTGTTGGGATTAGCCCACAACGGCGCTACAGCATGGAAAGGAATAAAGAATAAATCCATCTATATACATATACATTATACTGAATTTGCATTTTGCAATATACGTAAAAAAATAGGGTTGATATGTTTCTCACCAGGATTAACATGACATCAGAGTGTAAAGTGTTTGGATTTTCCACGCAGTAATTAGTAAAGAATTGCCACTTTCTCTTCCTCTCTACACCCCATTTAGGTTTCCGATTTGTGTAAGTGTGGAAAGTATCTCATTTTCTCATTACTTATTGCAAAGTGGAAGGAGTTTACCTTTGGGTAAAGGTTTGTAGATTGACTTTTTGGCTCTTGTTCCTTCAGATTTGAGCATGAGACAGGAGTCTTTGAAAGTTTTACGTGTGAGATTTGTCCACTACTCATGAAACCAAACATCTTGTTTAAAAAAATGTTTACAGAAAAAAAACCAAATTGAAACATGCCTTAGTAAAACATCCACTGTTCTCTGTATTTTTAAATCCCTAGTTAAGTAGACATGTCTCTTTTTAAAGATATCTGTTTGGGAGAGGGGGGAAGACACCAAAGCAAAATCCACAAACACAAGAAAGAGACTTAAGTGGATATGATGCTAAAATGCACTTTTCTTGCTGAAATTGATGCAAGCCCTAAAAAGATTTTTCTGAATATGCCTAGAACAGTGGACTGTTCTGTACATTTCACTTCTATTCTTGTACCCTCTACTGTGTTGGTAATACTTTATGCAAAAGTCTGGGTGTAAAGGTTAATAGAATTGCTCAGTTGGTGATAACACTCAAATCTGTAACTGCCTCTGGATTCTGATCAGCTCTGAAATTAAACTATTAACATTGGCTTTAATGCTTATTCCAACAGTGGCCACATTTTTCCCTTAGAGAAATAATCAGCAGAAGGACAAATTGGAGATGTATTTGCAGATCTAAAATGCTTACCCCTTACTAATCTTATAGCCAGCTGAATTGAGGTCAGGTGGAAGAAACTGCATTGCCCTTTGAGAACTGTCAGGCAATATTTCTCATTCCAGGTCTGAAAATTCTAAATTCCCTTTTGTACTTTGGAGTTCCTTCCCAAGAATACAGTCCTGCTTTATATAGGAGTGAAAAACAAGTCAGGTTCCCTGGCATGCTAGGAGCAGCTATGTTTTCCTTTTGCATTTAGTTTTGAAGCCTCAAAATAATACCTAACCTTTGATAAGAAGGGCAGTTAAGACTGTATCTGCACTTCTATTCTCTGAGTTCTTTCCTGAAAAGGTAATTGGAATGCTGCAGCAAAACACACTGCTCAACATGCTTGTTTTTCCTGACTCATTTGCACACCTTCCTGAGCATATCTCCCAGCAGGATGTACATAGTGATAGTTGAAGGAAGGGAAAAATTAGTGATGCAAAATTAAGCAGTTTTTTTTTTCTCCATCATCAGAAGCTGTCAGGTCTCATTAAAAAAATAATAATAAAAAAATCCCTGAAACCCTAAAATATTTTGAAGCAAGAGTTTTAGTAGTCATTGACAGTTTGAAGTTTGAAGAATGGCTTCTTCAAGACTCTGATAGCAAATACATAACAAGATACTCATTGTAACCAGTGCGCTTGGAGCAAGACCTCTTTTGGCTTTAATTCTGATAGTGCAATCCTGGTTCAGTTGAATGCAGTGACAAAACTTCCATTTACTTCACTAATGCAGAAATTTGCCTAAGGAGTTTCTATTATCACTAGTAATAAAGGTAGTAGCCTTTGTCTATCAAGATCATGTTCAGTGTTGTGCCCAACTAATAATATTCAGGAAGGAGAGAGACAGCACAATCTTTAAAACAGTGCAATGTGCTAAGAAGTCTTTTAATTTTTTTTTGCATCTCCATTAAATTAGAACAGTAGTTCATGTTTGTTCAGTACAGTAGTCCCATTCTTCAGTGGCCACATACAGTGCCATCTTTCAGTAGGCTGAGAATTACTTAATGATCTTTTCAGAGACTGTATTATGGTGTGAAACCATGGCAGTGTTTTTCTCATGTTCAGGTTATGTTCTCATTCCTAACTCATTTAACTCTGTTCATCAAATAGCAATCTGTTTCTGCATCTGGGTGCTATGTAGGTAAAATCTGTCCTTCAAAATGGAGAATTAGTCTCATTTCCCTATTAGCTACTGGAGTGTGCATAATAAAGTTTAAAATGACTCACCCTTGACTATACACACTAATCAAAAGCAGTGCTTTTCCAGGCAAGTGAGACTTGTGAGACTAATTTTAAAACAGGTGTTCATGTCTTCAAAATAACAACCATTTTCTTGTTTGTTTGTTGTTGGGTTTTTTTTCAGCATTTGTGTTATAATAGGGAGTAGTGAGCATACTTAAAGATACAATAATTAGTTTGAAGTAGTAAATTAACACAGAAGGAATCTAAGCTTGGATCTGTGTTTTAGGTTAACATCTTCATGTTTGCTTTGCTTAAATTTCTACTACTCACATTGAAGGGTATTATCTCATTACAGCATCTCACTCCATAGCACGCTGACAAAAGAGGTCACAAACTTTATTCTGTAATTGCAAAGAATCCTACCATAGTACCTCTAAAGCTGCAAAGTCAGCAAGGACAGTACATGGTAAATAAGCAAGCAAAAAGCAAATAGCACCAAAAATTGAATATGACATGAGTGAATTTTTTTTTAATGATTTTTTTTTTTAAAGGGTCTATCTACAAGTGAGATGTGGGTAGAAAACACAACATCATTCTAGACTTTGAAATGAAAGGTGAAGCATTGCCTGGTTTTATCAGAAGAAATTACTGGATAAGGTAAAGGTAAGGGCAAGTTACCAACAAAATATTTGGTTTCAGACAGTGACATATTTTTATTTATATAATGGAAGCTATATATGCTTTTCCAGCATAAGCAAGTTGATTTTCCACAGCAACATCTTTTATGTAGAGTGAGATTTAGGAGATATCTTCTTTCTTGAACACATCTGAGACTTCTGGTTGAAAGGTCCAAGCCCACATGACTGAATAAATTTCTTGTTGAGCAGAAAACCTGTATAGGTTTTGACCTGCATAGAAACTAGATAATGGAAGGAGATGGTGCTTGCAGCTGACTGCCGTACGCGTATGTGCATTGGATTTGTGTGGCAAGGTTCTCTTAGCACAGAGTGAGGCAGGGAAGGGGGAAAGCTACTTCTGTGAGAAGCTGCTAGAAACTTCCCCCATGTTCAATGGAGTCTATGCCAACTGGAGCCACGACAGACCCTCTGCTGGCCAAAGCCAAGCCCAATGGTGACAGTGGTAACACCTCTGGGACAAAAATATTTAAGAAGGGGAAAAAATCGTGCTGCACATCAGCAACTGGGAGAGAGGAGTGGGAGCCCTGCAGACAACAAGTTCAGCAAAGAAGGAGGGGGAGATGCCCAGGTACCAGGCCAGAGATATGCCTGTAGCTTGTGGTGGGGCAAACTGTCTCCCTACAGCTCAGGGAGGTCCATGGTTGAGCAGATATCCATCCACAGCCCATGGATGTCCATGGCTACCCACACTGTACCTGGCTGATATGCTCAAAGTAGGCTGTGATCCTACAGGAAACCCATGCTGAAGCAGAGTCCTGGCAGGATCTGTGGCCCTATAGAGATAGAAGCCCATACTGAAGCAGGTTCATTGGCAGGAGTTGTGACCCCATGGAAGACCTACATTGGAGCAGTCTGTTCCTGCAAGATTGCATCTGGTGAAAGGAACCCACGCTGGAGCAGTTTGTGAAGAACTTCAGCCTGTGGGAAGCACTCACATTGGAGAAGTTAATGGAGAACCGTCTCCCATAGGAGAGACCCCAAGCTGGAGCTGGGGAAGGGTGTGAGGATCCCCCCCTGAGGAATAAGCAGAGGCCAGACAAGGTATGATGAACTGACTGCAGCCCCAATTCCCCATCCCCCTATATTGTTGCGGGGAGAGGAGGCAGAAAATTCAGGAGTGAAGCTAAGCCCAGGAAGGATGAAGTGATGGGCAGAAGGTGGTTTTAAGATTTAGTTTTATTTCTTATTAATCTATCCTCATTTGATTTGTAATAAATTAAACTAATTTCACCAAGATGAGTCTGTTTTGCCCATGACAATAGTTGTTGAGTGATCTCTTCCTGTCCTTTTTGTGACCCATGAGCTTTTTGTGTTATGTATTTATTTATTCTTCCTTTCTTTCTTGTCTAGCTGAGAAGCAGAATTGTAGAGGAGCTTTGGTGGGTACCTGACCTCCAGCCAGGGTCACCCTACCACAATGTAACACAGTGTTCTCTAGGTAAATGCCAGGAGTCCTGTCTCTCTCCAACCGATATGATAGATGGAAAACAAAACTACCGAAAAAGAATAGGATGCCTCTGAAAGGAAAAAAGTATTCATGTCTCTCATGGATTGTACCACTAAGGAGATTCATTAGAATATTCTTTCCACATCTTAGGAAAAAACCCATTTTTTTATCTACTGCCTATATTAACTTTTAGGATGTTCTGGGCAGATGCTTCCTTGCCCCTCCACTCTGCATTGATTTTTCTACTTCCTCTGCTCATGTATTCTGTCCCTCTTGGTAGCCAGAGGTGAAAGGCTAATATTTTTGCCAGTATTTTTTCCATTCAAGGCATGTTCCCTTGTGCAATTCCATTCATATATTTATGGTCTGTAATGTTTCATTCTCAGCAGTCAGAATTAGTTTTGTGACCATTGACCATCCAATACCCATTAGACCCAGGGAGGAAATATAAAAAGTGCTTTGAAGGCATTGATGGTGTGAGCATCTATATAAGGAATATCTCCATTGCAGACTTATCTCTGCTAATTAGTACTGGGATCAGAGTGTTCCAGTTAGCCTAACCTGAGTATAAGTATTCCCACAGCAAGGTCTTCTGTGTGTTACTGTCCCTGAACCAATGTACATATGTGCCCAGGAGAACAAACCCCTGCTGCTTTGTGCCCTGGTGCTCTGGGAATTGTTCCTGTGTAGCTGAGTCAACTGTGAGAAAATGTCGTGCCTTCAGAAAGGGTTGTTCAGACAGTGTTAGGGCATTCACCACATCTCTTTTGTTTCTGAAGACAGGTTCTGGGCTAAGTTAAAGGACAGAATAGATATTAGTTCGTACATATTGCTGAAAGGCACTGTGCCTGGAGTCAAATAAGTATATGGTAAGGTTGTTAATAAGTAAAAATATGGGTTGAGTCAAAAATATTTGTAATACTAAAATCTAAGTCTATTGTGGATATATGGTCTTTCTTACCTATTTTACAACTTGATTCTATTAGAAAATATTCAATGAACAAGTGCAACAGTCAGATATATGACAAAATAAAAATGCCTAATGAATAATGTTATTACTATTTATGTTTCACAATTTTAGATTTATATTTTTCACTTATAATAGTGGGGAAAATTCAGAGTAGTATCCAGTGAAAGCTGGCCATCTTGTGCCAGTGTTTGCTCATCCTCACAATAACAAGGCATCTCCTAATGTTCAGAAGGAGCCTCCTCTGTTTCAGTTTTTTCCCATTGCTTCACATCCTGTTACTGGGTACCACTGAAAATAGCCTGACTCTGTTCTCTTTGTGCTCTCTTTTCAGCTATTTACATACATTGAAAAAGCCCCTCCAGAGACCTTTCTTCTCCAGGCTGAATAGTCCCAGCTTTCTCAGACTCTCCTCACCTGTGAAATGTTTCAGTCCATTACCTCATGGCTCTTTTCTGCCCTCTCTCCAGTATGTCCCTGTCCTCCCTGCACTGAGGAGTCCAGAACTGGTGCACAGCCCACCAGGTGTGGCCTCAACAGCGTTGAGTAGAGGGGAAGGATCCCTTCTCTCAGTCTTCTGACAAGCATGCAGCCCATGACACCAACAACCTTCTTTGCCATGAGCATATTACTGATTCATGTTAAGCTTGGGTGTCCACCAGGACTTTTCTACAAAGTTGCTTTCTAGCTGGACATCCCTTAACATATATTGGTGCATGGCTTCATTCCTTCACAGGTACAAGACTACACACTCCCGTTTGCTGAACTTCATATGGTTCCCGTCAGCCCGTTTCTCCAACCTGACCAGGTCCTTTTGGATGTCAGTACAACCCCCTGGTGTATCATCCTCTCTCCACAGTTTTATGTCACCAGCATAAATACACTTAATGAAATTGCAAATATTAACTGAAAGTTAATAATATAAGTCTTAGCAAGCACATCCCTAGTTAGAAGGTTAAAAGGGCTATCTTCTCATAATGATGAATGTGGTCAGTAATTGTACAATTAAATATTTTCACTTATTGTATAATAGGATAGTAGTGCCAATAGAAAAACTCCAGCTTAACTGGAGCCTAAATGAGGCATAGCCTTTTTTTTTCAGAACTAGGAGTTGTCTGTATGAAGAAATGTGAGGAGAAAGAAAGGAGGAAATAATACATGTTAATAGAAAAAATACTTTGGTAAAAGTTGCTTGAAGAGCCTACTGATAATAAAGGAAAAATGAGCTTTGCTATCATGAGAGGAAATATCAGATAGGAGCTCCTAGTTACTAACCTGTGAGAAAATACCCTTGAACCTAAAAGCTGGCAAGATGATGGAAATGTTGGCAGCACAGTGCTTTTAATGACAAAGGTAAGAGTTTTTAATTCTAATTGTTCACTATTAAAAAAACAAAGAAAAAAACACACACTCACAAAAGCAGACAAAACCAGAACTCTGAAGAAAGTAACTGCCCTGTTCCAGTAGATTCCTTGTAAAGTGAAGGTAACTTTTCAGTTGACAATGCAGGTATTAAACATTCTCAGAAAACTGCAGATGAGTTGTGATCCAATTTGAAAATGGCATGTTTGGTAATAGAAATATTTCTGACAGAATTCTGTGCTTGGAGCAGGAGCTTGCTCCTGACATGTATGTGAAAGGCCCCAGGCAGAGGCTCATCTTCCCAAGCCTCCTTAAGTTTGGACAGGCAGGTTTTTCTCCTTAATTAACAATGATGTTGAGCTAGAAGATTTAATTATAAGGATTATGTCTATGGATTATTTGTAAATAACTTAAAAATTGGAAAGTTCCTCACGATTTTAGAATCAAATGGTCAGCTAGTTTAGGATTCAACTTGACATTAGAAGGCAATGCATTTAAAGTCTAAAATAGATTTGAAATTTTCTACCAACATCTGATTACATTATATTCAGGATAAGAACTGAGGTTAAGTATACACTTTTGAAAATGTAATGTCCTTGAAGATTTATGCAGTAACCAAAACTTGCAACAGCTTCAAGTAAAATTAAATTACTTATAAAAAGTAATTTTTGTCTCAGTAAAATTACATTTAAGAAAAACATGATGAAAGTCAGGGTGCTCCAAATATATCTCTTATGAGAATGATAAATGGTTATTTTTTTTTGAAGTCACTAATGAATCAGGGGTGTGCAAAATTTCACATTCTTGTTTTTTGGACAAAAAACAGGCTGGGAAAAAAAGGTATGTTCACATATTTTTTTTCAGTTTAAGAAAAAAAAAAATCAATGGGTCTTGCTGCTTTGTCCCAGTCTACCTGAGAGCTTGACATCCTTAGACCAAGATGAGTGAAAAGGAAATAAATTGTGAAAAGTAGGGGAAAAGAAGATGTTTCCTGGAAAGATAAAAAATGTGTGTTGATCACTAATTGTAATTTTTACCATAGTCTGCAAAATTCTCAATGCAGTGAATTAAACATAACATGTTGCACATAGCGTACATACGCATTGTATACATTATCACATCATAATGTAATATTTATTATATAAGCAAAATATTGAAAGCAAAAGATATATTCAGAGTGAGGTGAAAGGATTACATTTTATATTGGCTTTTATAAATATATAACAAACAGAATCACTAAGCCATATTCTTCAAATGGAAATAGGTTGCATTTCTCAACTGGTTCTTTCCATCCTGTAATATTTTATGGATTTTTATTTACATACAAATCCTTTTTTTTTTTTTTTTTACCATGAATCTGTTTTTTTCATCCTGATCCTTGCAATTTAGCTGAGTAGATTGCAGTCCACTCCACATTTCCATCCCACAATGACAGTGGCTTAATGCGTTTCAAGACCGTAAATATGTCTCTGTTTTCAACTTCTTCATTGCTGAATTCAAGAACATATTTTAGTAAAAGTGATTGACCATAGAGAAAGGCAATAAAGTCTTATAGAGGAGCCTCTAAATGGGATCATATTTTGGGATATTAAAATATGAACCTTCAGTCTTTAAGGGTCAGTCTCTAGAATTTAAGGTTTCAGATATCAACAGATATCTGAATATCAGATATCAGATAGATGATCCTCTTTGCTTAAGTAGGAAACAGTATTTATACTTCTCTAACTTGTTTCTGACTTCTGGGTAACATTGTGTAAAGAAAGTGTCAAAAAGAAATATTTTAAGAATAAGTGTAGAGTGCTGCTAACATGGTCATTCATTTTAGGCCCTAATAGACAGATACTTTCAGTGGCTTATTTTTATACAATCCACACAGTGGAAGCCTAATTGAGATTTTTTCCAAAATCTCTTGATGGCATTTTTCTACATGTATCTCAGGTATATATTCACATGTAATTAATTTAATGTTGAAGAGGTAAATTTTTTCTTCGCTTTTCCCTTTTCCTTTCCCTTTCGCTTTGCCTTTCCTTTTACCTTTGCCTTCCCTTCATAGTCTTTTCACTGTTAATTCAACAAGTCACAAAGTCTTAGAGACAGCAAAATAGCGTTTGCAGAAGTCGTGTGTTTCATATTGCTGAATAATGCAGTGTTTTCCAAAGGGGTAAAATTCTATGTCTTTAAATAAAAGAACTCCAAAAGTCAGAAGATTTCATAGTGGGTTTTATAGCTATGAAATAGCCTATAGCAAGTACTGTTATGTAATCCTTTAAAGCACCATCTGTGGCTAGCTGGATTTCCCTAGGGAGGCCAAGATAAATAGGTTTCTGTAATGCTCTCATGCAAAAAAAACCCCGCAGATATAAGGACAGGAAAACATTTTCTTTCTTTCTTTCTTTTTTTTTTTTTTTTATCATTTTTATCACAGAATGAGTGAGAAGGCTTCACACATCCGATGATATAGTTCTTCAAAAATTCTAGATATGCCTGTCAACTTTAAATAACCAGTCTGTATGAAAGGTCATTTATTAAGTACACATTTTTTAATTTTTTTCAACTTAAATGAACCCAATACTGCCAACTGGAGTTCATGGTGCCCATTAATATCAACAGGAGAAAATTTGAGCTACTTGTTTTTGTAAGGGTTCTTTGGTTGTGTCGTGGGTTTATCTGGGTAGGTTTTGTAATTTTTTTTATATATATAAGAGGAAAATTGGCTTCTGTTGGAAGCCTCTGGAAGTTTCCCTCCATCCTATAGAGCAGG
>JAWWMP010000081.1:73372933-73410443 GCA_035047865.1 Dendrocincla tyrannina | reverse complement strand
TTTCTAACTTATTTTTATTTCTTAGTTTTAGTTTTTAGTTTGTTAGTAATAAATTTAAGCATTATTCTAAGTTCTGCATTGCCCGCAGTATTAATCAAAGCTCCTTTTTCGGTTGTTATCTCTAGCTGTAAATTCCTGCTGGGTTTTTTTTTTTCCCTTCCCTCTGGAAGACGAAGGGGGGAGGAACGGCCTTGAAGGGGTTTTGCTGGACACCAGGCATTTATCCAGGGTCAAACCACCACAGGTTGTTTGGAGTTTTTTGGTGGTTTTTATTTTTGTTTTTTTTTGTGGGGAAGGAGTTGTTTCGGGATTTTTGTGGTTTTGGGTTTTTTGTGATTTTGCTTTTTTGTGTGTGTATTTTTAAATATTTTAATTTGTTTTTGATTTTGATTGGTTGGTTTTTGGATTTTTGAGGGATATTTTGGTTTTGCTTGGTTGGTTGTTTTTTTCATATTTTTTTTTTTTTTCCTTAAGATATGAGCAGTATTTTCATTAAGAGACATCAGGTACCATTTTATATATAACACTTTTCTGTAAAGGAGGAAGACCCCTTTCTGTTTCATCATGTCTGTCTGAGAATTCTTGTAGAGGTACTGTACCATACCTCAGCTTTTTATGCATGAGTAGACCTGAAAGTATCTATAAAGATTTCATCATATAACAGAGCATGTAAACTGGAACTTTCATGGACTGCCTCGATGTAATTTTCAAATAGAAATTTTTGGATTTCATGTAGGAAAATTGCATGCTCTGGAATTTTTGGAAATTGATTTATTGACTTTACATAAGTGTTTTTGGTTTTGTTTGTTTGTGGGTTTTTTGTGGTGGAGGGGGAAATATTCCATCCAAATAAAGGATGAATAAGTGGATACATATGACCAAATCACAGAATTCTAATTTCTGAGAGAGTGAGATAAAGAAACATGCTAACAGATGCCCAGGTGGGTTTACCCCCTATTCATCTTGTGTTTTTAAATATGCTTCCCTAGGTTACAGCTGATGCATTTCCAAGTGTAAGGATGCCAACATTTCTACAGCCATTACTTTCTGATGTTACTTAACATTGCCAATCTGGACTACACTGACTAAAGGAAAAAAAAATATTCTTGCCATCAGTACAGCCAGATTGTCAGACTGGGAAAGTCCACTATATAAATGTATATTTATGCTATGGTAATGACTGTCTGTTGATTTTTCATTTTTTTTTTTTTTTAATGTCTAGCTCATTATGGCTCTCTCAGTTTTGTTCATAGATATTTTCTTCTCTCTAAATACCAATTTTCCACCTTCCTTCGATTAATATATCAAAGTTGTCTCCTTTTTATTGTGTTCTTTTTCAATTTCAAAGAAAATGATACTGAGGGATAATTGAGTCTCTCTGCTTTTGCTAGTGGAGAGCATGGTGGAATAGAAATAGGATAAATCTTTTTCTCCTTCAGTGTAAAGTAGAGGTTACCCTAGGGCTGAACAGAGCTCATCCTTGAGACCACACAGAAAAAATATTGTATTTTTGATGTTGGGAACTCAAGGGAAATATAGGTTTATATTACGCCAAATCCTTCCAGATTTTTTTTTAATAAGTTTGGTGTAGAAATAGTAGAAAATTGAGTTTTACCTGTACATTTATGCTAATGGACTTAACTTCTTAATGTGGTACTTGAAACAAGTATGTTTCTGAGGTCATGAAGAAATAAAATAAAATGTTACTGTTTGTCAATTTGGGGCTGGGATGGGAGAGAAGGTAGCCTTTTCTGATCATTTATTCCACATCAGTAATGGAAATGTACATGTTTTCATAATTCCATCCTTGGAAAATAATTAGGTTTATTCCTCCTAAGATAACAGCTCTTATTTCAAATGTAACATAATTTGGCCTGTAGAAATATATGTCAGAATTAAATGATGTATGAAATGAGTAATAGCAACCAGAATATTATTTCATATCAGACTGTTACTACTAGTGCACTTTTTAAGAACAGCATATTAAGTTCTATCAGTCAAAAATCCAAAATAGTCTTTCAGACACTTGTTAGTACATTGTTTTGAAGTACTGTATTGTTTTGAATATGTTTTTGCAGTCAGATATTATCACCTAAAATTCTTGAACCTTAATCTGTCACTATTTTATTAATAAAGAGTGTTATTCTGTAAAATGTTGATGTGAGTCCTTCAAAATTGCTGACACTTGCCAGCAGTAGGTAAAGGTGTGGAAACCCAGGAGGAGGTTTCTGTTTGGAGTGTGACCCTGAACAAGTCAGTCAGACTGCTCTCTGATCCAGTGAACTGCTCAGTGAAGGGTCCCTGTAATGGGACGCTGGCAGACTGGTTGGGCACAAGGGTCTCACCTTTCCCTGAGCTCTAACAGACTAATCAAACACCAAGGGTTTGAGTAAATCACCCATTTTCCCACGACAGAGAGGCAGGGAGCGAGTTCCCTTGCACAGAAACAAAAACTGAACTAACTCATGTGCATTATGTTTTACATGAAATTGAGATTTGGGAGAGAACAGAAATAAGAGGCTATTCAATAGTGTGCCGGAAACATAACATAGCTTTCAGATGCATAAGTAATTGTTCTCTGTTCTTTTAAACAACCTTCTTTCAAGGGGAAGAAGACAGAGGCTGATGGTTTGAAATCCATGAAGAACTGTTAGAACTGGATGTAATTATTTTCTACATAGTTGAAGATTTTGTGCCTCTCAGTTACTCAAACAGGGACTGTGGCAGATACCATTAGATGGAAAAAAAAAAAAAAAGGTATTTTTCTAGAAGTACACTTTGGACACAAATTTCACACTTCTGAAAAGTCATTAACTTAAATTTATTCCACATGTGGGATTTTAAGACCCTCATCAGGAGGTTCTTAAAATCTTTTCAGCAGACTTGCCTGGGTTGTTTTTTTTTTTTCCCCCTCATTGACTAATCAGATGCTTAAATATTTTCCATATAAAAGTTAAGATCTCTTATTATACCCTTGGTTTTTAATGATGTAGCAAGTGTGACTAAAAGTAAAATTCCACATAGCCGATATATTTAGTGTGGGATTTACTTGGTAATATTTAATCCTTCAATGTATGTGAAACTTTTATCCCAGTTACTGACTTAAATGGTCTCCAAAGCGCATCTAAGGGTTGATTCATCTTTTACTTAAAAAAGTAATCTTCCTGTCATAAAATGAAGGTGAGAATAAAATATGTACTAAATACAGAAGCTGACTATTTCAAAATAATTTGCTAAAGTTTCAGGATTTATGTTTTTCACTTTCACTCTTAAGTTTTTAATTCCTGAATAGTGAAGCTCTCCTCATAGCTATTTATAAGAATGTTAGAGATCTTTGTGTTTCTAGATAATCTCTGGTTTATTTTTAAATTGTATGACTGTTTCGGTTTCCAGATTATTGGGGGGTTTTGTTACTTTTGTGTTGTAAATCAGCTTAGTTCAAGGGAAACTGTCATGATTTCCGAAAGAATATTTCACTTCAAGGCCTTTGTTCCCTTTTAATTTTGCCATTATTGGGATTATATATATATATATTTATATATTTATGTATTTATATATCTCTGTGGGATTATATAGTAAAGTTGTTTGAAAAAAAAAGTTTAGAAGTGAAAGGTTAATTTGCATGCTTGTGATGTTTTCCTGAAACCACCTCTGTGAGAAATTTGAAATCAATATAAATCCCATTACTTCCACCAACTGCAGGGACTAAATACATTGCAAAATTGGTAACAGACATTCTGTGTTTGAACTAGGTTATCTGAAGGTGAGTATATATAATTACTAAATTTCTCTATAAGTGTTGCTGTGAAGAAACATCATGGCATAAACAGAAAGAGCAAGCTGCCGAAATTCACTGGCTCAAATGACACGTTAATTATGAAGGGATTTAATTTCTCTTTCCTAACACAGACATTTCAAGGAATAGGTGATAAGTTCTTCCATGCGCTGTTCTTCTGATTATGTTGGATGTTATCTGAAAAGTTTGAGGAAGAGAATGCTTTAATTTAGACCGTTCAATTTTTTTTCCTTTAAATAGCCTAGGAAGTGGTGAAAGACTTAATCAAGAGAGACAATACATAGATATGAATTTTCATTTGTGCAAATAAGTCAGTTGTGGTTTTCTAGAATCCTATCTAGAGTTTGCATTTTTCTATTTTTAAATATGCCCATGAAATGCTTGGGATTCAAAGTCATGTGTTTATCAGGCATAGACTGTGGAGCCTGTATTGTAGATGGGGAGCCAAGTTTTGATGGGGCCAATTGGAGCTGAGTTGAGTCTACCTTTACTGGAAATGGCTCTGCTTTTCTATAGATATGGTACTTTTCCCTGCAGCACATATTCTCCCCATTAATCTCTGAAGGCAATTAGTTAAGCATTATCTTTGCACTGTTTATGATGAGCTCCAAAACTCGTTGAATTCTTTCATTTTTGTCCCACTGCTATGTAACAACATACTGTAATACTTTATTTCTTGATAGTCTCTTTTACAATTCCTTTTCAGTAATTCCATATAAATACCAAATTTTTCATTACTATATCTTAGCATGTCTCAGACCATGTCAGCCAAGTCTTGTAAGTACAGCAGTGCATTTGTCCCATTGGTGTTGCAAAAACTTTGTGGATTTTCACTGTTTTTTTCACTGTGTCTGTTAAGCTTTGGTGTGCAACAAGAGTCATTAGTTGCATGGAACAGAAAAATTAATATATATGTCAAAATTATCCCTTCCTTTAGTCTGATAACATAAGCCTACCAGAAAAAGCTGCAGAAAATTATAGAAAAAAATGTAATCAAGACTTTGCATGTCAGGCTCACTCTCTTAGTTGGTAAATATCCTTACAACCATTCTGATAATCAGGATTGCTAACTGAAGGCAACCCAGCAAGGAATGGTTAAGTATTCTTATATTAGGGATAAGTTCAGTTATCTCACTTTTTCATACTGCATGGCGTACCAGTAGAACCTAGCCTTCATTTTATGCTCATTGCTACGTATTACCTTAGCTGTTTCTATCCATAATTCCAGTCTGGGGCAAGGCACCCACCCATGGCTGAGGGGCTCAGCTGTGCCCTGCAGTGGGGCTGCTAGAGCCACTGGAATCACCTGTGTACAGGGCAGGTCAGCCCCGGCTGCTCCACACAGGTCTCCCTTGCAGACTTTCTGGTGCTCCTGCTGGTACCTTGTCAGGTAAACCCAGCCCAAACAAGTAATTTTATTTGAATATCTGACTCCTGTTTTATATTTCTGTGAGACAGAGAAAAAGGCAGCATCATCTTTCTCCTGACACTCTGTTAAAAATTACTGTCTGAGGGGTAAGAGGGGTAAGCTCCTGAGTGCTCATGCTACTAAAGGAAAGCCCACACAGCAGAGAGGGCACTAAGATGGTATATCCCTGTGAGAGAAGGGACAAGAGGAGGGAGAAGGAGGGCAGTGCTGACTGAGCTGTGTTGCTTATTAGTACTATGTAACCTGTTATTAACCAAATGCATTGTTATGCATAGCAGCTATGCTATTCCCAAATGTTGCATGAGATGGTTCTCCAGATGTCATTACTCTGAAGTATGAAACAAGAGAACAGTATAGTTATAGATGACAGCGACAGATGGATGTTTAGCTTGGTCTGCTCTTTGAATTTGAGGATTAACAGACAGAAGTCTCAGAAGTCTTATTGTTACTGAAAATTATCTGCTGATTGTCTGTGCTAGGAAAATCATTTCTTGATGTTCAAGTATCCGTGATCCTCTTCAATATCAAAATATCTGCTTTGCATTGTTGATAAAATGGGCTCGACTAGTTTCACTTTTCAGATGTTGGGTCTTAACTCTTTTGTATCAACTTTCTGCAATCAAACTTCTGTTCCCTTGGAGGTATTTCCCACTTGTAAAGGAATTAGCTTTTTAATCATTCTGACATGTTAAATAGATTGAACTCCTGAAAGATTATGAAACATGTTCTTCAGCTCTTCAGTTATTCTTTTCATTATGATTTTGTTCTAGTTCACCAGCAAACTTCTTGGAAAAAGAATCCCGTGTCGCACTATAAAGATCCCTTTGTAAAAACTTCTTGTTTTAGTTTGATACTTACTAATATTCTCTCTGATTCCAAGTGCATCTTGAATAGTCTTCTAAAGGCTTTGCAGAGTGGGACTGTTTACTCCTGTCACTTTTGGTTTCAGTTTGCATTGTTGATGTACTTCCTCCCCCTATGGAAATAAAAGAGGTTGCTTCTGAAGTATGGGAAGCTTATGTATAAGAAGGAAGGGTAGAAGATGGAAGCTGATGTGTTTCAAAGTCGCTGTCTGGGCAAAAGTTGGCGTCAACTTTGTTGACAACCTGCTAAAAGAAATCTTCAGGTTCAATTTTTCCTATTTATAGACTGCGAAATTCAAGGCAGTGAAAGGACCTATAGAGAATATATTACAAAGTATTGTGTCAGAGGGCTTAGCAGATTTAATTATCTTTTGAATTACAGAATGACATAATGAATTATGTTGGCAAAGACCTCTGAGATCATCTAGTCCAAGCTATGATCGAATACTACCTTGTCAACTAGACCATGGCACTAAGTGCCATCTTCAGTCTTTCCTTCAACACCTCCAGAGTTGGTGACTCTACCACCTCCTTGGGCAGCCCATTCCAATGCCAAATTACCCTTTCTGTGAATAAATTCTTCCTAATTTCCAACCTAAACCTTCCCTGGTGCAGTTTGAGGCTATGTACTCTTGTCCTATCACTAGTTGCCTGGGAGAAGAAACCAATCCCCACCTGGCTACAGTCTCCTTCAGGTAGTTGTAGAGAGTTATAAGGTCACCCTTGAGCCTCCTTCAGGCTAAACAACCTCAGCTCCCTCAGCCACTCCTCATAGGACATGCACATCAGACCCTTCACCAGCTTTATTGCCCTTCTCTGGACTTGATGCAGCATCTCAATGTCCTTCCCAAATTGAGGGACCCAGAGTGGGACACAGTACTTGAGGTGTGGACTCACCACAGTACAGGGCAAGATTCACTTCCCTGGTCCTGCTGGCCACATTATTGCTGATACAGGCCAGGATGCCAATGGCTTTCTGGCCTCCTGGGCACATGCTGGCTCATGTTCAGCTGGCTATTGAGCAGCACGACCACGCCCATTTCTGTTGGCAGCTTTGCAACTGCTCTGCCCCCAGCTCATTGCGCTGCAGGCATCTGTTCTGGCCAAAGTGTAGGACGTGGAACTTCATCTTGTTGTACCTCATGCCACTGGTCTTAGCCCATCTAACCAGCCTGTCCCAATCCCTCTGCAGAAGTTTACATTTAACAAGATTTGGCAAGATCAAAAATGAAGCATTTCCAGAAGTGTAAGAATTTTTTTTTTTATTTGATCTGAATTCTACCATCACAACATTCTTCAGCTACAGATTTCTTGTAGAGTGGATAGCAAATAATTGCATAAAGACTCTCTACAAATTCCTAAGGTATCTTGCATCTGCTTTCAAACTGAATTGAGCATTCTGAAGGGAAAAGTATATTTACTGTTTTTTGGTTTGGTTTTTTTTCTTACATTGCCCATCTGTGCCCTAAGCTGGATTGTCTATTACTTGATGAATAGGAAATACATGATAAGGAAAATAACAGTTTCAGACAGTAATAAAATCAGTGGAATAACAAAAAAAATACTTGCACATGCAAAGCCTTGTCTTTATGCAAGGATATCAAACAGTTGTGTGCTTAATTACCAGTTTACATTAAAGGTTGCCAAATTTTTTTTGACATTTCTGAATTCTGATGTTCACAGTGGGAGCACATGCAATTTCTAGATTTACATATTGTCTCAAAGAGTCATAGAAACCTGAAAAATGCTGTCAATATATCTTTTACAGTGTTCTCCATGCTGCTGGAGCTGAGCAAAACGCATTGTGTACAATGCACTTCTTGCAAAGCATGGCCACTTTTTAAGAAGAAATGTCATTTTCAGAAATGAAAAAAACCAAACAAAAACTAAAAAAAAAAAAATAGAAAAACAAACAAACAAACATAGAAAAATACCTAAAAAAACCCCAACTTACCCCCCCAAAAAATTTGGTGTAAGACAAGATAGTCTTTTCACAAACTTTTGAACAAATCATGCTGAGCATCACTTGAGGAGCAGAAAACATTAAAAAAGGAAAGCAGCTGAGCTTTATTTTATATCCTTTCATCCCCTGATTTCCAGAATATAAAATAAACTTAAAAGTGGGTAAAATGTATAATACCTTTAGTTTTAATAACTTTCGTTTGTTTGTTTGTTTGGTTTTTTTTAATATGGATGTGGGAGTTTGTTTTGTCGTTGGTTTTGGTCTGAGGGGAAGGTGTTGAAAAATTAGACTGAATGATGCCAGTCTTTCCTGTTCTGTGGCTGTGGATATTGCTTGGGATACTTTTTGGTAATCAGGGAACTGTGCACAGAAGAGTACCACTGTAAAAATGTTTCTTTTTCACTGAAGTGAGACTGACAGGCCTGTAGTTACCAGTGTCATGGCTCTTGCTCTTCTTGAAAATTGGGACCGCGTTAGCCATCTTCCAGTTGACTGGAATCTCTCCAGATTCCCAAGACTACTGAAAAATCATTGAGAGAGGCCTCACAATGTCATCAGCCAGCCTTTTGAGTACCGGGTCATGATTCCCATCTGGCCTCATAGATTTACAGGGATCCATCTGGAGCAGCAGCTCCTGCATAAATTCAGTGTTGACTGGGAGTTTATCATCCTCAGAGCCATATGGCTCCAGTTCAGGGCTCTGGGACTCCCATAGCCCATCATCATTGTTGAAGACTGAGGGAAGAACATCTTTGCCCTGTCTAGGTCCCTGTTTGTGAGGTGACCATCCTTATTTCTGATCTGCCTTTTGCTGTATCTTAAAAAGCCCTTTTTATTGTCCCCCAAATATAGAATGCACTGCTATAATGAAAATTCATAGCAACAATACATTGTCACAGATTATCCTGTGAAATTTTCAATTGCTTAATGCTAAATAAATCAGATAAATCTTAAATTGGAAAAATGAGTGATGAAGGTGTGTTACCAGCCAAATTGCTGCTGGCATTTGAAATTTTTTTTTTAGTAACATAAAGCTAAAAATGTTTTAAAAATGGAGATAGGAAAATTACATGAAGCATGGTAGTTGCACTTACTTCAGGGAATTATATTCTGAACTGCTTTGAAGCATATAGTTTGTGAATGTTTGTGTGAGAGACAGAAAACCTGAAAAAGTAAATAACTCTAATGCTCAGCAAAAGCGAAAAGGAATGTTACCACACCAGTGAGGTAAGGTGTGGTTAGAAAAGAGGGTCTGGTGGAGGCAGGCTAGCCCTTCTCTGGAACCAATGTCCTTCTCTTGGGCAACTATTTCCAAAATCAACAATGCACTTCTCTGACAGGGGGAAGGAGATTGAAATGCCCCAAACCCCTTCTGAGAAGTTTGAGAATAACAAATATTGTATGTGCAAGGACTGGCCTATAAATAACATAAGTAAGAGGGGCTGGATGTGTACCCACTGTATGAAGGAAACAGACCAGAGGCCTGAAACCCTGGTGATCCAGATCTCCTCCTCTATATCTATTTTCCTATCTTTCCTTCTTCTTCTCTTCCTCTCCTTGAAAGTTTAAATCGATTATGTTTTGGGCCATTAATCCTCTCATAACATTAGAAGTTTAAATCACTGTTCAGAAATTGTTGTTGCCATGTGCCATTCAGGAAAGTTGAGTTCAGAAAAGTTTAAATTGCTGTTCTGCCAAGGGCCGTTCAGGAAAGTTTAAATCATTACCACCACAGGTCATTCACCTTATCATAAGGTTTAAGATTTAAATCACTGCTGTCATAAATAAAACTTTCTAAGTGACCATTAAGCATAGTTTTGCCTTAATTTAACCCAAGGGTATTCCAAATGTCTTCTCAGAGTAAGCAGTCCAGGACTGCCTTCTAGGGACCCAATATTTTGTGGCAGTCCCAGAGCTGGTACAGGACCTGACAGTTTGATATACCTTTGTTGACTGAAAGCATTACTGTTGGGCTCATCTGTAATATTTTCGAAGCTATTGTGTTACTTCTATAGGCAAGAGTTTGGAGGATTGGACATCAAGTCATGTGCAACCCATTTTATATTTGTATGTTCTGTTATTATAAGCAGGACTATAGGAGGCTTCTTTTCTGTATGCAGTGATAAAGGAATGAAAACTTGTTCCTGACTGAAGAGCACTGTTTTCAATGAAATCCTCCTCAGGAAAACCAACCCTGACATAAACCAAAAGTAATTATATAGTCAGAGACCATTTTATAAATAGTTTATTTGGGGAATGCCTTCTCTTATATGTGGCAATGTGCGGGGCACATCTGAGTAATATTACTTTCTATTTAAGGCTGTTAATCACAGAAGTGTCAAAATAAATCCTATATTTTTGTAGGCTTCATGCAGGATTAATACACTTAACACAATTGTCTGCATATCCCAGGCCAGCAAAATGCTTAAAAACATTCTAAGTATTCAGCAAGTCAGTAATTTCAAAGATGTCCCACTACTATTTGTAGCATATGATCTGTCATGCACTGTCAGTTTTCTATGATGAAAAATGTTGTCCTTTCTCTTGAGAAAAAGTTAAGTACTGCAGGGATGGATGTGAATATGGGAGTTTGGGACTTTTAAATTTTTAGAATTTAACAGCATCAGTGAATTTAAAGACTTGCTGGTGAGAACCTTGATAAGAACATTTCTGAATGTAGGTTTTTTAAATTATTTTTATAACCAAATTCTGTTTTAATGCTTGCCAAGGATCCATGAAAATGCTAATAAATTTTTGGGGCTCCAAAGTAGCACAAAATTTCTCTTAAACTGTGTATCTTTGGTATGAATCACAAAATCAGCACTCTTAGAAGATGCTGAAAATGTGCAGATGCACACATATTCCTAGACTTCAATAAAGTTATGAAAGAATTTGAAACTGCAGAAACATTTTATGGCTCAAAAGTAATAGTTGTTTGTGTACACACGTGAAACACAGCACTAAGCTGAAAGTGTGTAAATGCGTAACCTCTTCTTTTGAAATACAGTATATGCAAGTTTTTTATGAAAGTGTGTGCTTTTTTTTTTTCATTATGTTCAAACTCTATTCTTTTTATCATTGTAATAAGCTAATAAATTTCATCTGTATTAAAACCCTGAAGATCTGGACTTAAATTCTGCATAAAGCTTTTCTGGAATGACAGAACCTCTTATTCTTTCTTTCAGTGAGATGGAGATGATTGTGTGAGTGTATTTCATAGAAAAGTGTTGTATATATTTTTTAATTTTTTTCATAATTATTGGACTAATTGAAATCCTGATGAGTCACTGAATTAGAATAATAGAAATACATATCTGAATTTCCTCTTTAGCCAAATCAGGATGGATCCTGCTGCTGTTACTTCAAAGTAACCACCTCACTCCTCAAGTGTTCCATGAACCACACTGGAAAGAAGTATAAAGAAACTCTGAAGCAATGTCAAGCAGTGCCTTCGATTCCAGGAATGAATTAATTTCTCAAAGAGTGCTGCATTTGTTTTTTAGCTTTTGCTAGAATAAATTAGAACAGAACCTGTTTCTTGACAGTAAAAAAGGGGGCAAAAAAATTCAAAGACTGATTTCTGTAGTTTCTGAGTCTGTTGGAGTTGGACTCAATGATTCTTGCTGATCCCTTCCAACTCAGCATGTTCTATAGTTCTATGATACTACAGATGTCACTTAGTTTTTTCTATATATTTTTTGATGCTTTCATGCATTATTTTCATACTTAGTATTCAAACCTTACTGGTATTGACAATCTGTATTTCACTACTGAAACTATTGTTTTTTCTTTTTTTTTAGTGCACCTAATGATTCCTCCTCACATATACACTTGCATTTTATGAATTGTAACAATATGGTAAAAAATGAATTCATGGTAATTGCTTGCTAGAACTTCCTATTTGAACTTTTGAACTCCTGGAATGGCTGCTGCATTTCTTGCTGGAAAGGAAGTATGTGATACCATTTCCTAATGCTATCCAGCATATGCTTTCCCATAGATGTTTTCTACATACGTAAACAAGCTGAATTGACTTTTACTAAATTTCCTTCTAAATTGACTTTGTTGAATAGGTGCAACTCTGGTTATCCTGAATTAGAGTGCATTAATTTAGCTAGTTAGAGAATTAAGCTAAATCAATATAATTCACTTATACTGATTTAAGAGAGCTAAGTTGGTGCAATTCCTTGATGCCTGTGGGGTTTTTTTATAACTATTGAGAAGACATGCACAGAAGTTCTTGTCGTTTTTATGTGTTCTGGTCTTACCATTAGTATTTTCACACATTTTGCTGGAAGAAAACCAGCTAAAGAGGGGAGTTGATTTAGAATAAAGTAAGAAAGGAAAAAGGAAAAGGCAACATGAGCTATATTCATGTTTAAGTATCTGAAGTTCAAGCCATTTTCCTAAGACTGGTGTCCAGAATTAGCCCATGGCAATGACAATCTATATAGACTTCTCAGACAAGCTGCCCCCTCCTTGCTGGCCCAAAGAATGCAATAACTTATAGAACATCAGAAATTTTAACCTATGTTCATATTAGAAATTAATATATTTCCAGTTTGCTGATGATAAATTTCAATGTGGATTACAGATGGTAGAAGTATCTACTGGAATTATCTAGCATTTTGGCATGAGATGAAATCATATGGAGGTAATCCACCCTTCATAGTAGGGTAAAGGGTTTAAATGGTTTATGAAAATTTAAACCTAATAAACTTAGTCTTTTTAGTAAAACGCAAACAATGATCATCCTAATTTCTCCACTACCTCTGTCGTAGTTCTATTGCGGACTTGGAATGCTGCTTAAATTTAGGCTTTTCTTTCAAATTGCCTTGAAAGGTAGCAAGAATTGTAATCAGCAAGACAAATTACCTTTAAATTCTTTTTAAAATAATGATAATTTCCCCTTTTTTTGGTTTGTTTTTTTTTTTTTCTTTTTTTTGTTGTTAAAACTATACTTGACCATGAAAAATGAAATAATTAAAACAACCTATATGGCGTCAGTTTTATCTTGGAATTTTGTCAATAACAAGACTTGTTCTGAATAGCTGCACAGAATACATGCTCAAAAGCTGTATTTCAAATGTAGGACTACTATTTTCATAGCAGGATGGTATACATGTATGTTCTTCTACTAAATGCATTTTAAGAATATTTAGATAAAACAGGTTTTATTACTCCAATAGCAAATTTAAATGAGCTCAAATGTTGAGTCTCTATTTCATGTTAAACTTAAGAAAAAGAGGAAAATCATTCATGGACTAGAACATAATAGTACACGCTTAACTGTTCAATTTTGGTTTTGTACTTTGGATAGTTGCCTTTGGGCTATTGTTTGTGGTGTCCTTCAGCTTCAGCAAACTATTGCAGAACAGTACAGGGAGAAAACTTGGATATTCATGTATTGTACCTGAATGTCTGTAGTTTACAGTATTTTTAAAAGATGAAGAAGCATTACATGTTTTATCCATATTGATGGTTAGCTAAAAGCAAATAAATTAAACTGAATTTTTAAGGATGTGATTTAGAAGGAACTCATTTGTTCCTTCTAAGTCCTCATTTGGCAAGATCTACACATCACTTAAGAGGCAATGACACAATGATCTGGTTGATCTCAAAAATTTGAAAGAAATGATTTATATTAGTAATATATTATTTATTGTTAAAAATGACACAATATTATGTTTGATTTCATTATATAAACAATGAAATAAAATATTATTACACTTTATATGATATAACATTTAACTCACAGAACTTCCCTGATTTTAATTTCCACATGCATTTTACTTCTGATACCCAATTTTGTTATATTGTGTATGCTTCTGCTACTTCCAAAAAGAATTCAGTGTTAAAAATTTCACTGGATATCTCCATTACTATTATAAGATATGAGGGCCTAAAATAAGTTAAAATCTTCTTACATGAATTATGTATTGTTAGTACATGGTGACATACATTGCTTATTCTTTCTTTCAGGGAGGGAAAACATTTAGCAAATTCAGGTTTTGGCAGCAACAAAAAAAACCCAAAACAAAACGAAAAACTCTACCTGAAACAGGCAAGGGATCCTGTTGAGCAAATAACACTGAATTTCATTATAGAGCACGGCTGATTTCTGTTTTTTCATATTATTTTCTAAATATTGCAGGTATAGATGTTATTGTTCCAGGCATAATACAAGAACAGTCCTGGAATTTCTTTGCTCTACAGCAACATTTAGATCATTAAAGCTGTTTTGATGGATGTTTCCTAGTGAGCAAATTTGTTGTACTTGAAAATTCTGATCATAGTGTTTCTACATCATCATCATCATCATCCTATATTACTATCCTTTCTCCTGTTTAGATACTTCAGCTAAGCGTGAATTGCAATGATGGTATTTTTTTTTTTCTTAAGAATGACTCCATCTACTCTCAATCTAATTGCCAGACTCCCTTTAAATAAAACTGTTCTTCTTTGCTGAATTCTAGGGATCCAAACAACTTTGTGGCATCAATCTGGAAAAAAAACCACATTCTGAAATCAAAGGAGATGCATAGGATTTATGTTTGAATACCGAGAAATATTCTTTAGAAGCTCAAATCCTCTTTAGCTGAGAATTGGTTTCAATAGCCTGATCTGTGTAAGCACCATGAATAGTGAAAGGTGGAATGGCTTTCTGGTTAACTAACTTCAGTTTTCAGAAGAAAAAACATTCTTTTTCTTTCAACTTGAGCACAGGGTGTTTTGTCAAGACTCACACATTGTTATACATACTTGGCCTATACTGAGAGTACAGAATTTCTAAATTGTGTTTGCTGATTGAACAGTAAACAGACTTGGCTGTGAGCTCTTTCCCCATCTTTAGAAAAATACCTGGTTTTTACTACAGGCAAGTAAGTTGTTTGTTTTGATCTTTATGCACTCCCTACTGTTTTAAAGGACCCCTTAGACTGCAGCATTTCATTGCCACCTCATCTGTTTATGTTACACTTCTGTAGGTATACAGGTGTATGTGTAAGTGTATGCACTCAAGAACTGTTCATCCCTTTCCCTTCAGGGATATATAACATAGCAATTCACTGGTTTTCACTAACATGATTCATGACAAATAAAATGAGATTTTCTGTTGAAGAGAGGAAGCTTAGAAACAGTTGATCCCAATGCCAGAGTGAATAATTAACCCCCTCGCATCCCAAGGCTAGTAGAACCATATCACTTGAAGATGATATATGTATAAGAAAAGAAAGCAACACATCCATCACAGCACTGAAAAAAATATTTCAGTCACACTTAGTATGTAAAAAATCTTGCTACTTAAACTGTAACAATTTAAATTGATGCCTCTATCAGATATTATGTGGGATAATGTCACATAAAGAGGGATGATGGTTATGAGACAGGTAGCCATGATGCTTGTTTTGAGAATCCACTATACTGCATCTTGTTTAATTTTTTTCTGTCAAATTCTAATTGCAGAAAACAGAATTAAAGGAGCCTGAGAAATAGAAGGGTGGGGGATGATAATGCCATTTGGTACTGCAATACACAGAGCATAAATAACATGATGGGCAAAAAATAGGTACTGAAAACCTCAGGGTTTTTTCCCCTCTGCCAACGGACACCTGGAACATGAAAACTTATGTGCTGTGACTGTTGTCTAAATCTGAGGAATTTGTGAATATAGTTTGGTGACAACATTCATCTGCAAATTCCACTAAAATGAACCCTTTTGGGGACTAAAGTGCAAAGCTGTCTGAGTTCACCTTTTACTTATAATTTACAATTCATAGTTGTGATACATTTTAAGATTCAGATCAAAATATAGGCATTCTGTTATCTTTTCTGAAGCTCTAAAGGCTTGGTGACAGTTTCACCCTGTGAGCCTAGATCTAGTGGGACTTGAGTCTTGTTTTTTGTCTTATCCCTACCTCTCAGAATGGGCCTGAAGGCTCTGTGGCATCTCCTAAGGTATGGTTGGCAGTTTCATTTCCCACTGGGGGTGAAATCCCAAGGTGGAAAGTCCTCTGACCAGAGCATAACTCTAGGGATACTTTCTCAGAAGAGGTAATTCTTTCTCTAGTGGATGGATTTTTCTCTTTAATATGTTTCCCACCTTACTACTCCTTAGCAAGTTAGATACCTTGAAAGGTAATGACACGCAGGTAATGACACGCAGGTTTGATTCATTTATATTAAACTGATATAGCAAATTAAAGCAGTTACACTTCTCTCTGAGGATGACTTCTGGATTCTCTTTTATAACTGTTTAAAAAAAAAAAAAAAAGCCTTGAGTGCAGCTTGACTTCTTATTTTGGCAGAATGTTCCTGCAATACATACCTGCAATACTACTTCTCCCGGTGTTCACAGATCTAACTGAAGCATCATATTTCCACAGGAAAAAATCTATTAGCACCCTCCTAAGAAGCAAACTAAAAGAATTTGTGACTGTAATTGTCTTAAAATGATAGGGAGGTTTATGTCTGTAAATTAATATTTGCTTGGGTGCTTTGTTTCCCCAAATAGTACCATGTACTTCCTATAATACCTTCCTGTTTTCCAACATCTTCTGGAATCATGTGGTGGTTCATGTCATTATTGTCATGAAGTAATGAATGTTAAAAGCATTAACTGGAAAAATGAAAATCTGGATAATCTATCATACTTGACTATAGAGTTTTGTAAATAAAGAGCTATACTGATACAGTGAATTTGCCATGATATATTTCTGATTGCAAAGCAAAAAGTGGCAAAGAATTTTCACTTTATCTAAAGAATAAGAATGAAGCATATCAGGACCCTTAAGGGTTAATTTTGAAAAAAAAAAAAAGTGAAAAGAACAGGTTTTGCAACAACTGTGGCCCATGCACAAAATTTTCTTCATCTTCTGCACTAAATAAAGCAGTGAATTTTGGTCTGTAAATGGAAGAACAGTAAGACTGCATCTAATGTTCATGTAGGGCTAAATTACGTAGGTGTGTCCTGTTTTCTTGATGAACACACGAAATCACAATTCCAATTAAAAAACAACCAACAAAACAACCAAAACCCCAAGACAAAACAAGCCCCCCCAAAATGAAAGGAAACCAACAACAACAAAAACCAAAATCTAAACAAACAAACAAAAATGAAATAAAGCAAACAAACCCAATACCTTGAATATCTTGAAATTGTACTGAATTCAGAGTATGGTTACTGGCAGTTGTTGAGAAATAGCTCATGTTCTAGGTTAATAACTTCCAGTCCAGAAAGCCAACCATATCCTGCGTTGCATCAAAAGAAGTGTGATCAAGTCAGCTGATTCTGCTCCTCTGCTCTGCTCTAGTGTGACCCTGCCTGGAGTAGTGTCCAGCTCTGGGGCCCCAGACATAGGAAGGCCATGAACTTGTTGGATTGAGTCCAGAGGAGGGCCAAAGAAGTGACCAGAAGGATGGAGCACCTCTCCTATGAAGACAGGCTCAGAGAGTTGGGGCTGTTCAGCCTAGAGAAGAGAAGGCTCTGGGGAGACCTTACAGCAACCTTGCGGTACCTAAAGGGACCTACAAGAAAGCTAGAGAGGGACTTTTTATGAGGACATGTAGTAACAGCACAAGAGGGAATGGCTTTAAACTGAAAGAGACTAGGTTTAGATTTGATATTAGGAAAAAAACCTTTGCTTTGAGGATAATGAGGCACTTGACCACATTGCCAAGGGAAGCTGTGGATGCATCACCCCTGGAAGTGTTCAGTACCAGGTCGAATGGGGCCCTGAGCAACATGGTCTAGTTGAAGGAGTCCGTGCCCATGACAGCGGGGTTGGAACTAGATTACCTTAAGGTCCCTTCCAAACTGAATCATTCTATGATTCTAATATGCTGTCTGCAGCCATTTCTGTGTCCATATTCTTAATTTAGTTGGAGGTGCTTGTCTTAAGCCAGTTGTGCTTTGGGACAGCTAAATAAATTGCTGGATAAATAGAGCTCAGGTAGACTTTAATGTTTTAACACCTAATTACTAAAGAAACTCAACAAAGTGATTCACACCTTAGTAAATCTCTTACTAACCTTTAGTGAGTCCCTCTGCTTTTACTGCTGAATCCTCCTGTGCTCCTTACAAGGCATTTCTTTTTCTGAAGAGGTGATGGTTTTAAGCATCTCTGCTAAGTGATGGGGTGATTGATGCGGAGTGTGGTGGCTTCAGGCAGGAAAATCCATTTCCTTCTGTGACATTTTGTCATTATAACTTATACTGGTCATTATACAAATAAAAACATAAAAACTTACACCCCCTGCAAATCTTAGTTCACATAAGTTTATTAGGGAGTATGTCTGTCTTGCTGGCTTTCTTCAAAGAACTACCAAGTTGTCTTTTGGTGGGTTTATGTTCACAGTCTCTGGGAACACAGCTGCCTGCTGGCACTTGCTATTGCTAGAGCAGCAGGAGTTTGTGCAAAGGGATTCTGACAAGTTTAATTGCTAGAAGTATTGGGGCTGCCTGCTGCTGAAGATGGTCACAATATCCCTAGGCTTTTTTCTTTCACTTTTTTTTTTCCCTTACCCTCAAAAGGAATAGCTTCCCTCTTCTAAAAAAAATTAGTTGGAACTGTAATTTACAGTTTGGCTGCTCATATTTCAGTATTCTCACATAACTTTAAAAAAATAATTGCCTAAAACCATTAACAGAAAATTAGCAATTCAGTCTAAAAACCTCTATGTCGGGTCTCTGACATCCTTCCTTGTAACTGCTAAGATTAGTGAAGTGGGAGTTGCTTGTAGGGAAGGGAGAGATGCTGAGGATTTTTTTTTATCTTTCATCACACTATCTGCAGATAGCAGTATGCAAGAAAAATGCCTTTTCAGATAAGCCTAAAACTTATTTAACAGATTTGAATCTTTTCCAAAATAGCATATGTTAAATGCCAAACATGTCTGAATGGTTATGAGCAAAAAGTAATGCCGGGCTAATGTGATAAGATAAAATAAACAGAACCATCTTTCAAGTTGTATTCTGAAGAAGTACACATTAAAACACTTCAAGTAGGTAGCTTAGGCTATTACTTTTTGTTCAGTGTTTGTAATATCAATGAAAAATTATGTTTTCCTTTTCTGTTGGTATCATGAGTTTAAACCTGTTTTATCATATTATGTAGCTAGAGAAACAGCTGCAGGTTGGAAGGAGAATGCCTAGGTGGGTTTTACCTGAGGCACTGGGGGATGGTTAGTAAATAATGACAAAATGTAAATCCACACAGCTAAAAATAATTACAACAGGAAAGAACACCTTGGCATTTTCTGAGTGCTTTCCCTGCCAGGATCTCCAAGTGGGGAGCTGGTGGAAACTGCTTTTTATTAAGCTTGTTGTGACTCTTTGGAAGTTTCTCTTGACCAATGAGATTCTGCTGGATTCCCTAGAGATCTGTGGTAGTTCCCTTGATGGCAAAATTATTCTAGGGTGTCGGTCTACACACCAAATAAGAGTTTTAATTGAGTGGAGTGAGAACCTGTGCAGTGGCAAGCCAATGAGAGGTTGATTTAGTACTAGATCTCAAAAGTTTTATTACGATGGTGGTGGAAGTTAAAGTATGGTGGACTGGTTTGTGGGAGGCATACCTAGCCGTTTCCTTGCTGTGTTTAGTTTTTTGTTTGTTTGTTTGTTTGTTTGTTTGTTTTTGTTTTGTTTTGTTTTGCTTTTTCCTTTCATTTCCAAGCCAGCTTTATAGTGCAATACTCAGGAATATTTAATAAAGATTCAGTCACTGACCAAGCAGAGCAAAATCAGGAATGCACTCACTACTTCCTATCAGCAGGCAGGTGTTTGGCCACATCCAAGCAAGCAGGGGTCCACGCTGTACAATAGTGAGTTGGAAAGGTAACTGCCATTCACTCGAAAGAGCTCACCCTTCTTCCTTCCCTCAGCTTTATGTGAACATGGTGCCTTCTGTATGTAATATCGCCCTTTGGTCAGCTGGAGTCAGCTGTGCCAGCTGTGTTTTCTCCCAGTTTCTTGTCACCCCAGCCTACTCACTGGCAGAGCAGTGTGCAAAGCAGAAAAGACCTTGGCACTGTGTAAGCACTGCTCAGCAATGGCCGAAACATCCCTGTCTTATCAAAACAAATCCAGAGAGCAGCACCATAGCAGGTGCTATAAAGAAAATCAGCTGTCTCAGCCAAAATCAGTACACCAGACAGGGCAAAACCTGGACATTCTCAGAGAAAGATTTAATCCATCCTGTGTGACCACAGAACAAGATGGACCTGCCCTGTCAGGCACATAGACACATTGCAAAGGGACTCATGTCCTGTAATTCAATAAATGACCAGGCTTGTCAGCACTAGTTGGCCTGTGTCCCACCGTGCCTATTGAGAAGACCCTCACACTCTAAATGATTGGGAGTGTTCTTCTAGCTTGATTTATTCAGACCTTGTTCTTTTGCCAGACTCTTTGTTTAGTTGAATTATCTCTTTCTACCCAGTATTTGCATCCTGATTTATTTGCAGGGAATGCTTCCATTCCCTCTTACCCTTTGGTATGGTTAATTAAGCCAAGTTTCTTTAATTCATTTATGTCAATATAAATTCGAAAAGATTAAAATGTGTGACAGAATTGCACTCAGCATTCTAAATAGGATTTTCCATCTAGCAGTCATATAGTCTTGGCAGATGTAGGTCTTCTAAAAAAGCTTTGCTAGATATATACAAAGATTTTTTTGCTTTTTTTGTAAATATATCCCAGTTTCCAGGACTGACATAAGCTAAATGACTTTATGGTCAAATAACATACACAGAGCTTTCTGGGATTTTTTGTTTGCTTAGTTGTTTTTTTTTGGGGTGGGGGGTTGTTTGTTTGGTTTGGGTTGGGTTGGGTTGGGTTTTTTATGGTTGTGTTGTTTTTTTTTTTTTTTTAGGAGCTTGGATAAAAAAAAATCCTTGTTATCTCCTAAGGATGTAATTTAATTCTGGGTAATGTCTGTTCTTCCTGGCCACAAAACTGTGACTTTGGTCTTTTATATTAAGATGCCACTGAAGTTTGGGTCAGAAGTGAACACTTTTCTGCCTTTTTGGTGTGACAGTCATTTCAAATAGTATGACCCTCTGCAGTCATCCACATAAATAGACACATTTCATGGGATACTTCAGTGTTTACATGCCAAACCCTCTGAGTTTGAGTGTCTTGCAACAGACCCAAAAGAAAATTGTCAGATATCTTTACCTCAGGTTTTCCAATTTTTGCTGTTTTATTGTGTGTTCTTAAACTAAGAATGACAATGATATTTTTACTGTCTTGTGACGTTTCTTAATTTTACCACTTTATGAGAAAATACAGTTTCTTTGTATTAGGTGGATTTGTCATTGGTATAAATAACACCACAACTTAAGCCACAATGTCAAATGCACTTATGTTTTACATATGTAAGTTGTTGTATTCAACAGTGACTGACTTGCAATTTAGCAATATGACAGGGAAGGGGGAAAATGTTTTCTAGAAAGGCCACTTCTGTGGAATACCAAAATGGAAGAAGCTGGAGATCAGTCACCAAAAAAAATAAAGTTAAAACTGGTAATCGCCTTCATATCTACTCTTCCTCATTAAATAACTACACAGAAATTTATTTTTTATTTAGGTGTTTGAGTCCTGTGTATTTTTTGATGCCAAGATTGATCCACGATGTAAGTTACAGTGAAAAGTGCAATATGCAGTGAAGTATAACAAGTTTTAATAAAACCACATTTTTATTAAATGGAAATAAAAAAGCTCAAAAAAGGTAAGTAAACACAGTATTTAATTCTTGAAGCATAACTAGACCAATAATATTTTAGTATGTTTTCTTCAGAGGAGGCAGCTGCTTGGTCAGCTAGTTGCTTTTTCTCTCCTGTAATAATTGGCGCTCACTGTTCAAGGTTTTTGAAGTCTTGGTGGGGGGTAAGGTTGCATTTAAGCTAAGTTGGTGTATTGATCTCACCTGGTTCTGATTTTGTTGCTTCTCATGCTGCCAGCCCCACTTCTTGCTGTTCTGCACTACTCACTGCTCTACCTTTCATCCCTTTCGCCATGCTCCACACAACTTCCCCCACACCCCCCGCTGCTCTCTCTACTGTTGCCTCACATCACTTCTCTTGCCAGATGTGCCTCACAGTACTTTTCTGCCTATTTTCTCACCTCATTTTATTCACTCTGCTCAGCATTCTAGACAACTTTAACAGTTTTGTGGCGTGTTGACCTCAGAGAGCAACTAAGCACCCACTAGCCACCCCTCTGCAGGGTGAGGGAGAGAATTTGAAGAGCAACAGGAAAAACTTGTGAGTTAAGATACAGTTTAATAAGTGAAGAGGGGAGAGAAAATGTGGAGGGAAAAAAAAACAAACAACAAAAAAAAAAAGAGGGGGGGAAAAGCCAAACCCAAACCCCAAGTAATGGTAACGTAATCACTCATCACGAGAACACAGATGCAGATACCCATTCTCTGAGCAATGACTCCTTTGGAAGAACTCCCTCACAATTATGGTTGAGCATGATGACATATGGTGTGATGCACATCTCTTTGCTCAATTCAGTCAGCTGTCCCAGCAGTATCCCCTCCCAAACTCTTGCCCAGCCTCAGCTTATTCGTGAGAGTGGGCTTGGAGTGCTGCAGAGTGAGAAACAGAAGGCCTTGATGCTGTGCAAGCACTGTTTGATAACAGCTAAAATGCTGTTATCAGATCTGTTCTGGTCACAACTCTAAAACACAGCACCACACGGCCAAGCACTAAATCTCTTTTCTTTTTTCAAAGTATTTTCTTCTTTCTCTAGCCTTTGTATTGCAAGACTGAAAACAATTAAAAAAAAATTGCTGTTATCATTTCTTTCTGATATATTTAGACAGGCATCAGAACTGCATATTACTGTAAACACAGAATTTTCATCCTCTCCTTCTAAAAAAAAAAAAAATAAAAGGCAAAAAGGCCTCTTAAACATAACACAACACATGCAGAGTGACTCTGCTTTAGGCTTGCTTATTGATCCTTCCCATTTGCCTTTCCTCTCCTTGCCTAATTGTCATAAATTGTCCCTTCACTTCTCAGCATCCTCTGCTCCAGGCTTCTTGGAGGCTAAGGAAGGTGCGGTGAAATTATCTTATGCCTCCGTCCTCAGCAAACATACTTTCCTAAGGATAGGAAACAGTCTATTTAACTGAAGGATTGACTAGGCTGTCCTGGAATAAGCATTGGTCTGAAAAAACTTTTGGATGAAAGATGAAGTCTGCAAGGACAATCTCAAAGGAATGTAATCTTGAGGGGAATATTTGCCATGAGAACTAACGTTCTTCACGATGAGGTGGCTGAATGAGATTACTGGAGCTGTCCTCTGATGGGAATGCTCCAGGAGATGATTTTTTTTCTGTAGGTGAGCTTTCTGACAGGCTTTGTAGTAGCTATAGGTGATACTAATTTTTCAGAAGAAAGGAGGAGAAACAAAAGAGACAGCAAAGTTGCTGAATGAGGAACAGAAAGGGATTTCTGAGGTAACTGAGGTTTAGGTATATTAGGTATAGTTCTGTTTTTATTTCTTCATTTGTGTCCTTTATATACGTTTGTATCCTTTATTTGATGTGGATTTTATAGGCAAATGTTTTTTACATTTTATATTAATAATTTTTAAGTTAGAGATTATTTAAGTATCTGGGTCAGAGCAAGTTATTTCCCATTTAAAGATGCATAATATTCCTGTAGGTGCTGCCTGAAGGAATTTCACATGGGTTCCAGCTGCCCACCATGGCTTCTGCCATATAAGCCAACTTGAAGCACAGGGGCAGCAGGAGTGTTGTCTAGTGACTGCTGGTGGTAGCTTAGGGCTTTATGACATTTGACAGGGCACAGGGAAATATATTTAAACCCTGTGGGTTCTAGAAAGCTTAAAAGAGTCACAGGGCATTGTTGGATGTAAGAAATGGCTTTTTCTCTGTACATCTAGGGGCTTTAAGATACATATATCAAGAATAGTGAGGCACACACATTTTACAGGAGGAAGCACAGCTAAGTACTGGGGAATATGCATTCCAGGTAAAGATCCACCAAGGATGTATATTGTAGCATGGTGCAAATATTCAGGATTAATTTTCATTTGAGTTATTTATGCATTATACACAATTTGAAATAAATTTACTGACTAGTAGATTCTTATACTAATGTCTGCTATAGATTATTGGCTTGCTGGTAATACATTACTACCAACAAATGAAAAGATTGTTTGCGTTTTTTTTTGCTCCTCCAAGTGACTCACTGTGAAGGTTGTGTAACAGAAAGGCTAAGTTAAGAACTTTGCATTAGACCACCTGTGTGTGTATTATGAACAAATTATCCTATCTGCATTAAAAAGGAAAACACTAAGATATATTCTTCACATTTTGTGAATGGTTTTGGTGAAGTGCTGGTTACACACTAGACAGCAAATGCAGTAATTCAGGGATTAGATTCTTCTTCGCAGAAGGTCAGTCAGGATTAATTTCAAAGTCCTTGTTGGTGTTAGGGGCTATAATTCCTGTTGTTAATTGCCTACACTATTCTGGACTATGAGGGTTGTCCATCATATGCTAATGAAACTGACTCCTCTTTTAAAAGTGGCACATCTGCCACTTTTTAATTTCTATAATTACAAAGAACTTATTAAAAAAATTCCAAAACTTCCTTGCAAAAATATTTTATACTGTTTAATGCAACTACAGCATCTAAACTATTTTCTTGGTCTCTTAGTTTGTATTCTATCACAGTCCAGCCACTAACTATTTTTGAGGTTTTTTGCTGCTCAGACTTATGGACTACCTGTATAAATTTTCTTCTTTGCAATTAAAAGTATGTAGCATGCTAAAATATACTGAAAGCGTATTCACTTGTAAGAAGTTATTGTACCTTCTCTGCATCTATCGACTTCCTGTCATAATATTCCACCTACATGTAGTACTAATAAATATATGTTCAGGGAGGAACAAGTGAACTGTGATTTATGAGTCATTGGTAAGAGAAAAATTCAGCTGGTTTACAGTAATATACATCTTGCTTAATTGAAAATAGATTCCTTAATTATGAATTATTTTCATTTTTAGGATTAAAAAAACCCCTACATTTTTGCTGTATGTCAAGATGTAACACATATGACTAAGCTGATGACTAAGGAATAGTTACTCTAATTCTCTAGTATTCTGGAGGACAATTAAATGCAAATGCCATGATCTGATTTATCAGGCTGTTCATGCTCAGCCAGGTGAATGACAAGTATGCTTCAGAAGGCCTTGTAGAACACGATTTTTTCAGCTCTAGTGAGGGATGAGGACACATCTATAATTGGAGAAATCCACATAGAAATCACTGATTTCTTGTGTTTGAACATCATATAAGGACTCAACACAAACTCAATGGCAAGTAGAACAGTTTAAAGGTAAAGATTTAGAAGTCCTCAGTCCGGTGCATAGTTGTATGTATAAACATTTGAAAATAATGAACACTGTAATTTAAGAGGCTACATACACAAGTTTGAAGTCCAGTTTTAGGAAATTATATATTTGGGAAATATAGAAAAAAGTCCAGGCCCATTATTACCAAAAATATTATTTTTGTTGAAAAGATAGCCTATCTTTTGAAGGGACAACTGATAAATTTTATTTTATTTTAATCTTTTTCAGGTACCTTAAATCAATCAGCTATAGTTCTTCCATTCTAACAAAACAGAAATCAATTTGCCATCAAGTACTTTTGACATATACCAACAGAAAAAAACACATATATATTACTTTTCTTCCTGTCTTGTTTAGTGTACTGGATGTGGTCTTTTTCCCCTGTCGCTAGTATCCAGAGTGGGATTCAGAATGGTATCTTAGCACCCAAAGCCCACAGGACTCTCCTCTTTGCCTCTGTGCTCATGAAAGCGCTACTGTGGGACTGGCCCCTTGCTGACAATATGTAGCAAACACCAGGTTTAGAAATTGAGGCTTCTGAGAGATGAGACTGATTGACTTTGAGCACTTTTTCTTTTATAGAAGTATATTATTTCAGCTGGACACCTCAGCTTAATGTGCTGCACAGTGGAATGGGGTTGGCCTTAGCTGTTCACATTTCAGAAAGGCTTATCACTCACACTGTTAGCAGGTTCACTGAGATCCTCAAAACCCCCCTGCATTTGTATAAATTAAGCTCTTCATTATCCATCTGATGGTATCTGATACAGGACAAAACATTTAACCTTCAAATGGAAATATGGAATATGGGAATATGGAATGGAAGCAGGCTGAATCAATATAAACATAAGTGAAGGACAACTGAAAATGAAAACAAACACTTGTTTTAGTGACCATTAAGAAGTGTGCTGAGCTCTAAAAGATATCTGAATTTGCACTTTACCTCACAGAAAGAAAAGTTTTAGAAAACCTTAAACAATTGTGATGTCTCTAATAGTAACAGCCTTGCTAGACAATGGAAGTTCCTTAAAAAAAACCCAAGAAAAATAAAACCTCACAAAAATGAATGAAAAGAAAGTTTTTCAGTTGGATATTGCCAAACTGTTTTCCACATGCTTTTTGGGTAGTAGTTGATTTTGGGTATGGCAATGTGTGTTGTACTTGAATTTCATTCCGCACTCATGTGTAAAGCGTTTGTCTTTCATATTGACTGATAACTTTCATAAAAAGACTATAATTATGATTAAAGGAACTGAAATGCCTTTCATACTATTTGGAAAATACTGGTGCTAACATGAGACTTATTTAGTTATTTTCCTTCTTTATGAGTCAATCTGTAAGGGTACATTTGTGAACTGATGTACAAATGGAATTCCTTACAACAAACCTGAACCCAGGTGCATTTGTCTCATCATCTCTGCTCTCCCAAGACAATTCCAATGACTCTTCTACTGGGCCACATTCTCACTGGGGACAACCTTGGTAGTTAATATATAATCATGTTCCATAGTAAGCTAGACAGAGCTCAAAAAATTTTGAATTTGCCAAAAAACCAAGAGATTTCCAAGGCCTTTACTCTACAAAAGATTCTCTCTCAAATCCTGACATCATTTATTCTTTTGAGACACTTGGTTTTTGAGTAACTTTCCTCACTGCAGCAGGCTAAAGAAGTAAATCTGATGTCTCCTCTATTCTTCTGAAGAATGAAGGCAGCACAACAAAAATTCTTGCTCAAAGTATCCCCTTTTAGTAATTGTACTGGATGTCTGATCTCATTTTTTCTTCCCAGACTTGACACAAGAAAAACTCTGTACAGTCCAGGTGAAAGTTCTTTCAGTTCTGTATCTTTTCCCAAACATCAGTCTCAAGTCAGATGCCTGGGGGAAATGGTAAGCATAAGACAAGCACAGAACAACATTTCCACTGAAAATGAAGTCAGCAAAAACCAATCTATGTGGTACAGACACTGTCTGAAAAGGTATTTTTTTCAGTGAAGGAAGTGTCTCTGAAATATCACATGATATACATGGTGCAGTTTCCTCCTTTAGGGAAGAGTAAATTTAGGGCAATGTCTATGGGGAAAAAAAAAATCAGCTTCTAACTACAGCATCATGTGGCAGTAGTTGACACATTGGAAATTCTCAGTGCTTCAATTGTTTTTAATGTTTTGTGTAAACTTTTGAGGCTATCTTGCTTTTTCGGTTGCTCTGACTGATTTGTGTCTTCAGAATATATCTTTTACTCTTGATATTTGTGCTACTCCCCTCTGAAAACAGTGTTCTTTAAGTGTCCTTTTTTGGTTACCAACCCACTTTTTCCTGCTCTGTTACAGTCATGATTTTCTCTTCTCATGTTGCCTCTTATGTCTTACCTTAAGTCACTCTGTGCAGAGAAATATATTAACAGGGGTTTTTTCCCCTAAAATATGCACACTTTCTATTAATCTTCTTTTCTAAATCCCTCTTTGTTTTCTTTTTTTCTTTTTTTTTTTTTGGTCTGTTCTATTCATATTCTTATATATTTTTCCCTAATTTGGATTTTAAAATCCTTCAGGAAAGGACTTTGTCCTTCTACAATCTCTTTGAAGGATCATGCAAAGTTAATAGGTTGTATGAATGTTTAATAATAATAATATTCATGGAGCTGTATTTTTTTAATACTAATGCAAATTCTGTAGCTGCATGAATATTCTGAGATATTGCTGCTTTAAATGTTGACATTCAGGATCAAACTTTCTGAAATAATATACTTTTTGCCACTTATCTGTATGACCAATATGTTGTCTAAATATATGCTAGACATTGATTATACTGTGTAATGTGTGCAGGCAGACTCCTAAATCTGTATGGTAGATACGCACATAAATCTTGCTGATACTTCTGTAGACAGAAGGGCTTATATGTGTGTTACAGGAACCTGCAAATCAGGCACATAAATACCTGTCTACCCAGGGGTTTTCTTGCAAAATTATAGATACAGAAATGGAAGCTTGGATTAATCTGGCATGCGGGAGTAGGGCTGTAAACAAGGAAGCCGTACGGCTGCTCTCTGAAGCAGGCACGATTTTTGTTCCTATCAGACTGCATGTTGTGTACAGGCAATGTCAGACTATCCAGATTTGTTGATGAGTTGAATCTGTTAAACAATTTAATATGTACTGGCAAGTTTGATTCAACTGAAAAAGAATTTTGTAACCCACTAACTAGACATTTTTGGGACTTTGGAAAGCATAGCCTGTCCCTTCAGTAAGGTATCCAAAATGCAAGGAATTCCAGCTCCCCAGTTTCCTTTCAGTCCTGGTAATAAGGCTGAGGGAGACAGACTGTAACTGACTCCTTGCTTTTAAAGCTTTGATGTTGCTATCTTATAAATGCCCAGCTGTGTAAAATCCGTGGCTGTGGGATCATTGGCTTACAACCATCTCATGGCTACTTGGGTTTGTTACCATGTGAGCAAGCTGAAAAAAATTCCTTTCTGTTTATATTAGTTGCTAGAAAAAATCATATAATTTTTTACATCTCTTTTCACAAGAAGTAAGGTTTAAGTAGATGGGAGAACATACAGGAAGCAGTAACAGAAAGTTAGAATGCAGGAGACTGTAAACTGAGGAGATCATGCTGTGCAGACTTGTAAATATTATTTAAGGAAGACATTTTAGCAGTCTCTCAGAAAGTCATACTTCACACTTGCAGGTGCATTGGCAGTCAGATTTTATGTTGTTTGTCTGCTGTGAGCAACACTGTCATTACAAGTTTCTAGTATATAGCTCATCCACTTCAGTTTTTTTGTTTGTTGTAGTTTTTCTTCTTCACTCTATCAAGAATCTGTTGGCACTGTCAATGGGTTTTTTGGTGGTTTGGTTTTTTTTAGGGGGGAGGGGGAGATGTTAACTCTGTTGTCACTCAGATGCGTTTCTCTTTACATGAATATCACTATTTTCCCCTTGAGGAGATCAGATGACTTTATCTGCCTCATTTCTGTTGCAAGAGTCCTTCCATGTTAGGCAGCATAGTGTTTAAATAACAGGCTCATATCTCTTTTTTGTTATCTATAGTGTTTTCTTTTATACATATTTTAAATTTATATTTTGTAGGTGTTTAAACACTAGGTTATGTAAATAACACAAGTGAAATGTACATGTTTTATAAAGATACAAGTTTACACACACACACACACACACACACATATATTTTCAATATACTTACTGTTGTCCATCTGCAGCTCCTATGGACATTTTTAGAGGCTACTGTTAGTGTGAGGCATTTCTTTAAAGAAATCCATTTTATGAAGTTGTCAGTGAGATAAAGATAACATTTTTTCTCATTCTTGTGTAAATGGTCTAAACAACAGCATTTGCAATAAAGAAACTGAGGTTCAGTGTTATGCTTCAACACTGATAATGGATCTTCTGTATTTCCTTCCTACTGCTGTCTTAACCATTTTCAGACAGGGCTTTGATTACGTGTCTAAAATCATAAGTGTTAGCCACCTTTCTTTTCACATTTGTTCATGTTAGCCACCATTTTTTGCAATTTAGATTTCTTTGTTAATCCTGAGTACTCTTTTCATACCTCTTCATTTACCACTCCTCCTAGCACTGTCTGTGTAAATCACCATGACATTCTGCTCTACTGTTCCCTGTCTGAGAATGAAATCCTGACCCCAGGGAAATTAGTGGCAAAGTACATCAGCTTCACTAAGCACATAATTTCTTACTACCAGTTCTATATCCTGCCATCCCTTGTGTTGACATACAATGTCCTATGTCAGGAATTTAGAGCAGAATATTTATTGTCCTCAATTTGCTATCCCATTCTACTTTCATAGAAGTTGGATCAAATTTCATTGAATAACTGAAGTCAAGTCAAATTACAGTCCTTTACAGAAAGAGAAGCCAGCACAGATGACTCATTTTTATGTAAAACAAGGCTTGAATGACACTAGGCATCATCAACACAAAAACCTGCAAAGCTCAGCTACCAAAGTTCATTTGTTAATTGTTTTTGTCTTGCTAGGATGGCAAAACTCAATTCTAAGTACACATATTTTTCATTCTTGTGCTTGGTTTTTTAGACAGCTACTGAGAAAGATAAACTAGTATATGAGCATATCTTGAAAACATATTATCACATTTTATCAATAAAAAGTACTGTAGCCATTTTTGTGTGCTTTGTAAATTCCTGGAGTTTTGCCATACTGTTAAGTGGTCATAAAAGATAGGCCTTTGAGTAGGTATTTTCATAATAGGATGAAAATAAGACACTGAGTTTCTTTAGGAAAGGATCAAAGTATTCTTGGTTACTAACTGACATTCTTAATTTGGTATTTTTTTTTTTAAATGAAGTTACTTATATCAATGAGAAATCTTTTGAAATAAACTGCTAGTCAACGTAACCGGGAATAGAGACAACAGTGTTAGAGCCTAGCCCATAATTACTATTTACAATGAAAGGAAGTAAGCCTTTCATTGACAGTTAAGAAAAAAAAAAAAAAAAAGAAAAGCTGCACAGTTTTCCAATATCCTGTAGTATGTTGTTGTTGTATTTTCTGATACATGTCATGATGTATCACTTTGGACCTATGTTTCTCTAACTTTTTTATATCATTCTGGCCAAGTATTGTTTTAGTTTTTATTTTTGTTTTTAATATTGTTTTTTTCTAGCTTCCTCCCGTACTATTTAAATTTTAAAAATTAAAAAAAATGCTATCAGCCCTTCTATGCATAATGACATCAGAACTTTAGTGATTATTTAGTATTACTGCCACTTTCTAGCCCTTCTTAACACTGAGACTTAATTAGATGCTCTTTGTGATTAATAGAATGATTAAAGGTATAAGAAGATTTGAAAAAGAAGCTGTACTTTCATGAATTGTGATCAGTAGTTCTGACAGTTATTTTGTATACAGGTAGACTCTCATTCCTCATGTTTCAACCTGAAAGGATAGAGAATATATGCATTTCTTGTATACATAGTGTGTGTGAACTACATGCCGGTATCTGGCTATCTGTCCATCTGACTGTTTTCTTCCTGCAGCACAGGATACCTGCGCTAACCACCTGTGCTTATAACGATACTCTGTTGAAGACTTAATTACCTGTAGGTCGTTGCTGTTGCTCGAATTGTTTCAGGCAGTAATTATTTGAAACTCGGATCACACTTGTGTGGGTGTGTATGTGTATGTCATGGGGTGGGGGGGGATGCGAGTGCTTGCCCTCATTTGGAGGGATTCAACCTAGAGTAAGGTAATTAGCAACTAGGTCTGATCTTTATCTAGCTCAGTAGCTGTTCAAAATAGATATGCAAGCAATATGAGATTAATTTCAGTTTCCTAATATCTGGTTTATATATTTTATTAGCTGAAGCCATAAAAAATATTGGTTTTCATACATTTTCTTTCACTGATCTATTTTCTTAGAGTTTTCCACAGAAGATGGTCATGATAGAATTGAGTAAAAATAGATATTTAAGTTTGTAACAATTGTAGTATCCTGTTGTAGTGGGTTGATTTCAACTGGTTTGCCCACCAAAGCTGCACTATCACTCTCCTCTGCAACTGGACAGGGGAAAGAAAATATAACAAAAGGTCACAAGTTGAGATAAAGATCACTTACTGCTTACTGTCACAGGCAAAACAGACTTGAAGTGGGGATATTAATTAAATTTATTACTAACAGAATCAGAGGAGGAGAATGAGAACTAAAATAAATCTTAAAAACACCTTCTTCCCACCCCTTCCTCCTTCGCAAGTCCTACCTCTTTCCTCGGAGTGGTGCAGGGCGATGGGGACTGGGGGCTATGGTCAGTTCATCACAGGTTGTTTCTGCTGCTGCTCAGGGAGGGGAGTCCTTCACCTGCTCCAGTGTGGAGTCCCTCCCATGGGAGACAGTTCTGCTTGAAAGTCTCCAGCATGAGTCCATCCCATGGCAACAGTTCTTCATGAACTGCTGCAATGTGGGTCACTTTTACATGAGGTACAGGCTGCTCCAGCATGAATCCCCCACAGGGCCAAAAGTCCTAGCAGGAAATCTGCTCCAGTGTGGGCTCCTCTCTCCACAGGTCAGCAGGTCCCTGCCAGGTCCCTGATCCAGCTTGGGACTCCCACAGAGCCGCAGCCTCCTTCAGGCATCCACCTGCTCAAATGGGGGTATTCTCCATGGGCTGTAGGTAGATCCTTACACCTCTGTTGGCCTCACCATGGTCTTCACCATGGGCTGCAGGAGAATCTCAGCTCCGGCACCTGGAGCACCTCCTCCCTGTTCTTCTGCACTCACCTTGGTGTCTGCAGAGTTGCTCATGGGTTCTTACCCCTCTCTTCTCTGGCTGTAATTTTTGTCTGCACAATAATTTCTTTCCCCCTTCTTTAATATATAATAACAGAGACATTGCTACCTTCTCAGATTGGTTTGGCCTTGGCTAGTGGGGGGGTCCATCCTGGAATTGACTGGTCATCAGAATATGCCATCACATAAGCCAAAGTGGTTAATTGTGGTCTAATTTCCATGAAGGTGAGATGCTTTCAGACCATTTCTGAACGGAAGATTTCCCTACATAGTGGGTAATATAATATTGCCCCATTTCCTGATAGTGTTAATTGAATATAACTATACAAATATGTTTCTTAAAACCTCATACAGTTTGATAATGATGAGTACAACATTTTTAATTTGAACTATGGCTAACTCCCAAAAGGAGCGTAAGTTATTTAATATTGCATATCACACTTCTTCATGGGCAGATTTTTTATTCCTGCTTACAGCTAAGATGAAATGGAAAAAAAAAAATTGCAAATGTTTTAGTATATACACTTATTACAAGTTGGTGAAGCAAATGTATTGCTGTGGAAACAAGATTCATTTTTTAATAAGCTATGGAACAGGGCTAATTCAAAGAAATCTGATAAAAATAATTAAGGAAAAGGAGGCTTTAGGTTATATACTCAGCAGGAATACCTGTGTGCTTCTTAGTGGTTTGCAGCAGTTTCAATGTGAGGTGGCTAACTTGATACTCCAGGTGTTGTGATTTGTGTTTGTCATGCTGTGCATCTTTGGGAATTGAAATATTTGTCCATGTCACTGAGCCAACAGAGATGGATTTTTCTCATTAACTGAATCCCAATAAGGTAATTATTGTAGACTTTTGAAATGGATCTGTATATTTGATGTTTATTATTCATTCCACCTAGGAAAAGCCTTTAGCTAATCATATTTTAATGACCTAAGAGACTTCAAGGGAACCATAATTAATATTCAGAAAATAGTCTATATTTTCTTCTGGAATGTGCAGTTTAATTAAAGGGATCAAACTGAAAAACAAAACAGTTTTAAAAAAGGTAATTTTCAACTGAAATATCTTAGTGGAGCAAGTTATCTCAATAAAAATAATGTATTTTTCTCTAAAAGTTGAATACAGACCTAGTCATTAAAACCCTCTAGCATCTGCAAGTAATTTTTGGGTTTATGTGTTCTTTTTTTCCAGAGTTCCAAGTTTTTAAATTAAAGGGCTATGAAAAGTTGTATTAATTTTCATTCTGTTTGTAAGGAAATGATTTATGATTATACAGATTTTAATAAAGAACTGCTTTTCTTTCACATGAATTTTTAATGGGTTATGACAGGTATTCTTCGTATAGGGCAAATATCCTAAATATATCTTTATAGAACAGCTATTTCTTGCATCTTATATCACTGTGGGTTTCTGCTCTTACACTGGAGCACATGTGCACTTTGCCATGCAATGCAATAGAGAGACCCAACCTCTGATCTTTTGACATGAACTGTGTCTGTAGTTCGAAGTTCACACAAACATTATGCTCTGCCTCACTTAATTAACCATGAATGGCAGGTATAACTAGCCCAAGACTGATGTCATGCCAATGGAGTTTCATTGCTATACGAATCAGAGGTACTGTTTTCCCAGTTCACTGTACCATGTAGACTTCACCAGCTCGAATTGGTCTTAGCATCAGGTTTAATCTGTGTTCTACTGTGTAATGAAAAAATTAATAGACTGAATACTTATTTTGCCTGATGTACATATAAAACAACTGATAGACATTTATATAATTTTAAATTTGTCATGGTATAGATTGACTCAGAGAAATTCCACTCAATATCTGGTCTCATTTCTGACCATGAAATTATTTTCACCTAATATTGAAATCACAGGAAGGAATATATTTTACTTAATCATTGACTACTAAAGGTTCTTATTTTAAATTAGAGAAAAATAGGGAGAAATATAAAGCTGTTAGGAAAATAGATTTACTTATAAAAACTCAAGATAGTTTTCATAATATATTTTCCATTCAGAGGAACATGAATCCAAATTTATCAGTCATTGCAGGTTCCTGATAACCTATTAGAGGTATCAAAACTAGGTCTATGATTCTGAGTTTTTAAAAGTCATGCAGCTAGACTTTCCAACCATGTATGAATTGTGTAATGCAATCTTTATTAAAAATTTTTGGCTGAAAAATGGTGGGCAAAAAGATCTCAAAGACATGTACCATTGTTCAGTATAATTGACTGCTGCTTAATGGTCTGTACTACTGCTGAAGTGCATTAAAAGTGCCAATGACTGATAGAAATATTATACTTAAAAAAAAAAAAAAATCAGTGTACAAAAACCTCTAACAAGAGTTTTTTGTTTGGGTTTTTGTTTTGGTTTGGTTGGGTTGGGTTTTTGATTTTTATTTTTTTGTTCTTTTTGAGTTTTTTTTTCACTTGCTGAGACCATCAGTACTTCACTTCCATTTGAAGAATAACACGCCATAAGACATTGTTAGTCTTTGTTTCCAGTATTTCTAACTTCACTACAGAATTTTCAAGCTGTAATAAAACAGATTACAAGGTCACAAATCATGGGTGTATCTGATGCTGTAGTCATCATTTTGGCTTACATAATGTCTATGTGTCCTGGAAACTGTTGTAGCTATTGAAGAAAGGGAAAAAAAAGCTGCTAAGTGACTGAAATCGTGAATTAATCTGGTCTTTTTATTTCATAGAACCAGAGAATGGGTAAGGTTGGAAGGGACCACAGTGTGCCACCTGGTCCAATCTCCCTGCTCAAGCAGGGTCATCCTAGAGCACATTGCACACGATTGAATCCAGACAGTTCTTGAATATCTCCAGTGAGAGAGAGCCCACAACTGCTCTGGGCAGTCTGTTCCAGTGCAGGGTCACCTGCACGGTAAAGAAGTTCTTTCTCATATTCTTGTCCTATTGCTCAGCATCACTGAGAAGAGCCTCGCTCCATCCTTTTGACACTTTCCCTTCAGATATTTATATACATTGATCAGGTCACTTCTCAGTTGTCTCTTCTTGAGAGTGAACTGGCCCAACTCTGTCAGCTTTCCCTCATAAGAGAGATGTTGCAGTCCCTTAATCATCTTTGTCACTCTCTGCTGGACCCACTCCAGCAGGTCTATGTCTCTCCTGTACTGAGGAGTGCAGAACTGGACACAGCACTCCAGATGTGGCCTCACAAGGGCTTAGCAGAGGGGCAGGATCACCTTCCTTGCCCTGCTGGCAATGCTTTTCCTAATGCATCCCAGAATATCATTGGCCTTCTTGGCCACACTGTTGACTCACGAACATCTTTTTGTTCACCAGTACTCCCAAGTCCTTCTCTGCAGAGCTACTTTCCCTGGTGCATGGGGTTATTCTTGTCCAGGGGCAGAATCTTGCATCTTCCTTTGTTGAATTTCAGACAGATCTCTGCGTATCTCTTCAACTTGTCAAGTTCCTTCTGAAGGGCAGCACAGCACCCTGGGATACCAGCCTATCCTCCTAGCTTTCTTTCTCTTTTGTTCTGTGTAGTTCTTAGACTGTGAATTATTTATGTATTGTTTTGTTTCTCATTATTATTTTGATTTGAGCATTTGATCTTATTTTCCATCACTGTGACTTGTGAACTGAGAAAAAAGTGTGACTAGATTTGATTTGCAGGATTATGCTAGTCCACTTTCTTTAAAAGAAAATCTTTATCTTGCAGGTATCTTTGACTCTTAGAATAAGCTTCTTGATGAAAATAAAAATGCTTTCTCACAAAACTTATTTAAAAGCAGCTTTCTGATCATCACTCATACTGCCACTTGATGAGGTGAAGGAAACCTGGAAATGTACAAATTTTTGCGAACAACATAGATGCATGCACTTTAAACCAGGCAAATTAACAAACAAATAAACAAAAATTCAACACTTCAAAATCCTTTCCAGCGGTCACATCTGACAGGGTACAAATGACAATTGGAAAAATCTTTATTTATTTGCTTTCCCCAGGTGACAGATATCCACCTGTGAAAAGAAAGAACTGAGAAACTCGGTGTTGAAGGCTCACTAATAATTTGTGGATTCAGAGAGACAAGTGGGTTGTAGATATTCGAACAGCCTTTCCTTCTATTTAAGTCTTTACCCTGATCACTGGTCTGGAGATATGTCTGAATATAGTATTGGTCTATTACACTTTTACATGCTACATTAAGGCAGAGGCTATGAAAACGCTGCACTGAACCGTCAAACGATAGTATCTGAGAGAGAACCTCCCTGTTGTATAATGCTACGAGAGACTGGCCTCTGCAGTTATACAGGGAAACTGACCTTGTGGAGGAGAGCATTTTTATTTGCATGTGTACAGAAATGCAACAAAAGGGAATAAGTTTCAACATCCAGTGTTCTTGCCTAGTGAAAGGTGATCCTAAGTGCTGCTATCTGTAAGGAAGCACAAGGTTAAATATTTATTCATTTCCAGAAAGATGAAGAGTTAACTAGAGCAAGTCATATACTGTTCTATTATTGCTACAATATGAGGAAAGCTTTATTTCAGAATATTTTTTTCTATTTACCTATATGACAAATTAAAGGTGTGATTCTAAAAAAAAACCCAAAAACAAAACACCTAATTCAGAAGAGGTGAAGATAAAAAAGAAATTACTTGGTGAATAAAAAAACAACCAAACACTAAATCATGAAAGACGTATTAAATACATAACTGATGCCGTAAGGAAAGGGAAAAAAACTTTCCAAGACAACTTTATATGGGTAAAGCAGAGAAGAGTTCTTTTACT
>JAWWMP010000081.1:73352780-73371996 GCA_035047865.1 Dendrocincla tyrannina | reverse complement strand
ACATGTTTTCCTTGCACAGTGTTCCAGTTATTATCTGACTCTTAAAACAGCTAGCACAGGGTTAGAGGTTACAAGCTCTGCTATATGTGAGAAACTACCTAGAAGTATAAAAATCTACAAATTCATGAAAACCCTAAGGCATCATAATGAAGTATAGAGAAAATATTTGTAGTTTTCTGACAAAAATAGTTAGAAGATGACTTCATGAGTTCTCAGGAATTGATACCAAACTGTGACAATGCTGCTCAAAATCAACAAAAAATAAAGAGCTGTGAAAGTCTTTCAATCTTTCTATTGGTAATTAATGAAATCAAAAGGATGCACAGTTACTTTTGATTTTGAACTAATGTCAAAAATGGTGCGAAAAACGATGCTTAGTGATTGAAAGAATCCATACAGATTCATGAATCTCCACCATAAACTAACAAACACCCAAGCAAATACCAGAATTCTACAAAACTTGGTGAGTCAAGATTTAACACTGCCTTTTGGCTTAGTTTGTTTTTTAAATGTGTCATGTGAAAAGGGGGGATTTTCTCAAACTCTTAGTGTTTGTTTTGTCCATCTGTGTTCCAGGAAAGCTGAGACCCTTGTGCCTGACCAGTCTCTGAGCATCCCGTCATGGGAGCCCTTCACTGGAGCAGAGACCAGTAAGACTGACTTGTTCAGGGTCACACTCCAAAGACAGAAACCTCTTCCTGAGTCTCCACACCTGTACCTACTGCCAGCGACTATTGAAGGACTCACATCAACATTTTACAGAATAGCATTATTTATTATTAAAACTGTGACAGGTTACAGTTTAAGAGTTGCTGGTGATAGTATCTGACTGTAAAAGCATATTCAAAGCAATATAGTAACAAACTCTAATCCCTACCGAAAGGTAGCTCAAGATAATAACTCATACATGAGTGCTGTTCTTACCCAACAGGTGTCCCTGTGAAGGAGAAGACAGGTTCAACCCGTTCTTAACTTACTTTTATACTATTTATTTGCATTTAGGTGGAGCTTGAGTGACTTTAATCATATATCTTACTCAGTAAGGGGTGTTCATACCTTTGGGGTGGGTATCTCAGTGTAGAATCTGAGATAATCTTGGGATGGGGACATGCATCAGTCTGAGGAGAGGGATTTCATCACAGTTGCTGATTCAACAGCAGGACATCTTCTTTTATCTCTCTTAGCTTTCAGCTGTCATACAGCTTATCATATAGAATGTACCACTAGGTTTCCTCTTCTGCAAGGGTTTTGAGTCTGGCCACTGTGTCTCCACTCCTCTTCACCCTCTGTTTAGTTCCCCTTAGATCGTATTGTATGTGGGAGGTCGGGTATGCTGACAGCATTCTATCCAGGACATAGCAACCACATTTTCTCTTATAATTTCTGTACTATTGTCTTTTTAACCGCAGTCTTTTTCACACAAAAGACATGTCAATAAATTTCTTCAAAATACTAGTGGTGGCATATTCAACATCATACACAGGTAAGAAAAAAAGTAGGTTGGAAATCTAATTCCTAACACAGTGACTTTTAATTTACTTGGGATAGGTAAGCTGGAACATAGACATTACTGGTTTCAAATAATGATGCCTTGTGAAAATTTTGTTTATTTTTAATGATAATTGAAAAAGTTTAAAATCTGCTTGGGATTTATCAATATCACATTCTCTTGTCTATTTTTAGAATACTGTAAGACACTAGCAGCAAAAAAAAATCAATCATTTTGTTGACAAGCATTAACCAAGGTATTTACTTTTTTTCATAATTTGAATTAAGTCATTAATCAAAAAAATTGCAGAGAAGGACAAGGGGAAATAAGAGGCTGCATGTTCCTTCTGAGCTTTCCTCTATTTTGCAGTCCTTGAATCAAATCGGAATTAGATTTAAATAATCTATGAGTTTCCCAAAGGATAAAAATGAGCCTCACATTTTGACCAACACTGATTTTTAAATGCTCACAGAAGAAAGAGAGGTGTTATAAAAATCTGTTAAAAAAAATATTTCTAGAGAGAGAAGCACCTTAAAATGTTGATTATCATCACTTTATCATGTTTGATTATGGTGCAAAGGGGTAGACCATAAAACATAAATCATAAGCTGTAGTAGGTGTAGGGAGAGGCTGAGCTGAACTTCTCTGAGTTAATATACAGTGAAATTATGGTTTTATGACACACATATGGTTTCAGAGCATAGTGGCACAACAAAGGTGATCATTTCCAAGTTCCATGCTGCTCAGTTTCTATAGGCTGGCCGGTCTAGGGACAGTGCTTTTTTACAAACCTCTTGGAAAGAAAAGGAAAAAAAAAATGTAGTTACATTGTCTTCATTCAGGTGCATGTTTTTCCTCTTTGGAATGTGACTTATAGTTATCATCTCTGAAAGAAACAGTCATGAGACACAGTAATGGTTTTGTTGATATTCTTTATTATGATGATGATTATTATTATTATTATTACCCTGACTTTTCTTTTTCCTCTCAAGAAATTAGCTTATGCAGCAGACTATGTCCAATGCCTGACAGTAATAGGCATGACTCACACACAGGGAACTCTCGTATCACCAGCAGCAATCCTGATGGGATCACAGAGACGTGTTGGGTTGAATCTCATGACTACAGTGTTGAAATGGAGGGATACAGGCTCTTTAGGAAGGATAGGCCAGGAAGCTGAGTAGATTGAAGTGCCTTTTATGTGACAGAATAACTTGAATGAATCAAGCTGTGCCTGAGGATGAATGAGGAGTCAAATGATAGTATATGTATTAGGATTAAGGAGAGAACTGGCAGAGCCAGCATTATAGCATGTGTCTGCTACATGTCACCTCACCAGGAAAAGCAAGTGGATGAAGCGTTTACGGACAAAAAGCATCATCATTTGCAGGCTTTGGTCCTCATGGGTGACTTTAAGTATCCTGCTATCTCCTGGAGAGGCAGCACAGCACACCGTAAGCAGTCCAAGAGTGCTTTGATGAAGACTTTCTGTTCCAAGTGACAGAGGGAACCTGACAGAGAGGTGCTCTGCTGAACCTGTTACTCACAGGAAAGGAAGACCTCATTGGGAATGTGAGGAATAAATGTAGCCTTGGCTGCAGGGAATGTGAGATGGTAAAGTTCAGGATCTGAGGAAAGGGATAGAAGTGAAAGGCAAGCTTATATCCCTGGACTTATAGAGTCTTTGGCTTCTTCAAAGGTCAGATTGGAGAGACCTGTGAGATAAAAGACTGGAGGGAAGAAAAGCCCAAGAAAGGTCCATGTCAACTAACAGGAAGTCAGGTAAAAATGCCAGGAAACCTGTGCAGATAAACAAACAGATGATGGGATGAACTCAAAAGTGTTGAGGGGTCTGGGAGATGTCATTGCTAAGCCACTGTGAATCATGTTTGATGATGAATGGGTGCACTGCCTAAAGACTGGAGGAAAGCCAGTCTTCAAGAAGGGCAAAAATGAAGACAAAGGGAAATACAAGCCAGTTGGCCTCACCTCAGTCCTGAGGGAAAGTTGTAGGAGTCCAGAAATTTGAAGATTGGAGAAAGGGAATCAAACCTTGGACCTTTGATAGTGAAGAAACTGATATTTGAAGATTTTGGACTGGTTTACCATAAGTATTTTGGGGGTTGTATTGTTTCTCAGTTTATTGTATCATTCCCTATGTTTTGTATTGTAAGTTCTGGAGAATTCCCTCATCCCTCATGGCCCTGAACCCTGCCCTCTCATTGGTTGATTTTTGCTGCATTGCAGTAGTTTTCCCAATATGATTATCCTGACCCTCTATTTTGTATACTCCTTCCTTTCTCCGCCCCTTCTCCTCCCAATTTACAGCCCCCTTCTAGAGAGCTCTTGACCTACCCTATATAAGGTGGGAGCCATCTTAATGAAGTGCCGTTTTTACCTTTGACCTTAGAAGTGTGTGGATGTTTCTTTCCCAGTGCATTGCTGCAGAAGGTGAGGGAATAGCTTTGTTAATGATCTGGATGACTGCACAGAGCGTACCATCAGCCACTATTTTCATGACACAAAACTGGGGAGGAGTTGCTGACAGGCCAGAGGTCACGATGACATCCAGACAGACCTGGGCAAACTACAGAAATGGGATGAAAGGAGCAACATAGAGTTCAATATGGGCAAGTTCAAGAAGTTCTGCACCTGGGGAGAAACAGCCCTGCACATGTGTATGCTGAGTACAACCTATCTGTAAAGCATCTTGGCCAAGAGAAGGACCTAGCAGTTCTGTAAGTCACCCAAGTTGAACATAGGGCAGTGAATGTGCCCTTACTGCAAAAAGGGTCAGCAGTATGCTGGGCTGCATTAGACAAAGTATTGCCAGCAGGCTGAAAGAGGGGATACTTCCATTCTACTCAGCACTGGTGAAATCACATCTGGAGACCTGTGTCCATTTCTGGGCTCTCCAGAACTGGAGGGGCATGGACATACTGGAGATTGTCCTACAGAGCCACAAAGCCACTGGAGCACTTCTCCTATGAGAAAAACATGAGAGCTGGGACTCTTCAGCCTAGACAAGAGAAGGGTCATGGGTAATCTTACAAATTTACACAAATACTTGAAGCGGCAAAGAGGACAGAGCTGAGCTCTTTTTGGAGATGCCCAGTGGCAGAACGAGAGGTAATGGACACAAACTGAAACACATGAGCACTGCAGAGATTTCCCAGAGAAGTAGTGGGGTATCCCTTCTTGGAGGTATTGAAAATCCACCTGGATATGATTGGGGCCAGCTTTAGCAGGAGGGGTTGCACCAGACAGCCTCCAGAGATCCCTTCCAACCTCAGTAATTTTGTGATTCTGTGATACCAAAAAGCATTAGCCCTTTTTCCTAGAAATACACCTCAGAGTTTATCCTAAACTTATTTCTTACTTGGGGTGCACTTCCCTTTTCCCCTGTAAAGATCTTTGCTTGCATGGCTACTCAGTAGACACTGTAAGCAAACAACTAGGGCAGAATTAAGGCTGTGTGTTTCACTGTTATTTTAAAGTTGACGAGAAAATCATTTATTTGCTTTTTATCAAACTGTTGGCTGAGTTTGGAACAGCATTAAGGATAAACTGAATAAGGATTTTATTATTTTATTATTTTTTTCATTTTGTTATCTAGACCAGATCATAATATTTTGCATATTTGCATTGTTCATTATTGGGTGAACAACAAGCACAAGTGATAATTTGTAGTTGCTTAGTTTCACAATTAAAAGTTAATGGTACTTTATCTTTCATATAGTCATATTTGTTTCCTGTTCATTACCTTGTGGCTCCAGACCCTCAATTTCTAGGAAAACCATGAAAATTCCCCATAAAGTGATAGAAAGGACAGTACTGTGCTAATGAAAATCAGATTGTGAGCCATGTAATAGGAAGTGAAGAATTCAGAACATTCTTTTTTTTCTCTGATGCTTATATGAACTGCATTATATATGTAAGCTTATTTTTCATAAATGATAAAAGGAAATGCATGAGAGAAAATACTGAAAGCATTGGTCAATAGGAAATCTGTTTCATTAACTGCAGATAATCTTTTTGGAAAGTATCAGTCAGCTGTCCTGAGTTTGATAGGGATTTTCTGCCTTATACCAAATGATTGATATTAGTGCATTGACAGAGGATTTGAAAATTTCCCCCATGTCTTTCAGACATATATATATACATCTTCAGTTTTACCAAGGCACTTTTCTTTCCTATGTGTATCCAAGCAGCTGTATACAGACACAGACCACTCCATCTAGACTCTTAACCATTCAGATATGGGTCAGCTCTCAGGTACACTGAACAACCACATACACATGCACTTTGTAATCCCACTTTGTAATGCTGCTGCTGCTCTGAAAGGGAAGATAAGGTCTTGGAATCCTTCCCAATCTTTATCTCTGCACATCTTCTTGTCTTTACATTTCTCAGTACTACATTGTAACTATAGGAGCTTAAAGCCTACTACATGTAAAACCGCAATTCACAACAATCCACTGCCTCTTCTTAAATGTGCCAACGATTTCTTTTCTTAAAATTTCATGTCAGAAGATTGCTTTTTTAGCCTAATACTCTCCCTTACTTTACTGCTCATGAATTTGTAAAATCCAATCTCAAAATGATTTACCTTGGAGTTGATGAGTTGTTTAAGAACTTTCAACTTCTGATGGATAGAAAACTCCTAATACCCCATCTAAGCACATTAATTGTAGTATGTTCTATTATCACCCAAGAAGATTCTCAGTACAACTCATTGAATCATAGAATAATTATGGCTGTGGAAGCTGCCTCTTACTGAATACAGAAAAGCTTAATACTCCTAAGTAACAGAAATAGATCAGCAGCTATAAATCATTGCAGCTTTTGTATTCCTAACATGAAAAAGTGAGACTGTTTTAACATCATGTTTTCCTTCTAATAGGCCTAGAAGCTCTTCTCTGTACCAAGCTGGTTTAGATAAATCTTGTATTTTTAAATATCTATTAGATGTCTGTAAAGGGTTACCCATGAGGCTTTTTCAGTTCTTTATATATAAGTACACCCTCTTCCCCATTGCTGAATACTTCTTAGTTCTTGCATGTTAGAAACTAATTTGTGTTTTTTTCAGTCTATTCATAATGGTCGCTTGCAGTAGAGGAATCAACTAATACTGTCTCACTCAAAATTTAGGACATACATTCTTGTTATTCTCTAAGTGCATGAAATTGCAGCCTGCAAATTGAAACTTCACCTCTTTTCTGTTGAAGGTTTTGCGGTTTTATATGTGTGAGTTTGTTTGTTTTTAATCTGCAGTGATCTGATCACTCCTGAAGGACAGTAATAATACACTCTTCAGCAGTGATACTGACCCGGAAATTTGTCATTGATAAAATTCCTAATATTGCAGTCACCAGGGAACATAATAAAGGGGATCAGTCTCAAGATCTGTTATTAAAGAACATCTTTGGTATCTCTTTCATGATAACCTACCTTTCAACATAACTCCTTTTTTGTTGATGTTGTTTTTGTTTGGTTTGGGGATTTTTGTTACTGCTGTTTTTCTGTTTGTGTGAAGTTTTTAGCTGTAAGTCAGTTCTACAAAACCTGATTTTTTCTGCATTAAACACTAATTTCCCATGAGGCATTTCTATCAGAGATGCTGCTCAATTTTAGATAAATTTGCATGGATGAATTTCAATTGCCTGAAAAGAATGATAAGACAACAAAGACACATTTTTGTTTGATAAAATCATGTTGATTTAGTTCACTCCATGTACAATTGCATTTTCTTTGTAATTTCATTTTTGAGTTGTTTTTGAATAGGCTTGTGGTAGTTGAGCCATTTTGCTTTCCTAATATTCCCCCATACATACTTTTGATAGAAAAAAGAGTAATAGGCTTTCTATTTGTTAGACCCAAGGTACAATCTCTACATGAATGATTAATTGAAAATTTACTACCAAAACCTATAAATATCCAAGTTTATAGATTTTATTGCCCTTCAATTTTAGCAAAGTAAACTTGCTTCTACATCTGATGCTGTTGTTTCCCTTAGCTTACCTTTATAGAACTAATTTTCTGCTATTTTAAATTCCTTAGAAGTCTGAAGTTCAAATATGCTTGTGGATATTTGTATTTATGAATTTGATTTATGTAAGTCATTGATCCTTTATCCATATATTTATATATATTTTCACTTTTAAAATTCTGGCTTTTCTACTTACATATCCGAGCAGATTGTCAGCCTTCTGATTTTTTTTGTGAGGACTCCAGATATTACACTTCTATTTAAATTCAGTGCCTCTACTTCCACATTCAGATCTTTAAATTCTTCTGTCAGCTTTATTAACCATCCTCCTAATTTTCTGTCTGCCATACTGAAATCCCAATTCCTTAGATTTTGATCTGTTTCTGTTTTCAGTGCCAATTTGAAATAAAATTAATTAACTTGGTATTTTTCACCTAAATAGTGGGCATTTCACAGCATCTCAAGTGTTTTTCAGAGCAGCATGAGTGAATTGATTTAGGAATTTACTATTCGGTTATGTCAAAGCATGCCTGAGACCACTGTGGACTGATACAGGTTAGAAGAGAAATGCTACAAAGTTGGTAGGAATTGTAAAAGTAACACTACTTCTATATCTCACATAAATTTACCAAAAAAAAAAAAAAACAAACCACACAAAAAAAAAACCCAAACCCAACCACTTTCCAGCCCTGATGCAGAAGTATTAACATATATCTGAGAATTCTTCACAAAATGTGGTTATGGTGGTTTGTTTTTTTCTTTTTTTTTTTTTAATTAGTCTATGGGGTGAAATTATCTTTGTATAATTCATCATTTTTATGAGAACGCAGTACTGTACCACCACCTTTAATTTTAATTCCATCCTTTCTAAATAGTTAATTCTTTCATTTGTATCCCAGTTACAAATGGTCTTGTTTTGCATTCCTATTATGTGTATAATGAATGGATTCATATCTTTCCTGGCTATCTTTAAAAACAGTTGTTTACCAATGCCTAACTCTTTGTATTACCAAACATCTATTTAAATTGCTTCCCTTTGGCGTCATCTTTGTTTTCAACTGGAGGTACAGTTAATTTTCTGCCTGAAATTTCTTACAGAGTTGAGCTCATAATAACAGAAAGTCTATCTTTTTCCGTAGTGTTTCTTTTTCAGTTGTCACATTCTTTTTAAAAAATTTTCTCTTCTGCTGTTCAGCTTTTAAATTTTAGTAGCAGTTTTTCAAATTCTTCCTTTGCTCCCAGCTGCAAGCCCATAAAGCTATGGTTTCTTTTGAATTCATTTAGCATTCAGACTGTATTTGGCATCTCTCTTCCACTGCATTCCCAAAATTTCACCTGAGAAGCAGCATAGTCTTGAGCTACAACTTTTGTTATTCGTTGATCTCCATTATGAGATCATAATGGAGATCATATTACAAGTAGTAGCTCCTTCAGCTTACACTATCCACTTCAAGTTAATTTTCTGATCTCCAACATACTTATGATCTTCTTTCTATTACTACTGTCACAGGGTTCTTTACCCAGGAAAAGAGGGTAATGGTTTTAAACTGGAGAATGGTTGATTTAATTGAGTTATTTAGATAAAAGAGAGAAGATTTTTACAATGAGGGTAATGAAACATTAGAACAGGCTGCCCAGAGTTAGATTCCCCAACCCTGGAAACATTCATGATCAAGTTGAATGGGCCTCTAAGGAACCTGATCTAGCTGAAGATGCACCTATTCACTGCTGTGGGGTTGGACCAGGTAACTTTCAAAAGTTCCTTTCAACCCAAACTATTCTGTGACTCTATTACTCTATTGAAAAGAAGGAGGGGAGGGAAAAGAAAAAAATTATAGAGCCCACTCAATCACATATTTTCTTTTAAATACATATTCCTTGGAAATAGAAAAACAATTGTGTAAATATGAAAAATGAGAAAAGGTACAGAAGTTACATTTCCACTTATAAATCTGTGATTTTAACTTAGCATTAAATTACCAGTTAAGCCATTCTTATCATAGATGACATTTTCTCTTAAGATATAAATATACCAAGCTTAAGAGTCTCACGAAATAGCATATGTATTTATAATAAGGGGGTTTAATATGTAACACTTATGATACTTCCTTGATTTTCTTACTTGGCTTACATGTCTCAGTATAGCTGAGAACATTATTACTGCTGTAATAAGTGATTTATTGGTTATCACTTCTAGAGGACATGAATAGTTCTCAGTAGTTTTACACCTGCAGTGAGAACAGCGAGTCTCTACAAGACACTTCTAACACAATTGTAAAAAGCCTGTAACAAGGAATTGATTTTTGAATAAGATGCTACAGCTGTAGCTTTATCATTGTTTCAGGAGGTACAGTGTAAAATCTGTCCTTATGGTGTGCAACTAACAGACCCACTCTCTGCATGCTGTCTTCTCACAGAGGGCTATACAGAAAGGATTTATCTATTAGGAGGAAAAACTATAGCGTTAAGTAAAGCAGTCTTGCCCTCATACTTGTTAATTTTAATCAATGTGTTTTGTGTTAATTTCCTTGTACTATAAGGACTTGATCTTCTGTGGTGCAGAATCACATCAATAGTGTCTCTATAGAAATTTCTGTATGTGCCAAAAAAACCAGCAAACTTTACTTTGTGCAACATGCTACTTATTTTGCACAACAACTGGCATTTCTGTAAGAACAAAATGTTACCTGTCACTTAGCTAGAAATTTTAACTGTGATGGTTTTGCAGCTTCAAGTGAGTTCTCTGGTTGCATTATTTCACTTGGTCTTCACATAGTCTTCTGTTATCAGTAGAATGTGGGTTGGTGAAAAGTTTTTTATACTGGTCTTCAGTAGCTTAAATCAATATATTGTTACTAGAAAACCAGATTTGATCTTAATCCTGTTATCTAAGAGACAGCAGTTAATTTGTCTGCTTTGTGAAACTGATCCCTTCTGTGAACATTTCCTAAATCAAGGGAAAATTTCCAAAGGATCTGTGTGATCTGATTTAGTATTTTAAATTCAAGAGCTTAAGCATCTCTTGTTTTACTTAGTTTAAAGCAAATATAAAAGAAATAGCAAATATAAAAGAAATAAGTGTCAACTTAGTATACTTTTATACATCATGCAGATTTGCACAGCTTTTATTGCTACGTTTTGTCTCTAATGCACTGGGTAATTACAAATGAGCTATTTTGTGCCTCAAAGAAATAGTATAAAACACAAAAACTTTATTATGTATTGCACTATTAATGGTTTTATGTTTGCAGACCATATATAAGGTACTGATAACGTTATATCCTCCTGTTTTCTTTGTCATCTAGCCACTCATTTTGCTAAATAAACTGCAGATTTCCTCCTTTTCCTTTGATCATGGTTTATTATACAAACATCTGAACTGTGTTGAAAGTATTATTGCATAAGTTAACTATGTAAAAAGAGAGTGATTATCTTTGTAATCAAACTGTTCAATCAGTTTTCATTTCAAGAGTTTTTACTAAATAATAAGACAATAAAATAATTGTACAGTCTATTCTACAACCTGTGCCAAAATTTACACAGCTGACCTCTCTGTGAACTGACACTGAGCCATTGTTGCCTGCCTGCCGCAACTTGCAAAGTTATCAAATTTCAACTTAAATTTTGGTCTCAAATTTGAAGTTAGTGACTAAGGTCTCTTGTATGCTCCTGCATACACTAAGTATATGTGGTGACTTCTGTATGCATGAAGAGCCATGTTTACTATGAAAACTATTTGCATATGTTCATTTTAATAATGCTCAATCTTTGTTAGCAGCTGAATGCAATGGACCACAAATTCTGATGTAAAAAATCTATATGTACTTCATTTCTCTTTAGTCACTACTGTTTGCAATGCCACTCCACTTCTGGCCTGCATCTTTCAGCCCCCCTTAAGCTGCTGACTGATTAACCTTAGGATAACATTCTAACTCAAAAATTGAAACAGAGTAGGTTCTCATTTTATTTTCCTGAAAATAAAAGAAAAAGTTATCTGGATGTATTCTATTAATGCTTAACCAACCTGATTGCCTTCTATGATGGGGCAACAGGCTGGTTAGATGAGGGGAGACCAGCAGATGTTGTCTACCTTGGCTTCAGTAAGGCTTTTTACACTCTCTCACAATATCTTCACATGTAAAATTGGGAAATACGAGCTGGATGAGTGGACAGTGAAGTCGATTTAGAACTGTCTGAGTGGCAGGTTTCAGAGGGTAATGGTCAGTGGCACAGAGTCTGGTTGGAGGTTTATTGCTAGTGGTGTCCCCCAAGGGTCAGTACTGGTCCCAGTATTGTTTAACTTATTCAGCAATGACTTGGATGAAGAGACAGATGCCTTCTCAACAGGTTTTCTGATGACACTAAGCTGGTAGGAGTCGTCAATACTCCAGAGTGCTTTGCTACCCTTCAGAAGGGCCTCAACAGGCTGGAGAGATGAACAGAGAAGAACTGCCTGAAATTCAACAAGGGCAAATGCGGGGTCCTGTACCTGTGGAGAAATAACCCATGCACCAGCACAGGTTGGGAGGTGACCTGATGGAAAGCAGTGCTGCAGAGAAGGACCTAGGAGTCCTGGTGGACAACAAGCAGTCTGTGAGCCAGCAGTGTGCCCTGGTGGCCAAGAAGATCAATGGTGTCCTGAGATGCATTAGGAACATCATTGCCTGCAGGTAGAGGCAGGCTATCCTGCCCCTTTACTCAGCCTTGTGAGGCCACATCTGGAGTGCTGTGTCTGGTTCTGGGCTCCTCAGTGTAATAGAGACATGGAGCTTCTGGAGCAAATACAACAGAGGGCTGAAAAAATGTTCAAGGGACTGGGGCATCTTGCTTATGAGGAAAGGCTGAGGATAGCCATTTAGCTCGAAGAAGTTCAAGAGGGACTGTTCTCAATGCATGCAAGTATTGGATGGAAAGGTGGCAAGAGGATGGAACAAGACTCCTCTTGGTGCTGCTGAGCAATAAGATGAGAAGCAATGGGCAAAAACTGATGCACAGGAGGTTCCACCTGAATATGAGGAAGAACTTTTTTACTGAGAGGGTGACAGAACACTGAAACAGGCTGACCACATGGATTGTGAAGTCTCTTTTCCTGGAGACATTCAAAAGCTGCCTGAATGCAATCTTGAGTAATGTGCTGTAGGGCAGACTGCTTGAGCAGGAAGGTTGGACCAGATGACCTCCAGTGGTCCCTTCCAAAATTACTCATTCCATGCTTTCATGATTCTTTCAGAAATTTAGACTGGGAAAAATGCTTTAAATTCTTTTATTGCTTATCTATATTGTCTTACAGAATATTTGCGGTAGTCCAGAAAGTTAATTTTGTTTCTATTTTCTTTTATATTTACTGTTGTGTCACTCCAATGAACTATTAAAAATTTCCTTTTCTAAGATTCAGAGGAGGTGATTTTAGACTTCTGTGTGTAAGGCCGCGTGGTCTCAGAAGTTTTCTTTTGCTCTACTAAACTGGGTTACTCTAAAGATTCTGACAATTTCACTGTACAGTTACCTTACCATTTAGGACCATATGTGGCTTCCTCTTGTCTGACCTTCCCTTGGATTTCTGATGTCACCATAGCCAACACCAGCACAGAAAGAACGGAGGCTGGAAGTCAGAATTGCCAAAGATTATATTTGCATTCAGTCAAGAAGAATATTAAATAAAAATTATGGTACTTTGGAATGTAATGCTGTCTTTAGGATGCCAAGATGTGAATTTTAACTTCAATTCCCTTTGACCTGAAGTGTGCCTATAACTAGCAATGAAAAAGTCAAAAAGGAAGAAACCAGAATGAAAAAAAAGATTTTCTTTTCTCCTTTGCTGTGTTCCCTTTGCGTGCCAGAACAGTTGTAACACTGAGGAAACACTTACTGCTCCTTTACTTGTGGTGTCATGGGGCATATTTCATAAAGTGGCAGGGAACATTCACAAAGAAAATAGCTCCATCGTTATTTTATATCAATACATGAAACAAACCAGAGGACCACAAAAGGGGCTGTTTTCCCTTCACAGTAAGTCATGCTCCCCAGCAGGTGGTCCTGCTTAGTGTGGATAGAAATGAAAAGAGGTGATTCTAGTGAAATGATGAACAATTGTATCTCAGTATCCTATTGAGAGACCAGATCTTTTCTGCAGTCCAAATTAAAACTACATTATTGGCAAGCTGTCTTTGAAACAGCGAGTATGTCCTCAGTCAGAGGTTTGGGTTCTTTTTACTGTATATCATAGTTTTGAATTACAGAACAAGCTTTGCTTATTTGTTCTCTTTTTATTTCCATCCACTGCAAGTAAGAGTTTGTGCCATGGCAAATCACACTTTAGGGCAGGTAATTTGTTTGCAATGCAGTGGTAACTTGTCTCTCTTCTCTCCCAGCTTCCCTTTCCCTGCTATCAGCAATTGCTAAAACACAGATACAAGTAAGGTGTCAAGATGGGGTCCTGAGGTGTCAAAGACTAAATGAGGAAAAATATTAAAATATGATCCTAAGACTATAAATGCGATTAATCTTGTTCTTTATAACAAGAACAAATATCTTTGAATAAATGTTTGATTTGTATTTTCTTAACCAATACATTCCATTAATAAGCCAGTACACTGAATTTTTACAAGTGTTATTACACCTCTATGGCAATGAAAAGATGTTTTCATAAAGTTCATTTTCATAGTTCCTTCTTATGGAAACCTTAAAACCACTACCTGTAAAATGCTTCTATTATTTGTATTGGATAGAAAAAAAGATCAACCTATAGAGTTGAAGAATATTTCTTTCAAGCTATTTTTACACTTAGTCTAGAACATGTGAATATCCTGAAAAATAAACATGAAATTGTTCATCCTGAGAACTTATATATCTTTTCAATTTCTGAAGCCAGGTCTAAATTCCAATAAATATAAAATTGGCTGGGTGAAGCAGCAATATCTAAAAACAGAGACTAAAAAATACAGCTGCTGAAAATGTGCCCTTTCCAGTTTCCCTGTTATCTGTATTACCGGAATGAGAGAAGAAAAACAGCAAATGTGCTTTAGGATATAATCATAGCTTACTTTTCTGTTGAGTAGGACATATCATGTAAAAATCCAAACTACTCATGGGTTTTTTGAGAATATCTTGACCAGAGGTACATTTCAAATTACCCTTTTAATCACTATTCCCTCCTAAACTTGTTCTTTAAGTGCTTCAGCAGCATGAAAAATCTAATAACGGCTACTGTGAGTGAAAAATTTTGAGTCCCAGCCACACAAATTAGACAGGAAGACAGAAAAAAATCCTTCTTTTGAATTCTGAAATTTGTTTGAGTGAGAATGTGAGCTTTGACAGGAATATTTTGTACCTAGCAGCAACCTGAAGAGTGTGGGAATGTGCTAGAGGAGCCACTGGAGGTTTTACTCACATTGCAAGCTCCTAACCCACACTTGGATGTGTACAACTTCACTACTGTGGAGCCTAGAAACATAACACCAAATTAGAAATGTTCTTAATATCTTTAGCACGGCTATGCTGAGAATCTGTAACTAAATAAGGGCTTCAATATTTAAGTGATTATGAAAAAGTCAGGTCGATAAGTACAAGCATCAGATGTGTGTTTCAAACACCTGCAGTGCAACATAGGCAAGTAGAATACTGTGACAGTCTAAAAGGAGCCCTTGCTCAAGCAAGGAATGTAGTACAAGTCTTTTGTGACATGTTACTGAAGCTTAAAACGATTTCTAAATGTTTGCTTTGCTACCTTTAAAAATCAACACTTGTCTTGGAAAGATTTTGCTTCCAAGTAGAGTGCAAACATGGAAATAATCCATCTTGTATTCTTATAAATTTCTCAGTACCACTTGGAGGCTCAGCTGAAAGAATGATTTCCACTTTTCTGTTCATAACTGTAAACATGAAAGTGCTTCTCATATAATAGTTCAAACAAACAGAGCAGTGGCAAGTTTTAAGAAAAAGATGTTCCATGACAAATAGTCTACTTTCCCAAATCACTGATTAAAACCACTGGTCTAGCCCAGATTGGATGAGGTATGGGAATAAGGATACATCACAATCATGGCTGCTTAATCAGAGTAAACAGTTGGTTGCCACAGATAGGGGACACCATCTGAGCCCCAAGATTATGTCTTCTCATTGAAAATACATGACTATGGGCAAATTACTTGAAGAGATTTCAGTGAAATAGTCCATCAGCAAAACTGCAAGGTGATTCTCTTGCTGTGAAATGGTTAAACTTACCATGCCAAACCATTCTTTCCCTTTTCTGCACGCATTTTTTGATTCTGATTTCAATCCTGCAGGTGCATAAGACAAACAATGCCCTATAACTTTAGTTTTGTTAAATCTATATTCTTATCATGGCTGGTGCTATAGTCAGTTTGGTCTGTTGGGATTGACAAATTCCTCTGGGAATGGTAATTATTTGGCAAGGAATGTGTGCACAGCAATTGCAGTGACGTTATGTTTTATAGCACAGGAAAAAAGTAAGAATCAGTGTCTGAATAATTTGAGGGTATATTGCTAGGAGAGGAATAAGAACAGAGAAAAGTTACTACTAGACGAGGAAAATACTACAAGTAAGAGATAAAGACCAGGAAACAGGGAATTTCTGGAAGAGATGGAAGGGAAAATTAGTCTAATGGAAGAAAAAAAAAATTCCAATTTTAAGCACAGTCATCCTTTTAAAAATATCGTTTGAGTTACGCTGTTGTCTTTAAAGCATTCATAAACAGAATAAAGGAATGAAAATGGAGTGAGAATGTATTTAAAAAGGAAAGAACATATAGGTTGGGACAATTCAGACAGACTTCACTAAGCTTTAAGGTTGACCAAACTGAATGCAGAGGCTGCTGTCTTTTTTTTTTCAGTACGGCCAATATTTTGTTTCAAGATTATACAAAGTTCAGACTCGACCAGCCCTGCTTGGTTTCTATCTTATTAGTGGTCCCACTGGTTTAAATACAAGTATATAAGAAGTAAAATATTGTACAAATATGATGGACTGATCCTAAATATTAACAAGTACACTTTCTAAGTAAAAATGCCTGATTTTTTTTTTTAATGAAAAATACTCTATCTGGGTTATAAGTATATTAGACAAACTGTAATCTTGTTCTTGCACAAGCACATACACTTCAAATTTTATACAATAATGGTAAGTAGAGGACAAGAGATAGGACTGATCATTACCCTGAAAATAAATACATTAAACTATGTGCTCAGTTTATTGAGTCCACTGCTCTCTGAAGAAGAATACTGTTGATACAGTAAAATCTCTCAACTCTGGAAGCAGAGAGGTTTTAATTTTGTTTGTTTGGGGGTATTTTTGTAGGGGTGTTTGGTTGTTTTGGTTGGTTGGTTGGTTGGTTGGTTGGTTGCTTTTTAAGCCTTCCAGTAACTGAAAGGAGCCTACCAGAAAGATGGAGAGAGGCACTTCACAAGATTATGTTGTGACAGAACAAGAGGTGATGGTTTTACACTGCAAGAGAGTAGGTTCAGATATTATGAAGAAATTCATTACTCTAAGGGTGGTGATGCACTAGACTAGGTTGCCTGGAGAAGCTGTGGATGCCCCATGCCTGGAAGTGTTCAAGGCCAGGTTGGATGGAGCCCTAAGCAACTGGTCTAGTGGAAGGTGTCCCTGCCCACAACAGGGGGCTGGAAATAGATGACCTTTGAGGTCTCATCCAATGCAAACCATTTTGTGATTCTATGATTCCATGATAAATGACTGATCATGTTACCATGGAAGATACCTACATTAATATATCTTCTGTCTAGAAATGAGAAATAGAAATTAGATCTAACCCATGCCAGGATTTACCAAATTTTTGTTGTTTGTGCTTAGAGAGGAAGAAAAGATTATTTTGTGCTATTAAATCTGTAAGAATTTGATATTTATTGGTCTTTCTGAGTTCTTACATTTAAGCCTTTCTGGAGGATCAAATGAGAAACAATTATGTTTGATTTTTAAATTTAGTAATTCATCAGGCAAGACAAGGAGGATGGGATAAGAGGATAAGAAGAAAGGATAACTTAGGAATAACAGTGTTCAGATGGGCAGTAAGACAGACAGAGGACTAAGGACAGGGTTTTCAGCCCAGTTTCTTGTAGACAGAAAGTAATTTTTCTGTTCTGAAGCTCATTGCATGTCTCAAGTGAGAACCATAGTTCAAAATTTTTTATGTTCAAGTGAATTAGAACATGCAGAATATATTTCACAACTTGTAATAGTTTTTGTGTCTTATGTCTAGAGAAGTTACTATTTATGTTTTTAAGAATACTGAAGGTTTTTCTTTTAAAAATATTCTGGATTAAGGGTTCTACAGAGAGTTGGAGAGCCTGTTTGAGTGCTACTTGAAGTTTTTCAAGGAGCCTCAGAAGCAGGAGGATCAGACCTTTCAGATTATCAAATGTTGGTGACTGGAAAAGCTCACAGAAATAATGTTCTTAGGATGAAAGGAGCAGGGAGAACCTGTGATATTTTGTGCAGGAATTTCTATTACACAAAAATGTCAGAGGGCATGAAGTACTTAAAAGACGAAAAGGAAAAAAATATCAAGTAATACTGGATCTAAAAAGCCAAATGTACAAAGCGTACATGAAGTAAGGAACATTTAAATCCTAAATTATTCTAGAATTTTAATGAATAGCCCTGTTAACACATTTTATAAGCTAAATAAATCTTCTTAGAATTCTTCACAAATCTCAGCTACTTTTAAAAAATTACTTTCCTTTGACAGCTATATTAACATATGGCCCTGCATAAAAGAGTCATTTTGAATACATGCAATGTAATATTGGGATATACATTTTAAAAAAAAAAAAGAGATGAGAGGATCCAGAAATATAATCTTCTTCTTGTAATCCTGTATTAATCCATTCTGTACTGCTAAAGTTTTCATTTGAATGTGGAAGTCACAAAGATTCTGGCAGCAGCAAAAAGAAGAAAGAAAATGAAAAGCCTTCTGTATATAAATCCCCAGAGCTACACCTATAAAGAATTTTTGCAACCTGCAAAGAGAGGAATAGCCCTGGGAACTAATCTCTTATTGCATGGATGTCTCTCTTTCTGCCCTGACCTTGACTCTTCCACAGCCCCAGTAAGTGTGCCTCTGCCTCATGATGAACTCGCTGCTGCTTCTCCTGTCTCTCAAGGCATGCCTTTACAGCATCAACTTACTGTTTAACTAATCCTACGCTGAGATCACTCAATCAGTGAAAGGGGGTTTAATTTCACTATCAGACCTGCAGAGATAACAAATCAATGGTCTTCGTGGCACATGATGAAAACGCTAATGTTTAATTATCAATGCAGTTAGTGAACTTCAGAATAAGGTCTGATCTAAGTAGAAAGTGGATCACACAGCATTTGCTCAGAGCTGTGGCTCGCCTTAAAAGCTAGGAATGCCAAGAATACGTTTGCCTCTGGCATTTCTATAAAAACTGCCTTAAAGGAGGTTAGCAAGGGAGAAAAATCTATTTTTATTTCTGAAGTTTGAATCAACAATTTCAATATTAGAAAAGACAGTTTAAATCTCATACAGTGATAAGTATGAGAAGCTGCTCCTAAGGGTGGGTAATATTCCAATTTTCAGAGTCTTTGTCCCTAACTATTATGGGCTTGTCGTGGGTTTATCTGGATAGGGTTTTTTTATATATAAGAGGAAAATTGGTTTCTGTTGGAAGCCTCTGGAAGTTTCCCTCCATCCTATAGAGCAGGGCCAATGAAGGCCAGCTCCGAGGAAAACTTC
>JAWWMP010000081.1:73282145-73345774 GCA_035047865.1 Dendrocincla tyrannina | reverse complement strand
AGGGAAGGGAAGGGAAGGGAAGGGAAGGGAAGGGAAGGGAAGGGAAGGGAAGGGAAGGGAAGGAAGGAAGGAAGGAAAGAAAAAAAAAGAAAGAAAAGAGGGAGGGAGGGAGGAAACTGTGCTTCCTTCATTTATCTACAAGAACACTTGCCAGGCAATCACAGGAGTGCTTTCACAGGTACATATCATTAAATGTCTAGCAAATGCTAACAAAGGTACCTAGTAATATGCTAACAGAGTCCATTTCAGTTTTTTGGATTGTTTTTTTGTTTGTTTGTTTTTTCTGGTTCTGCTCACTTTCAGCATTACTGTGAGGTACTCAGACAGACTTTTGACTTTCTGATTAACAGGTGAGATAGCTATTGTGTTGTTATTTTTTGTTTTGTTTTTTTGTTTGTTTGTTTGTTTTTTATGGTGCTGGAGTTCCACTGACAGCCTTACCTGTTAGTTCGTTTTGTTTTGAGACCTTGAAGTGGCAACGGGTTAACATAATTTAGACAGGATATTAAGCCTCAATATATGTGGTTAAATCAAGATCTGGTCTTGATTTCTAGTATAAAGATTCATGTATCAAATTATACACCTCTCAGATTGGTTAGCTTTCTAATTAAATAAGGTCTGAGAAACATCATTTAGCTGATAAAATAAAACCAGAATTTTGCTGTAAAATAATAAAGATTCAGATAAATATGTACAAAATATATGTTTTGCTAGCCATAATTTGGCAGCTTTCTCTTGAAGTAATTTAAGTTAAAAATGTCTATAGAGTTCCTCTGAAGGAACTTATTTGCTGAATGTCAAGTATAGAGATAGCTGCACTAAAGTAATAATGGTCATTAGTAGCTTGACTTTGATTTTTTTCTTACTGATGTTGCTGTGTGAGGAAATAAGCACACTATGCAACTGTGTGTGTTCAAATATCTAATCTCTTTCAGCAGTCTGCAGTGGTGGGGACCATCTGGATTTGTGTTTTTTGTGTGCATATAAATGTAAATTTGCATAACCCAAAAATTTAAATTTTAGCTTCATAGTAAGAAACAATCCTACTGTTTCTTAAGCATCCTTGACCTCAAAAAGACTTCATAATGGTTCTCTAATACTGTGTTGTCATAAGATTTTATAAAACTTCTATTTTAACTGAAGTTTGATTGCTTTGGGGGGCTAAGGAACAAAAGGTTGAGGGGAAAAATGGGGCAAGATATATAGTAATATAATATAATTAATATAATATAATATAATTAATATAATAAAATAAAATGAAAATATTTTAATATGACTCACAAGACAAAATAATTGGTCACATCTGGTCAGGAAGAGCCCAATCAATACAAAATGAAAACCAGAAATAATATTGATTTGGTAATAACAGCAATATGTTAATCTTAATTGCTCTTAGAAACTATGTTACACCAATACATGCAGATTAATCCTTGCTCTGCTATATGACAATACAGATTATGCATACATATGTTCAAAAGATACATTAAAGTGTGGTTAAATGGTTATGAGTTTAAGACTGTAATGTGTTTATTCAAACTCTAGAGATATGATCAGTGTTAAATAGATAAATCACTATAAAATCTCTGTGTTCACCTTCTGACCTTTGACTATCCTGTTGCACTGCAACCACACTCCTCTGTAATAGAAAAAGCAGTCTTTGGATCTTCAACCTCTTACTTACCATGTATGGAGCTTCTTGAATTTACCTGTGGAATATTATTCTGATTAACAACATGGACTTTGTTTTTAAAAATTTAAATTAAATTCTCTATATGTCTCACTGAGAGATCTTTATTTCTTGAACTGTGTTTGCATATCACAGCCAGATATCAGTGCAATGTAATGTCAGAACTTTGGAGCTGCTCCTAGTAATTTTGTTCCTGTGAAGAGACTCACCTTTTGTCTTTATTACTAAGAATTTTGCTTTTGCAGTATTAGTGTACATATTGGACCAGAGTTGAAGGCTTCAGAGTTATCTACTGTTTATCCTTTGCCTCAATACAATGACAAACAGACAACAATTTTAAATCTTTAGAAGATATGGTAATTTAAGCATTAGAACTTAAAAAGCTGTAAGAAAGGTTTCCTTTTTATTAACTTCCTTCTTTAATTTTTCCTTTACCTGGTGACAAATTTTATAGGGAAAACCTTTTCAGTTACTTTTAGTTAGTATTAAACCTTGCAGTTTCCTTTTGGGGCAGGGAAGATGATGAAGTGCATTGGAGATGTTACTTGTGTCTGATGCTGTATCCTCAGAACACAAAGGCAGATAAGCATCTTTGGCTACTCATAGCAAAAGAATTGTATATTGCATTTGCAGTATATAGCACATTTGGAAATCTAAGAAACTACTATTAATGACTTGTTTAAAGCATTACTTTGGCTGCCCTGTGAGCTCAGGCTAAAGCTTTTGTTTGGATCTTATCTGGTTAAGGCAGGCTATAATCAAACAAAAGGAAAGAGCTGGAGGGATTCCAAATGGATGGCATCAAAAAGTAATGACAATAAAAGCTAGCTCTTCCTATACACATCCAAGTTAAATTAAGGACTGTAGAAATGAATGATCATCCAACTTAAATTAAGGGCCATAGAAATGAATGATGGCCAGAACAATTAATCTTCTCTTAATTTTATTCTTCAAACTTCCATTGCACTGAGTTTTCTTTCTCAGTTTCAAACAGCAACATTGTAGTCTACAACAATCTCCCATTATGGTATTCCTTCATCTTTGTGTTTGATTCAATTTAGTCTCTCTAACTTTTTATATACTTTGTAATACAGCCAGTGATGGTTTCTTGTCACAATGAAATTTTAAGCCTCTGCAAGGGTCTTAGAATTACTGTCTTTTCTTTGTGACTTCTGTATTTTATATTATTTCCTACCCATCCAAAAATCTTCAAAAAGTTTTTCTGATCCATTGTACAATGGCCTATTTTATGAGTTGCCCAAGGTCTGAACAGAATGATGCAATGTTTCTCTGCCTGCAAGCAGATGTTTCTCTGTCCTTGCAGGAACAAAGTACAACTTGCTTCTAAACCTAACTGAATGAGTTATATAAATTAGTCAACTTGTTTATGCCCTGTTTCTGGTTAGATAAGAAATTCTAAGCTGAGGTGATGAAGACTTTTGGACTCTGCATGTGAAGTAATTGATTGTTCTTCCTTCCACAAAGTTCACATTTCAGGTAGGGAACTAACCTATTTCAATACTCAAACTGAATCAGATGGAGAGTTCATAGATCCAAAAATCCAGTCTGAGAGAACATAGCTTTTTTTTTCCCCCCCTCCTTTTTCCTTCCTTAACTAAGATAGATTTCCAACTTAAAATAACTAGCCAGCAGCTAAATGGCTCTCAGAGTCAATTTACTTTGTAGCAGTAGCAGAAGGCTCCTCCACAGACTCCAGTTTTAGTTCAGAAAATATGTTACATAAAGAACGATGTTGAGAGTTGATGTAAACTTGCTTTATTCTAATGAAGCAGGAAAGCAGATACTCTATGAAAAATGTTAATGTACCTTTTGGACTAGATTCTAATGTGAGGAATCAGGATGGTTGAGTACACAGGTGCCCATCTAAGGCTGCAGCTACTTTAAAATTTTTAATACATTTGGAAAGTTTTCCAGGTAAGACATGTTTAAATCTGTTGCTCTAAATACTTTTCATATGCCCTGGAAAGGTGCATATGTATTTTCAGCTTGACAATTTGATTTTTAATATGAGGATAAGGAGGTAACAAGACAATAGAGACCTTTTTCTTTAGTGCCTGTATTAGAACTAAGCTGAGAAGGACAGTTTTCTTCCAAGAATATTGATTTTCTAAAACTTGAAAGGTACTTATGTCTTTATTTCTACTTACAAGCAGTCTCCATCCTAAATTCCAAGTTCATTTCTATTGTGCTGATGAGCTTACCAGCAATTTGCCTCTTGGTTGTCAAGATGAGTGAAGATGTGTTCCTTTATTAGTACCAATATCTGAGGGAAAACCTGAAGAAACAGTACCTTCAAAGTTTTTAAATTAACAAGCCATGCACTTCTGATTGCATTTCTTGTGTGAAGACTGGTAGGCACAAGTCACTTCTAAAATTTCAGTGAGATTTGGCAATTCCTAGTCCTGACATTGCTACATTTAGAGTTGTAGACAAGTGGAGAAGCTTGGAAGAGTTCTCTGTAGGTCACCTACTCCAGTGCCTTGTGCAAAGTAGAGCTGTGCTCTGAGTCACAGTGGGCACCATGGACAGCACATTTCCTGGCTGTTTGGGAAGTCCTCAGGACAGAATCACAGAATATGCTGAGTTGGAAGGGACCCACAAGGATCATCAAGCCCAACACTAAGCCTTGCACAGAACCATCCCCGAGAGTCACACCATGTGCCTGAGAGTATCATCCAAACACTTCTTGAACTCTGTTAGGCTTGGTGCTGTGACCACTTCCCTGGAGAGCCTGTTCTGGTGCTCCATGCCCACAGGGAGGCACTGCTGACTCCTCCACACATATGCTTGAAAGAAAAGGGGTTTTTTGAGAAAAAGTCTGAAGAGATATGACTATAGATGTTTGAAATGTGTATATTTTATTAAACATGTCTTCACCAGCACTCTGAATTAACAAGATGTCAAAAAAAACCCTCATTGTATGTTTATAAAAATATTAGTACTGATATTTATCATCAGCAAGCACTGACTGAAAATAGGTATAGCACATAATATTTCAAGACTGATTTATTGCTAAAATTACCTTAGGACTTACTTTCTTGAACTTTGTAAGGAAAATATTTAATATCTAGCTCTGTTGCTACATTAAAAATTTGCAGATTACCATCATTCACCTAGGATTTGTTGGCTATAATTTTAAACTTATTTAAATTCTGATTTATAATGAAGACTCTTATACAAATTCAGCAGAACACAAGATTTTTTTAATTTTTTTTTCTAAATAAAAATGTGGTAAAAAAAATTTTCTGGCAGACATATTTATAATTGAATGTTTTCATGTTTGTCCACTCATTTCTTTTCCTAAGAACTGCCTCTATGTGTTGGCCATTTTTAGAAAGTAGCAAGGTGTAAAAGAAAAAAGTCTCTTGACTAACTTCGGTGAAAGGTTTTTTGATACAAACACATAAAACAGTTTTGCTCTAAACATGGAAGGTTATCAAAGGAAACAAGGATCATGCCAGTTCATTTGCTAAATGTTCTCTTTTGCAAAATAAATATTTTTTAATGAACAAATTTGCTGTTTGTGTTCCATTTACATAAAAAATAAGACTTTTAAAATTATATGATGTGATTAATAAGGTCAGAAGAAAAATTAGATTGGAAGAGAGCTCCGATAAGTCACTGTACAATGGTATTTGTTAAACATATTACCTTGCAGCTTCTCTCATTTTAAAGCACTGCTTTGTTCATTTGGTGAACTACAAAGCACAAAATTGGACAACTCATTTCAAGTGATCAGAAATTGCCTCTGACCAGTAAACAAAATATAGCAGATATTTCTAAAGTCTCAATGTCCATTAATTGTGCCTTTCTGCCTTCTACTGTTCATGTTTCTGACAAAGTGATTGATTAAGGAGCCTGGATTTGTTGTTAAGTCTACAAACTCAGTTTCCAATTTGTGTATAAAAGGTGTACAACAGTTCATTTCCTTGGTATATCTTTCTAGCTTTTACTTCAAGCTCCTGATGGCAGAACTTTATGCAGTAATGACTTCCTAGTTTTATTTTATGCTTTTTAATGATGTCTGAATTTCAGTAAATTAGTCACTAAAATTATTAAAACTAATCTCTACAATGTCTGCAAGTTCCTGGTGGTGTAAAACTGAAGTTTTCCTTTTCTCAAAGATCAAGATATCTCCTTCAGAAGTTTGTGAAAGTGAACAACTTTCACAAAGTTTCCAGAGAAAATGAAAAGATGGCTAAAATGAAGCCAAAAATTAGCTGTTCACAGCAAAATTTAATGTGATTTAATTTGAAGTAAAGCCAAGTGTGTGATCTGGGTGAGTTTCAGAAGAGGTCTCGTCTTGTTATTAAAATAAGCAATATTTATATACCTCATCTTATGGAGACCAGTAGAGCTTTTGCTTCATTGTCTTGCCCTCCTGAAGGGTAGTAGAGACAGAATTTATGTCTTTTATAGAAAACATTTGCCTTGAAAACATGTGCCCAGCAGACTGAGCCTATCTACACCTATTTTTATTTATTTATTGATCAACACATTTTTCAAACACAAACAATTGTGAGATTTATTTTCATTGGTTTCTTCCTGTTGAAAAATAAGCAAAATCATAGTTATTATAAGATTAAGAGAGTTTTGCAAGTTGAAGAAAGGTCTTCCTAAGATGCATACTTATGATTCTAAATTAAATGCTTTCACTTGTAAAATTAGAAATATTTCTGTGCCTGCAAAACAATGAAGTAAATAAAAAGCCCAGGGATGAATCGATTATTATGGAATACAACCTTGTTATTGTTTTGTTTGTTTATGGTTTTGGGTTTTTTTTAATGGCTGAATACAAATTTAGGAAGTCTCATATTAAAAAAGAAAAAAAAAAGGAGTTGGATAGTTCTATGGGGAAAGTATGTTTAAGACAGAAATTTATTTTAGCATTGATTATATACAATAGCATAGAGTCTGATCTCTGTCTCAGACTTACATCCACATTTAACCTTCTCTTGTTCTACTCATTTGTTATTTTCATAGAAAACAATGTTAAAACTGGCATGATGAGGTACAGAAACATATGTCATAGTATAAATAAGTGATTCTCGCCAAAATTGTATAGAATTTGGTTATTCAAATTAGGGTTGACTTAATGTGACAAATGCTTCAGCTGACAACCTGCCAAATTGACAATGACCTTGTTATTTTCATAAGGTAATATATAATAAAAGCATAGTGTGTTCTTGAGGGTGTTAGGCATAGTAATACAACAGGATTCTGTAAATGTTTCTTCTGCATGACTTTTCCAGTGCTCCTTTCTCAAGCACTTAAAAAATCCAAATTCACCAGCTGCTAATGTGAGTTCTCAGAGCTCCGCATCAATTAATATTTCATAAAAACAGTAAGACAGAGAGTAATTGCTATGCATTTTAGTCATTTTCACACAGATGTAGATTGCCCATAGAATTTAAAATCCCTTGTAGAGTTGGCCTTGTAGAGTTTTAAGTATAGGTTGCAGCAGTTCTAAACAGTAAAGAGAGAAGGTGTGTACACATTAGTGTACACATCTAATTTCAGTCCTTTGGGGATTGATTCTCCCTCGAGTTTATGTGGATTCAAGAGGAGAGGTAAATTTCTCTAGAAATAAAATTCAGAGCCTCTAAGTTAAGTTCCACACCTGCTGTTACCTTCTGTAGGAGTTTGCTCTTCCATTATGCCACTGTCTAGTGATGTTACTAGATACTCTTTTCTTAGAAGGAAATAGTATGAGTGTAGACGTGGATTACCGTTTAGCATGTGAAGTCCCATGTGGCCATTGTCAACTTAGAAAATTGCTGTATATATTTGATGGCATGCAAGAATTTGACCTCAAAGCAGAATTTTAGTGGTCAAAAGTAAGAATCCTTTTGCAGAAAGGTGTATTTAATTCACACATGCATAGAGTTTTGGGAGGTTTCAGAACTAAAATGCTTTTAACATCTACTCTTTCAAGGAATCTTTACTGATGTGGAGTGCACAGCTTTCATTGTTATTAAAGATGTTGTTCCACAGTTAGGTTAGTCAGGTAATTCTGTGGTGAAAAAGTGTCATGGCAGACTATGCACAAAAACCTCCAAATGCAAAATGTATTTACCGGAGGGTATAAACAAATGAGGAAGAGCTGGAAAATAATAAAAAAGTGTCATTACTGTGAAAATGTGTATAGTTAAAGATATCTGAAGTAACAGAAAAGCAAGGACATTGTATAAAGCAGAGAAGAAAGTGTGAAGTTTGAACGAGCAATATTCTACAGATTATATAAATATTCATTGTGCTAGAGAAAGATAATTAGCCTATAAATTCACATATTTGAAACTTTTCTGGCACACGAGACTTACTTGATGTTCATGAAAAGCAAAGAATTTAAGTTGAATTTTCTGTCTCAAAGCACCTAAACAACGATTCTGAAGAGGCATTCTCTCAAGCTTACATAGTATGTAAGCAATCTGTTCTGGAGAAACCACAGGATATAAATCTAAACCCACAAGGGCTTAATATGTAATAGTGTGGTACTGATGTATTCCCATGGTATATCAAAGTCTGGTTTTATTTGGAGATACAAATTCAAGCCTGAAAAGACTTCCTCCATTTCTCCTGCTAGTTCAGTTGTCTTTTCATTTCCCTTGTGAAAACTCCTGTTTCAGACTTTTCCTTGTGGTATGATATCCTGAGAGCAGGATATTCTACAGACAGCATTATTATCGTTCACCCATAGGAAACTGGAAAATATTGTTGTAGTTCTCATTTATTCTGTTACATTGTACATGATACATCATAAAATGCCAGAATTAGTAAAAGTAAATTTTCATAAGTATTTTATAATTGTTATTTTAGCTGAAACTACTTGGTCAGCTCCAACACAAATTTGCAAGTACTTTTCCCTGACCTTTCAGTTCAAGTCTATGAATTATTTTCTACATCTATCAGTCAAGAACACCACTTGACAGTCGGAGTTAACTTTGGCAACAAAATGCTCAGCCTGGAAGAAGGTTTAAACATGCTTCAGTGTACTCTCTCTGCTGCCCTTCCACCTCTCTTTTCAGCTAAGCTCCAAGAAACTGTAATTGCGGCCCAGGATGGCATCAGGGGAGGCTCATTTCAGCCCTTGGTCCTGCAATCTTCACTTTATACTTCGGGGGACTCTTTCCCTGCCAAAAGGGTGCTGGTTAGGATTAGGTTCAGGATTATATCTGCCCCAGACAGACAGATGCCAGAAAGGAAAAAATGTCCTCTGCTTGCCTCTTCTCCTCTTTCTCATTCTTCTGAATAAGATACAGAGTTTCTTGCAGCCTCAAGGCAGGTAGAGAGGAGCTGAGAGATGAGGGCTCACTCTGCTCTGTTTAATAACAGGTATTCAGCGCATGGGAGGAGGCATACCTGGGATCTAGCTCTACAGGGATGACTCATAGTTTATAGCACTAAAGATAGTCTGGCTGCCAGACAGCACTCCCATCCAAGAGCGTGCATGTACATATTCACTCCAGAGAAGAGCAGTTGCATTCAAAAAGTTTTGGATGCAGGACAACAAAGCTGTTGGTCTCCTAGTGAATATATAAAAGAATTTGATAATGCAACTGCAGTAAAACTAGAGTTTAGCTTTGCATCTGTATCTGAATATACAAATGTTTGAAGCTTAAGAAAGACAAAATTATGACCCTTATGGGGTATAATACAGTGTATTATGCATGGTATGGGCACCGTATTAGCCAGAATTATCAGTGTTGTTATTATTGAGACATATTAACCTGGAATTTTAAGATACCACAGCGTAAGTATTTATAGCTGTATAAAGGTGTGTTCTTCAAAAACAAGTAATGTTTATTCATTTTGGTTTAGAGTGCAGGATTTATTGTTAGCAATGAAGCTGGCTTCATTACCTCTATCAATAAAGATCATTGATTATAAAGTATTGCCTTCTTCCTCAGCCATCAACCTTAGGACATTTATTAAAAGGAATAAACAGTATTAGGATAAATATCTTTGTCAGAAGCATTGCACAGATAACACATAGTGTCTATCAACTTATTGATGGCAGAGAAGTAGTGGCCTTGTCCTTAATGGTATTGCCACAAAGAAGCAGTCTTGCACGTAATACAGTAGAACAGTGTCCAACCTGCTGTCTCTCTTTCTAATCCTTATTAGCTATACCATCCTAACTTCAAGGGTCATACAGACAAAAGTCTTGCTCTTTACCATTCCCTTGACTTTTCCCAGGGCACTCTCCCTCCTGTTCCAGCTTGAGACAGGGTTTCTGGGCATAAACTTCTATGCAGCCATCACTGTTGAATTGTTAAGAGAAGTAACAGTTGTAGGGTCACCTAAAAGGGTTTTAGTAATGACCAAATTGTGATCAAATGTTAATTAATCAATGACTGAATGAATATCAAACAGAAAACAAATGGTGATTATGCGATAACTGACTATTAGTCAAACAGTGATTTAACATCAATCTGACAATTATTTAAATTATAGTTTAGATGGTGAATATATGGCGATTTTGACAATGATTCACACAGCAGTCAAACTACTACTCCCTATACTTCTAATAATTAAGCTATAGCTGGCTGTATGTAAATATCACTAGTATACAATCTACTTTTATGCCTAGTGCAAAATGTCACATACTTCATTATAGATATCAGATGGCAGGTAAACCTGTGTCAGCCTTCAGAAGTAACCTTGAGAGATGTCTCTCCTCAAGGGGAAGTTTTCCAGCATGCAGCCTGCTGCCATATGGGAGAGACTAATGGGCTCAGAAAGGCTACAAATTTTATATGGTTTAGTGATTGACTTTAGTCAACCTCCCCACTTTGGTGTGTGTGCAGGCATACAGCTGTAGCAGCTTTAGCTCTGTGTAGTCCCAGCTTGGGCTCACGCTGTTAGCTCCTCTTAAGATGCAACCTAGGTTCCTTAGTTCCTGCAAAGATGCAGAGCAGCAGTTTTCATGATTTGCACAGCAGGCCTGATTCCAGTCAGGACCCCTTGTCAGTGAGTGGGCACTGACTCCGATTGCGTGCATACATCACAGTGCTCATGTAATTAGAGACTCTATAAAAGGGCTCAATAAAGGTGGCAAAGAAAACCTGAATTTGCTAACTCTTAAGAATGTAGCCTTACTTTTTGTATATAATTTGTGTATTCTTTATGAACCAAGTAACTAGAGATGTTTGTGCTTCTGAAACAAGTAATTTTTTCTTTTAATTACCATTGTCAACTGATATGCAAACACTTTTGGTACAACATGACTATAACAGTACAGTACTTACTCTATAGTTCGTTGTAGCTGTGCTCAAAATATGGGGATGAACTTGGCCTCAATGCCTGTGAATAATTATTGGCAATGTGTAGAGCAGCATTATTGACTTGAATAGAGCTGCCCTGTCTTACTACTACGTCTGACTATTGTTATATCTGCAGTATATGTAAGGGCTAACAATGTTATACTAGTGTAATTTCATTTAGAAATGCAATACTCTAGTGATCTTCCCCTTTAAACTGATCACCGCAGAATATTTCTCCAATTAAACATTGCTTTAGACAATAATGTGCTTTACTAGCACTATTAATAAAATTCAGAGGTTAATTAATTATTAACTTAGAAGTTAAGTGCCTTTATATTCAAGTTTCTTTGTCTTTATAAAACAAAAGAGAAAAAATATGGTAATCCAACCATAATCAACATTCATGAAATTTGCCCAGTGGCATTTTAATAATGAGATTATGTATACAACATGTATCCTTTTATATATGTATAATGTGTGTATATATGTGACATATATATATACATATAACATGCACCCCTATTAGGTGGGCGTATTCTTATGTATGAATAACTGCTATGCAAAAACTTGATGTACATATTCCTTGAGATACCACCATTAAATATGTTGTTCCTAAAAAGCCCTGACATATACTACCTATAAAGAGTATAAGCTCTGTTGTGAAACTCTTAAAGTTCACTTTTTCAAAGCTAGTAGACTGTAAATTCTCTTTATTCAAACTTTATTGCTTATATTCACATGGTCCTTTTTTAAGGAAAGAGACAAGATATTTTGATTTCCCCAGGGTGAAAAAAACCCCGCACTTGCTGTCAAATAACATTACATGTAACAGCTCATCTGTTGGTTTTGGTGCAGTTTATTCTCTTGTCTTTTGTGCAGTGAGTTAAAAATAAATATTCTGTGAACTTTGTTTCCTTGTTTTCAGCTAGGTTTCACTTCCAGTTCTGGTCAGAAACTGGAATTATATCTACTTCTGGACGTTGCAAGTTATTGGAGCAGTTTTATTGTATGAACAAACTGATCAAAAATATGTTTGAAGTTTTTCTTGTTTTATTGTTTTAAAAGTATCTTAGCAAGCAGCTTTGCGAAAGAAAACAAGCTAAAACTGAATTGTACAACACTGTAGGTTTTCTTCCTTGTAATTTCTTCATTGTAGGCAATAATAATGCCAAGAACAAAGAAGTAAAATAATTTTTAAATACAAACTCTACAAGAGATTATTACCCTTTGGCTTTTTTGTTTGTGACATTCACCTTCTGCATATGTATTTTTAAAACAAACAACAAACATTTCCTGTAGTCATAGCTCCAGGAGGGTTTGAGGCAGTGATACAGTAAATTTTGTCTTGTATGATTGTTTCTACGCTGAGAAAAAAAAAGATTTCTTCAAAGGGAGCAGTGAATGACTTTCCATTGAAAATAATCTTTAGAAGAATACCACCATAAAAAACTGTCTAGAAAATATGGGAAGACTGAAAGGAAATTACTCAAATGTCTTTTTTGATATTAAGGTGAAAATTATTTTGTAGTCATTGCCTCATTTGTGCACTAATCCAATTTATTTCTGGTTTAACCAATACTGTTCTGCTTAGTAGTTTGTCCAAAGATTTACTGAAAACCAGAAAATAAATAGATGCATTTTATTCCTGCCTACAAAATCAATTATATTAAAATGAAATGATGCACACTTTCTTACATGATTCATAGGATTTTTTTAAAATCTAAAGGGGTCATCATAAACTATGCAGTAATGAAGGATCTCATAAATTAATTATCACCATTTAAAATTTCCAAAAATTAAAAGACATACTTTTAACAATACATGACCTGTAAAACAGTAGAAACCCCATTGCCATGGGTTTACTGTGAGTATTATGTAGCAATTGAGAGCACTTTGTACATTCCTCATAATATACTTCATTTGCAAGCAGATTTCCTGATTTGTGTTAAGGAAAGAAGCCTGTTCGATTTTTAAACCATGTTTTTCCCTTTTCTTGTCTAGTATGTTCATAGTTGGAAGCAACATTAAAGACATGATCCCTTATACACCAAAATCAGAGCCTATAACCAACAAGCCAAACTAATGGTGAATACTGTCTCTTTTTCCTATTAACACAGCAGATCCCATCAGCCCAGACAATTGAATGCATTGTGCATTGTGTGGTGTTTAACAAAAGGATAAAAAAAGAATATATTTTACATTACATTCACTACAAAAAATACTATGAAATACTGAAATGGTTCTCTGCTTAACACAGCAGCTTCTGTTGCTGAATAAGCAGGCTGTGCTTCTTAACTAACTAGGGTTTTACTGTGGTTGATGGCTTCATTCCTAGGTATAATTAATGGTGGTAATGAACACAGAGGACATGAATGCAGAGAAGATCATTATGACTAACATTTACCCTAGGGAGCAGTTAATCTACTGTATTATTTCTTCTAGGAAAGTTGCCTAGGAAATAGAAATACAAACTTTCACCTCAGAAAAGCCTTTTGGTCTGCAGAAATGCTGTGGTTAGCTTACCAGAAATTAATTCAGTTGTCATGGATCTAGGTCTATTAGGTTGTAACTCCCTTATGCAGTCTAGTGGTAAAATGAAGTGGATAACAAATAAAAGTAAAATTTGGATTAGTGTGAATTGGGGTAGTCTGAAGCCTGAAGTTCCATCCCAATAAAAAGATACAAAATAAATAATGTGTTAAAATATAGTCTAAAAAGGGCAAAATTGTTGTTTCTCGTCTTGGCTCTGCATTACTCTTTTTATGCTCTCTAATATACTGTGACCTTCACTTCTCATTTAGTTCATCTTATTCCTCTATTTTATTGTAAGTCCATGCTGCTGTTCTGCGTCTTCCCTTGGAACAGCATCTACAGTCAGCTGTGAACAGGCATGGGTTTGTTTTCTGCATTCACTTCACCCATCCCCACAGTAATACTAATTGGTTCAAGATTCTCCTCCTTTGTGGACAGGGTCTGATTTGCACACTTTTTTCTTCTCCTCTTCTCTATGCCATGTTATAACACACCCAGTACTTGGTAATGAGTGAGACCTGAGATGACAGGCCCTGGTGCTGAGCTGTCACACTGGCATGCCTCACCAGCCGCATCACCAACCAGTTAGGATCATCATCATCATCATATCCCTAATATCCTAGGGATAGTATCCTAACTAGTTCCTACTAATGTCCTACTAGTTCCTATAGTATCCTACTAGTTCCCAGGGAGCCCTGATTCTCATTCAGGGACAAATTTTAGGGTTAAAAAAAAGAGAAGTCATAGCATGAAAACCGTGCTTGCATATTTAAAGTGTGCTTAAGTAAGCTATTTTTTCAATCTCTGGCTAAGCAAGAGGGGAAAAAAAAAGGTGGATCACAAAATCAATTTCAAAATTATTTGATCTAATGTCAACTACTGGTTTGTTTGGTGGTGGTGGTGGGTGTTGGTTGTTTTGTTGTTGTTTTTGCTGTTTGTTTTTTTTGTTGTTTTGTTTTTTTTTTGTTTAGGGGTTTTTAACAACCTTTAAGCCTTTTTTGGGGGGACAAAGAGAAAAAACATTCTCTTGAATGACTCCTGTATATGAGGATTGTGTAATACCCACTTAAGTAAATTTGTCATTAGATGCTTTATTCTTTCTGGCATTTAGGCCCAGGGATTTAGAGGAACAAGATAGTTTCATGTGACAATATGTATGTCTTTATGCATAGCAGCATAACTCATTTAATTACAAGACATGCTACGCTGTAATCTTTTAGGGTGATGTGGATATGTCTGACACATTGTAGGAGTGAATAGAACACATCTCATAGTAAAAAGAAAAAAAACTAATGTAGGCAGAAAGGTGGAATTCCTCTTTACTAACTTTAGGTTGCCAGTTGTTACCTAGAAGTACTTTTGCCACTGCAGAAAAATAGATGTTTTAGTGCCAGATTCACCTGACCTGTTTTCTCTGTTAACCTTATCAGACAGCTCCTATGTGTGCACATATATTTTGTCAGGCCAAATTATAATGACAATGGGCAGACAAACCTGAATTGATTGAGTTTGTGTTGAAGTTATTCCTACTTGTGGAGGAATACTAGTCAAGGAGAGTGGGAGGTGATGGACGGCAGTGACATAACCTGTAAGTGAAATTTTAGTGTTACATAAAAGGATTTAATAAAAATGACCCTCACAGGGACAGCATGGAAAGAAAATATGGCAATCTTCCCAGCATTCATCAGACACTGAGTGACTCTTCAAAGGCAGTGACCATAGACACCCTGAGTGAAACAAGGATCTCTTCTATGTGAAACAAGCTCAGTGAGAAGTTACATAAAAAAGTAGATATGTAAGAGAGACCTAAAGGCCTGAGGAGAATAAGGGTATATATGTAGTGAAAGTTCATGCACTATTCAAGTAGAGCTTCTAAGCAGGATGCACAGATCTTTATCTGCTACTTGGAGGAGTAGATATTATTTATCCAGACAGACTAGCCATTTCTTTACTTTGCTAACAGGAGCTGTGTTGCTGAGATACGGTATGTTTCTATAGAGAACACGGTTCACCAAGGAAGAACTTAAAATGAAAAGATGCTATTAAAGCTACTACAGTTTAAATTATTGTGATTTTCCACCTTTTCCTGTTGTTATTTCCTTCTTATGCATGTGAAAAAAAAAAAAAAATCTCTGATAGTGGTTAGTCAAAGAGTCATTGGTAATTCACCGGAGCTGGCAGAAAACATTTGAGAGAAATAGTTAAATATCTGAATCTGCAAGAGTGAAAATTACACTGTGTGCCATTGACTATGTGGTCATGGGACATGTGTTGACAAGAATTTTGGAGAATACAGAGGATTTTTGGCAACAGATTTTCAAAAAGTTCTCGTAGTTCCAGATGAGAGTGAAAATAGAATGTTTTAAGTTCATCCTTGCCATGGTTTTCTCTCAGCTGGCAGGTGAGTCCCATGAAGCCACTCGCTCACTCCCTTCTGATAGGATGAGACAGAGAATTGGAAGGGTAAAAAACTGAGATAAAGAGAGTTTAATAGGGAAAGCAAAACTCTTGCAAGCAACACAAAACAAGGAATTAATTCACTGCTTCCCATGGAGTTCTGGTTTTGGCTAGAGTAGAGATAATTTTCGTCACAGTTTCTGGTATGGAGCTATATTTTTGATTTGTGCTAAGCACAGAATTGATTAATATAAAGATGTTTTTGTTACTGCTGAGCAGGGCTTACTCAGAGCCAAGGCCTTTCCTACTTTCCATACTGCAACACTGGCAAGGAAGTTAGGAGTGTATGGGAAGTTGGGAGGACACACAGCTGGGACGGTGACCTGAACTGACCGAAGGGATATTCCATACCTTATGACATCATGCTCAGTATATAAAGTGGGAGGAAGAAGGAAGCAGGGGAAGATGTTTGGAATTATGAAATTTGTCTTCTCAAGTAGTGGTTATGTGCTATGGGACCGTGCTCTCCGGGAGATGGCTGATATTCTTAATTAAAAACCCCTAATAATTCTTGGGCATAATCAATTTAATTTTAGGTTTCCTACTTCTTCCAGATAAATTATTAATGTCTTTCTGAGACCTATATCCATAAGTTTTTCTCAGGTTAGTTACTATGTTCTTCCTTTGTATGATTGGGATGATGCCTCTGCTTGCCATTTTCATTATATGTTGTCACTTTTCATTAATCATGAGGATAACCTATCTTTTGGTTTAAGACAGGTATTATTATTATGCTCCTCAGACATTAAGACAACACTAATGGCAATTTATAACCATAGCCTCTTAAACCTGTACCTTGATTGACTGACATGAGAGAAATTCAGTAGACTTTCCTCTGCTTTTTGACCAGTAACAGCTGAATCCCAGGGAAAGAGTATTTTTAGTCAACTTCAGCATACTGTATAGGCATGTATGGGGTGGGTGGAATCTAGCTCTGCTTTACAAAGAACATTCTTCCATAGAGGAAAGTATATATTTGAATGGCTAATACTGACAAAAATAGAATTTTAGCACTTCTCAGTGGAGACAGAGACAGTCTGAAGAATGACATTGCTTATCTTTGGCATTTAAGCACTATTTCATTACCTTTTATTTTATGCAATGAATACTTAAAATGTCCATTCAAATGACAGTGTAACACATTTTAATGAATGTCAAATGTGTCTTTTTCCAATGTAGTTAATATTATAGGCAGTAACTCTAGAGTACTGTAGTCCATTTAAATGTGCCTTTATTCAGGATGAAACTGAGAAATTTAAATGCACCATAATAGAAAAATATATGAAATTGATTCTGCTTTCAGTTGCATGTGTGTGAAATCTTTCTGGAACTTTAGTGAACTCCTGCAAGTCTGTCAGTGGAAATATCAATGCCTATCAGACCAGTAGTGTTCAGATTTTTCTTTAATTGCAGTTTTTGGAAGTGAAATCATGTAATTACAAAGAAAAAAACCCACTTTCTAGTGACTATAGACTCAAAAATATTGTATCTGCTGAAATCTCCTGGACTTTTTATGTTTAGAGTGTTTGCATTCTGAAGTCATGTCATTGCCAACCACTTCATAAGCTCTTTACCAAAGTTAAACATTTTCAAAATGTCAAAAGCTCTTTTTATTAGCAGTAATGAAATTTCAAAAAGAGATGCAATCAGCCATTTACAAAATCATTGCTAATTGAAAGGATTTTCCCCAGATTATTAATATGAGATCTGTTAAAAGTATATTTAGAAATCATTCAAGCATTCCTAACATTTACAATTTTTACCTCTTTAAAACTGTTAATCATCAACCTAAACTTTGAAAATGAAAAAAAAAAATTAATTACATGGTTATGTCCAGGAGACATGAAGTCTGAAATCAATATTCAAAGAACTATCATAACTTTCACACAATGGAACAAACCCCATAATTTTAATATATAGCTTAATATATAATATCAAGGTAAATTTCATCCTTGAAGAGGTGATTTTTGCCTACATCAAGTGGGAAGAATGACACAGATATATTAAATGGTGAAAGCACCCTGCTTCTTTACATTTATGTTTAGAGAAATACTGCTATGTCTTTCTTCCTTCTTCAGTGTAACTGAAAAGCTGCATGAATTTAAAGAAAAATATTTGAGAGGGTTGTGCAGTATACATTTCTGCCTCAAGAGCTGCTGGCCACTGTACTTTAATATGTCTAAGAAAAAAAAAATAGCATACTTGGAAATGTCCATAACAGGACACAAAAGTTTTTGAATATATATTTTTAAAATAACTTTGTGCAAAGAGTTTCCTTTACATTAACATTTTTTCACAGTGTAGGTGCTTGAGGGGGGAAGAAAAACTGAGTTAATTAACTTTCTGAGTCCTCAACCTAATGAATTCAACCAGAAAATCCACAAAACATCTTGTTTACAAAACCTGACTTCATAGAAGCTTTCTTACAATTTGACAATTTTGGTGTACATTCCTGAAATAGAATAGATTCTTTGAGGGGTAAAAGTAATTTGTAGTTTTGAAGATTTTATGTAGGGATGGCAAAACCAACTTCTAGCCTAAATAATTAGAGTAAGGTCAAGTATAAAATAAGCTTATGTTTAACAAGCACTCCTCCATATGGAAATTTATGTCTAGTATTTATATTCCTCTTAATTGTTCGAGACTATTGAAAGTGTCCATTAAACATGGGTTTAATTTTTGCTTCCAAAATAATATATTCTTTTTTTTTTTTCCTAAAATCAAATTTAGGATCTATGACTACACATGCTTTCTCTACCTAGAATATTTTTAACTGTCTTACTGAAAAGAAACTTGAGAGTTTTTTCTTCAGTCTCTGTAATATAAACTATAGCATTATAAACTATCAGAAATCAGGTTCATTTCACAATATTTATTAGAGGATTGGATTTACTTGACAGTGAAGGCAGTATCACAGAGTAAGTGAATTTATTATCTGTCTAGATTTGCTACTGTGGAAGTATCTGTTTACTCAGCCTCTGCGTCAGTGCTTGTAGAAAAGAAATTGTTGCACTATTATTTTTTCTGTAGAAGCCTCTGTCTCTTACCAGACTGTACGTGTGAATGAGGAGATTTGGATTGGTGAATTAGTGATATTAAGTATTGAAAATAAATTCAGAAAAGATAATCTTGTAAATCAATTTAGAGATTCAAAAAGAAGGTAGGGGTTGCATTTTTTTAAAGACAAGTTAAATAAAGCTGTATAAATTGATTTAAAGCACTATAAAATCTAGATATTTTCTCATCTTTCTCAGTTTGAATATTGATATCATGTTTCATAGTAATTGTTGTGTCTCTTCATCAGCAGAGAACTGATGCTCAAACCTTTATCAAATTATATCTCACTGACTTTTTCCCACTCCCTGCCCTGCCCCCCAGTTATTCTGACATATTTCACCACATCCACCTTTTCCTTTTATCATAGAATCATTAAGGTTGGAAAAGATGTCCAAGATCATCAAATCTAACCTTTAACCAAACACTACCATGCCAACTAAACCACAGCACTAAGTGCTGAGTCCAGTTGTTTCTTAAACACTTCCAGGGCAGTTGACTCCACCGCTTCCCTGGGCAGCCTGTTCCAATACTCACTCACTGTTTCAGTGAAGAAATTCTTCATAAGGTGTGACCTAAATTTTCCCTGGTGCAGCTTAAGACTATGTCCTCTTGTCCTCTTACTGGATGCCTGGGAGAAGAGGCTGAATCCTACCTCACTTACCCCCTTCTTTCAGGTAGTTGTAGAGAGTGATAAGGTCTCCTTTCAGTCCCCTTTCCTCCAGGTTAAACAGCTCCAGTTCCCTCAGCTGCTTGTCATAGGACTTACGCTCTAGACCCTTCACATCTCTGTTGCCCTTCTCTGGACATACTCGAGCACCTACTTGAACGTCTTTAATTGTGGGGCCCAGAACTTCACACAGGATTTGAGCTGTGGCCTCACCAGTGCTGAGTACAGGGGGACAATCACTGCCCTGGTCCTGCTGGCCACATTATTTCTGATACAGGCCAGGATGGCTTTCTTGGCCACCTGGACGCACTGCTGGCTCGTGTTCAGCTGGCAGTTGAGCAGAACCCCCAGGTCCTTTTTCCGCTGGACAGCTTTCCAGACTCTCTTTACCAAGCTTGGAATGCTGCATGGAGTTCTTGTGACCCAAGCATCACTAATGATCAGCCACCTCCTGGATGTAGCTCCGGTCACCACCACTCTCTGGGTCCAGTCACCCCTTTCTTTTGCATAGTTACTTCTCTCCTATTAATACTTCAATTATGAGACTATTCCACCAAGATTACATACATAATTCGAAATGTGAATTCTTTCTCTGGCCTCAGTTAAAAAACATAAGTCATAAATATGGACAAATATGCTTCCAGGAATATCCACAAATTTTTGCTTGAGCAATTTCAGTGATGACAAGACTATTTTTTTCCTGCTTGCTACATGTAGAGTTACTTCTTGTAGGATTTTTACAACACATTGTAACACTTGTGAAGAGCTTACTAGAAGAGAAAAGGGTAATATTAAGAAGTACTGGGGACTGATAATAAGTAAAAAAATAGCTAGTCTGGAGAATTTATATTTCTATGCATATAGAAATGCATATAGAATTGACAAAATAACTGGTATTTAATTTTAGTATGCAACTATTGTTTATCAGACTGTGACTTTACCCTGGGTGCTGCATATGTAAATTTCACTGTCTGTGAATTAAACTGTTTATAAAAGGCTCTGATCGATAATGAAAGATTAATGTCAAGAATCTGAAGGAGTCTTCAATTTCCAATTGTGCTACCTTTCTAATTGTTTTTTTCTGTCACAAATCATTTCAAAAAAAAAAAAAAAAAGGCAAAAAAAACCCCAGCCCACCAAAGAACAAACACTAAAAAAACACTAATGCAAAAGCACTATCCCTTTTTCCAATATAATTCAGGAAAATTTATACATTTTTTTTTGTTCTGTTGGAGATAAAGTCATATTTTATTGATGGACAAAGTCACATCTTCTCAAATAAAAGCAAATATGTATCCTGATGAATAACAGTCATAATAATAGTCATTATTTTTATTACTGATATCATACAGTTGTACAAGGAAGCAGCCTTATTTCTTTCCTCTTCTCACACCTTTATTATGAGTTTTAATTTCATTATCTTACTGATATGACCCTGGAACACAGTATGCAATTTGACCTGAATTATTAATTACAAAATTACTTAAGATATCAGTGAAAAATAGCTCTAGCATTTTTAGCAGGAATATGATAGACTGCTGACAACTCAGTTTTCAAAGGAAAAAAGATATTTTCTTTTTCTGCTGGAAATGTTGACAGTCACCCACACTTCCCAAATTTGTGGTAGTATAACAGATAATCTAAGCATGAAGTCTAATTTTACATAAAATTTTGATTAAAAAGTCACGTCTGTTAATCAGTCTTGATTTTGCAACCCCTTTTGCCTTGTGAATAGTTTGATATTTCATATTTCTTCTTTGAAGAATGCTGAAACTATAGAAATTGCAATTCTTCTGTATCTCAACATGCAAAATATGTGCATGACACTCAAACATAAAGAAACCATCTAAATGTGTTTCTTATGGTAGCTACTGGAATATCCTTCTTAAATTCATTTAAAGGACTTCTATTTCCTCTAGTCTCCCTCCTGTAGTTATTACTCAGTCTTTAGTTGTGTAAAATTCCCATTGTTATCTGTAATGAGAGCATTTGAACTGATGTAGGAGCTGTGATATCAGTGCTCCTTTATTAAGCATAAATATTCAGCGGTACCTCTTCAATATTTACACCTTTAAAAATGTAACTCACAGCATGATTTTGCTGATTTTAATGTTCAACCTCTTAAAAAATATTGAGTTTATTATTTTGTTCCTGAGGTTCAAAGTAAAGCTGGAAGAGTAATAGTTGTATTTCAGTTTGGTGGTTGAATTGCAAAACTAATTGGAAATTGGTTCAAATACTAAATAATTTTTAGTATTATTTTTGACAAAGTGAACCCACCCCCTCCCCAAAAAAATGCTAATTTTTCAGTCAACTTTATATTTTTATTCTAGTTGCCATTGTAGGGATGCAAAATCTATTAGCAAAACAATGAAAAAATTAAATGGAAAAAATATAACTTTGAAATGAAATGTTGAAAAGTTTATTTAAAATTGTTTTGGTGTTTCCAAATGAATTCTCTTTTGAAACCTCTTTTAATAGTTTACAGATTTTCTTCTGACTAACACTACTGAAAAAAACCCACATTCATAATGGTTAATGTCTTCTCAAATGTCCACTTTTGGAGAGAAAGAACTCCTACCTTGTCTAGTGCTAGCAAAGCTCTGAAACTCTTATGTAATATGAATGGCTTCTAATCCTGCAGAATTTGATCTTTCCACATACTGAATAAGAATTCATGTGAGATTTCAATGTTCTTCCTGAAAAAATTTGCAAGAACAATTTTTTAATAAGGTTTAGTATGTAAACTCTCTAGTTTCATATGAGGAAAGGTAATAGAGGAAAAATACAGAGAAATTGAGCTAGCTACAATCTATATACAGAAGTCTAAAAGTGTCTACAAAATAATCAAAGATGATGTAAATTGAGCTGTAGGAAAGATAGCATTAGACAAGCAGATAGAAATTTTCTCCTAGGACTGTGGCAATCCATTCTGCAAGAATTTACCTTAGGATTCCAACTAAATTACAGACTTTCCACAAAAAATTCTGATTTCCACAAAACTTCTGAGCATAATCTTTGCTTCCTTTTCAATGCCCAGAAATGCAAAGCTCGCCATTTTTGTGGAGGTAGAAGGAGAATGTACTGGATGGACAAGGATGTGAAACACAGGGAGCCACATGTTCTACAGGCTGGTAGTATTTTGTAAGAGTTGACCACCAAACACATAAACAAACCAATGAATGAATGAATGAAAGAAAGAAAGAAAGAAAGAATGAATGAATGAATGAATGAATGAATGAATGAATGAATGAATGAATGAATGAATGAATGCCCCCCACAAAAAAAAAACAAAAAAAAAAAAAAAACAAACAAAAAAAAACCACACACACACATAAAATTGCTTACTCTGATACCCTGATTGTATTAATATTCAGTATCTGGCAATGTTAAGAAACCGTGCTTTTGAACAGGAAATATAAGAGACTATTTTTACCATCTGAAACTGTTCTCCACTAATCTCAAAGGTTATGAACTGCTCTCAATTGCTTAGCATGATAAGCAGCTTAATATTTTAAATAATTGCTATACTCTCCAAAACTGCCCATAAAAATATTTATTTTCTGATTTAAATTCTTAAATTAAGTGTTCTTCAAGTTTTATCCTAACTTTCCAAACTTGTTTTTTTCCCTTCTCTGTGTGGGCACACCTGTGTGTTTGTATGTGTGCAGATATCAACATGCTGAAACTAAGATGTCTTCTGCTTGTGAAGAAATCTAAATCTCTGCAATAAGAAGTCCACAAGTCACTTGATTCACTATGCCATATAACTCCCTGTAACGTTCCCCAAAACTTAGATGTCATGTAGACTCTGTTTTGATTTCCTGATTCTTGCTTTTTGCCTTGTGTGCTGTCTTATTTCATCAACAGCCTTGACTGAGGTGATTTTTCTTTATGAAGGAAATTCTAGACTGTTACAAATTCTGGGATCTGTGTAAATCACATGAGAGTTCTCTGAAGTATTTATAGTTTATTTATGTATGTGTTGATGCTAGATAATCTAATTCTGAAAGTTCAATTAAAAAAATTACATTGTGTGATATCAATTAAAATTCACAGTCTACAGTCCCCAGTAAGACAATACTATATTTATATCTAGGAATCAAAGGATCCATAACAGATGTCCTGAATTTTTTAAGTTGTTGTCTTTGTAGTGCAGAAAATCACATGGTATAAATCAAAGTGAAGCAATGCATAGAAGCACCCAGTTTATTTGGTTCATTGTTGCTCTGTTCCAGGCAAAAGTGGGTACTAAAATCTGACACCACCTTAAACACTGACCTTTCAGAGAAAGGACAAACACTGAACATTTCAGGTTTTGAAATCTGGTTTTTGTTTATTATTTGGTGGTTTCATAGTTTTTATTTGGCAGAAAATGCTCCCTCAGAGTGGCTTAAATTCACAGAATTTTTAAAAAATCCCCAAAGTGCTATTCCAGTGAGAGAATGTTCAATCATTTCCTCACTTCTTGCCTGTTCCAGTTGCAATGGTGCTGCTTTGTAACTATCCAAGCAACTCAGTCTCTGTAAGGTATCATTCACAATGCTAGTCATTAGAGGTAACTCTATAAGAAGAGTAATGAGTAATTTACATTACTTTAGACACTGGGAATCCCAAACACAGAACAGGACTCTGCCCCCTGTGTGTTATGCCGCATCCAGCCCTACCACTGTACCTACTTTGTTGATATGACATCATGGTTACAGATTGTGAGTGCAGCTGCCCACTGTCACATGAGAACTTTGACTTGTGACACTGATAATTATCTATGATATTTAGCTGCAGATGAACTCTTTGTCATTTTCATGATGCTGTTCTTTCCTTTGTGCCATTGGCTGGTGGATGACAGCACTAAGAAGAGTCTGAAAAGACGTATGAAGAGAAATTAATTAATTCTGTTTCTTCAGCATACACAGAAATTCTTTCAGATCCTTGATCTGTTTACAGACACATTTTTTTAAGCAAAAAACTTTCTGTGGATAATGTTAGAAAATGATCTTTATCTGGGTCCACATGTATGCCATTGCTTGATAGCAGCAATGCAGTATCAAACCACTTAGTCTTCTTTTACACTCTGTAAAGCTTTTTAGGCTGGCCACATTTTCTAAATGTAAATCTCTACATTTATGTATTTTCTTCATTCTATGTAATAGTTAATCATTTGCTTTGAATAATGTGAGAAACTTATCTCTCCATAGGGAGAAAACCATGTAGATTCTACTGTGTTATGATTAAGAAACTTGTATTTTTTGTAGCACTTGTGTCTTCCTCTTACATTTTGAAAATTGAAGTGCCTTTTTCCAACACTAATGGAAAAAGAAGAAAAGAAAATCAAACATAACCAAATTTTAAATTACTTTTGAAGTTTCTCAAAATATTTCCAGAAAGACATTTATAGTAGTCATCTACCTCAAAGCATTAGTCATGCCAACAATGTTAGTCTTTGAGGGATGTTTTTCAGTAGTGTTCTAGGAATTTGGAGTAGGACCTCTTATTTTACTGCTTGTTTTGAAAAATGAGATCACTTTTCTTAAATATTTTTTTTATTTGCTCACTGACCTTTTGAACTTTACTCCAAGCTTTGATCATTTAGATCCATATGCCTTTTTTTTTTTTATTCCTCTTCTCTTTTATTGAAGTGACAGCCCTCAGGATCACTCCATATATTTCTCTTCTATTTCTGCTGTAAAAAAATCCTGAGATACTGGATATTTTTCTTGTTGGTTAAGACTATAGGTTTTGTTTTATCTGTTATTCTTTTTAATAATCTTGCTTAAATTAGGTATACCAAAATAATAGTTCATGTTTCCACTATCATTATCTGTCACAGTTATTAATTGAGTATATAAGCATAACCTGAGAAACACAACTGGTAAAATGATTTTCCCATTCTCAATCAGGAAAGGGAGATAAATTGGAAGTAAATGAAGACACTTGAATCCCAGTGCAAAGAGGTTGTTTCAGTCAAGATCCTGGCTGGAATGATTTAATCTAGTGAACTTTCCAATAGCCTGTGTTTGTGGGGGGTTTTTTTGTTTTTGTTTTTGTTTTTTTGGGATGGGGGGTTATTAGCCTATACAGATTGATAAAAGAATACTGTTGTAAAATATATCTTTTAACAAAGAAAAACTTTCACAAGTACTATACCCTTATATATAGAATGTTTCCATAAGTGAATCTTTTATATTAAGAACATGGTAAAAAAAAAAAACAACCAAAACAACTACTTTCTTCTCATTGTATGTATTCACAGCTGCAGATAATAAATACAAGACATCATGTGCCATGAACTTTCATGAAGAACAAGATGAAGTACAAGACACCACACAAGAAAAAAGTCCTTGCATTGAAAAACTTGCATCAAAAACTATCAGAAAATCTCAGTGCATAAGTCACTTCTGTTTCTCATTTCTAAAGTCATAATACCTTTTGTTTAGTTTCATTGGAAACAGCAAAATTGCATGTACAAGCACAATCTGGCTAGGGAATACAATTCATTTTGTGGAGAAATAGATTTTTAAATATGTGCCTGTCAATGTTATGTTGTAAGATAAAACTTTGGGGATCCCTGAGGGCTTATCCTGTGGATATTTCACTGTTCCAATGAAAGCATTCATTTTGTTTACTTCTTCAAAAACCTGTGTCTATGTTTTGAAGATTATCAAGGTGACAATATGATATGCTACATTAATTTAAAGTTATGTCTACCAAAGAAACTAGTGCTACATGTTTATAATGGTAAAAATGGGGAAGAAGATAGCATTTTTGGATATCTGTTCCCCCCAAAATGCCATTTTTTTGTAAATTAAGCATAACATTACCATTAGTTCTTAAGGTATGATCCTAGAAAAGGATGCATTCTAATTAAGCGTGTTAATGGAATACAAAGCATATGATAGAGTCCATTATTAAGTATATTCATAGCATACTAATCTTGGCAAGAGTACAATAATCAGCATTTTTTGCAATCAGCTTCTTTGATTGCTGTTAAAATTAACAATGCTTCTTCTAGGTTTTTGTCAGACTTCTGTGCTTCCTGGCATCACTGAATATTGGAACAGAAAGTGTACTCACAGTATTTAAATTCCAGTCTCTAGTGAAAAGGGGAACAAATATACAATATTATGCCCACAAGATTTCATTAAACTTCATAATTATTTTTTCTTAAAACTCTGCATTCAGAAGGCTCAACTAAGGTATTTTACTAAGAGAACACTAGGAAAAAAAGTGCAACTGAGAAATAAAGACCATTTTTAAGGGTATGTAAGAATAAAAGCTATAACATTGTTAATTCTACATCACTCTGATGAAAGACATATTAACAAAATAATTATTCTATAAGAACTACAATGCATATCATAAATTACAGGAAAGAACATCAGTGTGGGGAAAGTGAAAAAAAAGTAATCAAAGGGAAATGTTTCCAATGTTACACTTTCTGTTTTGATGTGCTTAATTGACCATCCTTTGGTGTTTTCAGTGCCAGACTGAGGCAGAAATAAAAGAAAAAGATGTTGATTTCTTAGCCACACGTGAGACTTCAGGAGGGAGATAGATGTTGTCACACTTTGCCTAGTACATTGTCAGAACAAGATGTATTTGAAAAGAGGAAAATTAATTAAATACTCTGAATCCCCAGAGTTTAATTAGAGTTGCTGTTTTATTGTTCCTTTGAAAACTTGGGGCAGGTGATCAGTGTTGTACTTTTTGTAGACATTTGAAAAACTGTGGAGCTCCATTTTCACAAAGTTATAAAATCCACACCACCTCCACACCCCTACTGAGCAGTTCTGGAGATGGTGATTCCCCTACTTCCCTAGCCAGCCTTTTGGGATGCCTGACTACAGGTTTAGCGAAGAAACTTTTCCTAGTATCTAATCAAAACCTTCCATGACATAATTTGAGACCCTTTCCTCTGGTCCTGTCATTTGTTACATGTGAGAAACACTGACCCCCACCTAGCTACACCTCACTACACCATACCACCAGTTTCTGTACACGTCAGTTTCTGAATGCTCCTCTACACCCACAAGTCAATTCACATTGCCGCCCCTTTCATCTTGCCCTGCTTAATTAGTGACTATGTTCACCAGTAGGTTATGATTTTTTGTCTTGCATCTGTGCATATCAGGAGTCATCCCACTGAAATATGGTTTACTATGATAAAATAAAAGCGTAATAAAACCAGATCCTCATTCTTCAGCCAATGACTTTCACTTTGTCTTCTGAGTTACATTTTATCCCTTATCTTCCTATGTTAAAAAGATGAATGCTTTTTAATATTTTGTTTTCTACTGTCTTTTATTATTAGCTGTTCTTCTTTCTGCTTCCTTTTCTTCTTCAACCTCTTCCCTTTCTCAAGCCTTGCTTCAATAAAGTGGGTCTTCTTTTTAGCTCTCTGATTTAGATATCTAAGTCTCAAAATAAATCAGAGATAATCACTTGATCTTTCTCTGTACTGATACTTTTTGACTGTACCTCTTTTATCCACAGGCTGAAATTACTAATGATTAACAATATTCTGCTTGTTTAAAATCCCCACTTACTGCCTCATATAGAACAAAATGTAGATATAAGAGTTTCTAAGCTAGCTAATGCAATAGACAGCAGGGGAAAAAAAAAAGCCCACCCTCTTATATGTGCTATAAACATACTACAAGCAATGGGGTAAAATACATTCTGAAATAAAAATAATGAAGTATCTTTTTCATATCTCTTATTGTTGTGAAAAAGAAGATGTTTTCATGAACTAGGTTCATTAACCTCTTGTGAAGACATGAGTTGGACTGATTCTATGAGGATTAGATTAGTTATTTTTAAGTAAGCTGCCAAATTAATGAGGTATTTGAAATGATAATAAATTTATATTGATATTTAGATACTGTACATTTCACATGATAATGGCTCACCATTGGTAGGGAGAAAATATATTAAAATACTCTAAATCAAGAGAGAGTCTGAAACAAGCTGCTTTACTCTTCTTTAGTCATATTTCTGACTGGCAAAGCAGAATCTGATTGCTGATCCTGTTCATAATGAAAGACATGCATCCTTAGGGACAGATTCCAGCTTCTGATTTTCAGCTTCCTACAGTGTAGCAAGATCAAAGTAGGATTATTATAGCACCAATGTTAGATAGCAGGCATTAGAAAATGTAGGAAACAACAGTTGTTATACACAGAACAGATAATTCTTTCTCTGATATGAAAAAAAAATATGATGATGTGGTAAAAAACTATGTTTTTGAAAAATTAATATAGCATGAGACAGGAAATCTCATATGAACTTTTGAACTGAGTCCATGAAATATAATCATAGATTATGAAAGAAGGAAGCTCACGTGTGACTTCTGTTCATTTCTGCTTTGTTTTCAAAGTGCTGCTGGCCAAGAAGGAAACAGAAAGGCACAGAGTTTTCTTTATATAGGAAAACTTCCTTAGTCAGACTAATAAAATTCTGTTTGGATACTTTTATTAAAAACATGACCTTATATAACATTCACTTACATTCCTACCTGATGTAAACCAAGGTGAAAAGCACTATTGCTCATATCAATCAGATGTTTCATACAATCTTGTGGGAGAACACCGCACTGAAAACAGAGAGGAGTTGCTGTTTTAAAAGTTTATTATAGATAGTACTTCCATGTAATAGATAGATGGTTATTACCATTTCATTTCATCTGTTTGTACAATTGTCCCTATTGGTTCATAGAACCCCGGTTACAGGCTGCCCATTGGTTCTCTCCACCCCATTCCCCCATTGGCTAGCCGGTGGTGCAATGCAGCATCCCCATATAAGGCTAGCCACTCCCAGTTTCCCCATATTTGTTCCAGCCCCGCCTACCCTTTCTCTTTCTTGTTGCGCTCTGCCCCAACTCCTCCCAAGTTCCAGAAGCCTCCGAACCCGACCCTATATAAGTCCCATGCAGCCTGAATAAATGTTCCATGCCTGTTCAACCCTCTATGAGTGTGGACCTCTCCTTCATTCCGGCGGACCGCGTCACAATCGATATCACCCAAATCTTGAAATCAGTTCAAATGCACACACTCACCCTGTGAACATTGCATTCGCCAGGGAGTAGGAAGGGGCACAACCAAAGTCATGCCCAGTGACTCGTTTGTGCGGGCTTGCATCTCTGTGATATATTTTTTATGGTTCTTATGAGCCTTAACATATGGAAGAAAGGATTAGATCAAAACTTGATATTTGCATTAACTTAAGATGTCCATGTCTAAATTTTTTTTGTATGTATTCAGGACCTAGAAAATTTTCTCCTAATAAGTGTGTCTCCTATTTGATTGTTCAAAACACCTCCAGAATTTTTCAACTCAGATAAATATTTGCCATAGGTACTTTTTCTGTTTAAATAATCAGTAAACTTGAATTCTAAGGCTAAAAATATGATGGTTTTGTTTCCTCTCTTCCTTTCTGATTTCACAACATACAGATACAGTGGCTGGGTGGTGAAAGAAAGATTTTTCTGTTGTCCTTAACTGTTCTTCCCTGGAACTATTTCAGAAAAAAAGGAAGATGGTTGCTGAGGGTTATGAGAGTCCAAATGTAGTTTTCAATGACAGCTAATGGGATGTAACAATGTGCATAGCAGTGATAGAGTACATTGACCAAAAAAAACTATGTTGCATGTGAATCTGCTGTGTGAAGGACAACAGAGTGTTCACATGCAGTTTCTGTTGCAGTGTCATTTCAACTAACATATTCATAGCCATGAAAACAAAACAACACTATTTATTTTTTTCATTTATAACATTGTTTCTTTTCTTTCAAAGTGGACATTCCCCAATCAACAAAATTTATATATTATTGGAATCCTCTGACAAACAGTAACAAACTTATGTATGTTCAGGATCCCTTCAGAAAAGTTTGTTTTAGAGAAGCCTGTCCTCACCTTATATAGCTACTTTAAACTTCATGAGAGAAGATATCTTGTAAGGATTTTATGAGAAAAATGGAGAACAGCAGATAGGTAAAAATTCTCCTAAACCAGCAAAAACTTTATGCTGAGCTTGACTTCTCCTCATGCAAATAATCAAACCCAGTTATTTAAGCAAATTCACAAGAAAACTAAGGCTAGCCCATATTTTGACACAAGCTGTAAAGCCACCCACTGCTCTCATTGTGTCACATGTCTTTTCTGCACTGAATCAGCAGCATCTCTTGTCACTCACTTCATAAAAGTCTTGCTGCTGCAGATACTTTTCTGCAGAGCAAGGTATGAGTAAGGGACAATGGGAGGGAGGCCTTTGAAGAGTTATAAAAAGAAAGCTAAAACAAAAGGGAGAGCAACAAAAGAAGCAAGGAGAGAATACAAAAGTGAAGGCACAGGGTGGGTTGGTGGGAAATAAAGAAAACTGCACATGGGTGGGAAATGATTAATTTTCTGACAGTTTATAAAAATAGCTTGTGAATCTGCAAAAGAATCATGATTGAGCCAGCATATGAAAACTCATGCATCTTTATGCATGTTATTTGTGAATGAATATAAAGAGAAATTACTTCATTTCAGGCATTTCAGAGACTGAGACTCCCTAGGATTGGGCTATCCTCTCCATCTGTGTGTATAACACGTTTGTGCAAAATACTGAAAAATGCAATTGAGGCCAGAAGCAGTTATAGTCCATCATTCTGCTATTTAACTGTGACATGTTGCTATCTTAAGACTAGTAATACAGATGGGTAATCAAGATAATATTTTTATAATTCTGTCTTTAAGTGTAGCAAATGAGTGGCAGGGACTCTTGGAATGGTACAGCAAGAATCAAGAATTGTTTATTACCTATTAACAACTTCTATTTATACAAAACCCAGCTTCCTTTCAGGTTTTTGAGCTAAGCATTCCTTTGCCCTGTTAGAAAGCAGCATGCATACTGAAACCTATCAACAACTAGCACAAGTTTTTTTGCTACCAATTAGCTTCTTGTTCTTGCTCGCACCTTTAGGTTCTGATCCAAGACTAGCCATCTTCTTATTACTTAGTAACTTTTCACTCTTGCTTCTCGCCTTTTCCTTGGTGCTCAACAATTTTGTTGTTCATGGTTCTCCACATTTATGGATAGGAACTTGCTCTTAATAAGAGCTCAGAAGCAGCCCATCTGAAGATGTCTGCAACTTAATCACAGAATTTCTATGTTAATTTGTGGCATTTACCTTATCTTCAATTTCTAAAGTACTCCTTATATCAAAAAACTTATGATTTAAAGACATTGCATCTCATTGTTCTTTAGTGTTGCTGGAATGTTTGATCTGTATTCTTTTAAATTTGTTCCATATTAAATCTTCCCTGAAGAATTGAAGGAGGACCCCAAATGTGCTGGACAATGGATTACAGGAGAGTGGGGACAGCACGATGAAAGAGGAATCAACTGAACCTTCATGTACAGGACTGAGTACTATCCTGGATGCAACACTGCAACACTATGTCAGGTGGACTTGCAAAATCTGACAGAAGATAGATATATTTCTTTCAGGTAGTGAGAAACAAACCAGTCTTGTCTACATGTCCTTTTTCCTCTTGCAGCCTCGGACTGATCTCATGACAATATCGAAAACATATCAGACCTTTATGCTAAGAAGATAGCACATCCAGGAGCAAGTGCTGAAATCAGTTACATAAAGATATTGCATCTCTAAATTATATCGTGGCAAGGATTGACCTTCATGGCTAGGATATAAAAATGGTTTTAATTTTAATATAGTGTGTTTCAAGGCTTCTTGGGAACCTACTTACCAGAATGCTTAAGAGAGAGTATCTTATTTTGACTGTTTCTGTTCTTTTTGAGCACTATTTTTTTCTATTTCATCTTTCCCTAACTTTTATTAACACTTGTTTTGTTTAAAGTATGCATTTGAAAGACGTTGCCTTCTGAAGAAGAAAACCATACTATGCCATCAGTTAACAATGTCACACCATCTATAGTTTGCTGTCAGTTTTTCTTTACCGTGCATATTTCATTGTTTCATTGTTTTTTTTACTATTGGCTCTAGCTCAGGCAATAATTTAAATGACTGCTAATTTATGAATATGTTGAGTCCCATTTACTGCAGGATAACAAGCATTTGCTTGAAACTAGATATCTGCTAAGTGCTGTTGTAAAGCTGTATTTGAGGCTTTTTGTTAGGTTTCTTTTAAATACTATATGGTAGTTCAAATTAAAGAACTACATACCTCCAAAGGGAAACTGATGGATGGTAGTTCATTACATGCAGAATTTGAGAAACTAGACTCTAATAAAGCCAAAATGAGAGAGTGTTCCTGGATAACGACTATTAAAAACAAAAGGAGACTAAAAGAATTTATTCAGTATCTTAAATTCTTGATGCTGTAAGTCATGGTTTGATTAATGTTTCTGTTAGGATGAATTTAAATAGAATTATTTATTTTGTGGAATTCCCAGCATTATTAATGGCACATGAAGAAAAAAAAAAAGTTCTCAGTAACTCTAAAAACAGCCTTGAAACCATCACAGTGAGGTGCTGGAGCCATGGAGCAACAAGGAGTCCCCAGGAACACAGTGAAATTAAGTCTCTAGCAACAGCATAATACAAATCCTTATTTCTTTGACAACTACTTGTTCAAACAGATTGAAGCAGAAACTGCCAGAGAGTATAAGGTTAAATAATAACTTTGTGTTAGCTGATAGGATGAAAATGCAACCTTAAGTTACCTCAGATTAATACAATGTTAAAAGACCCATTCCCAGGGAAATTTATATATGCAAATGATAGTATAATGAACTGGAGCAAGACTACCACCTGCACATTACTAATTTTGTTATATAAGCATGAGTAACAAATCACCTGTTTCAGTATGATTCTTTCTTTGTTAGATTTTTTGTATAAAAGATTGTGCTTGTTTCCTAAACGGGATGCCAGCTCTATTAGATGCCTAGCACCCTACTCTGCAGAATGGTAATGGAATCAAATGCCTCCATCCAGTGTATTGATTTGTTCTTGCACACAAGGTTAAAGAACACTGCTTTAGGGACAACATTGTGGGTTCAAAGGCATATGAGTATTACATATATTAATTATACTAAAAAAAAAAAAGCTGAGAACATTTTACTTTTGAAAATAAATTTAAAACAACAATCTATGGAATTCCATCTTGTATGAAAATAGTAGAATTTAAATTTGATGCATGTGTGTTGTAAAACACACTGTCATGTTTGTATATAATAAGGAAGGCAGGACAACAAGTCTGTTTATATGATTTGTTTTCATCCTACTTAAAATAGAGGATGCAAATACCATTATTCCCTTCCTGTCTTTGACTTCAGGTTTTTATTAGTTATTCATTAATTTCTCTGTAAATCAAATAACTCAGTTTTGTGGCCCTGATTCTCCTTTAATTCATGCTGAGGACTTCCACTTATTGGTTATCGAACAGCAACGAATCAGAAGTGATCTCACCCTTAGAAAACTGGCACCAGTTCCTTGAGTTCATTTCTGACTCCTCAGACTTTGAGCAAAACTTAAAAAAAAAACTTAAAGAAAAAAGGAAGACAGTATCCTGGAAGCCAAGAATTAATTTGAATGGAGGCTGCTTCCAGTCAACTGGTTATCTCAGAGATTCTTCATTACTTATGTCCTCACAAAGCCAGTGATGGTAGTGTATTATACAATTAAGGTGTTCTAGAACTGCTATTTTTCCATAGCCACTTTTTTTATTGTGTTAGGGAAATGTTGAGTTAATGACAGCAAATTTCAACAACTGTGTAAGTATTTTTGAAAGGCTGAATTCTTACTGTAACCTTTCAGAAACCTGTTAATAGAACGATTAAATCTGTACAGTTTGACCTATGTTAATAGAACATCCTCAAAGAGCATAGGTTATATGTAGTAACCCTCAGTGGGATGTTGATAAAACCTCTTATGTGCTGTTCCTTACATGTTTGTAAAGAAAGTTATTAATTTTTAACTCTGCAGAGTTAGATTTTAATCTTTTGAGACAAGAATTGCCTCTTAATGCACAGTAGGACTGAGACTACTTATCCTGATCACTGTATATGATACACATAAACAATACTAAAAATATATTTTTTTCATTTAAGCAACTTAGTCATGCTTATTTGTATATATTCTGCATCATGTAAATTGTGGGCCTGAACCATCACAAAGGGAGGTGATGGGAGTGTACGCATCTGCTAACATAAATGTTATTCTTACCGTATTGAAACACACAGACAGTTCATTATGCAAAACATTTCAAGCCACAGTGACTGTTCTCACACTGACAAATAATAGGTAATGAGAGCAGGCAATGAAAGGTGGAGAGATATATAACAAGTGCAAGAAAAGAGGAAGAAACATCTGACAACTCAATTTGTGAAGGAAAAATACAATGAAAGAGTGTTAATGTGAAAATGTAGTCAAGAGAATGAAAAGGACTGTCACACTTAATAGGATGTCATAAACAGTTTTTGAGCAACAGTTTTAGACTAAATTTAAAATTCTTATAACCACTTTTGAAGGAATTCTTGGGTCATTACACTTCCACTCTGAGTGTACTTGCCAACATCCATGAACAGCACCCAAATTCATTTCATCAGGGCACATGCTACTTACATTGAAGAATCTTGTGTTCAAAAAGTCAGTCATGTTTGCAGAAAAAGCTCAGCAAAAACAAAATCATTTTCCAGGTCAGCACTTGCAGACTACTTTTATTCCTTACCAACATGTAGTGATACTCTATAAATCAGAGGTAATCAATAGATACATTTTGAACTATGTGCAGAGGGCACTAGAAAAGGAAAACCAAAGTTGCCAAATTGCCTTGTATTCAGAAGCACATCTATCTCAGTTTCATCTTCCAGTGAAATGTACAAATTTTTACCTTTTTATACCTACGGAGCTCCTGTGCATGCTCTTAAAGTGCTGTCTCCTGCTTTCTCTCCTGCCAGATCGATGAAGTAAGTTGCACATGTCCTACAATTCATCAGTGCAGATGTTGAGACAAGTGAAGTAGATCACGGACTGTTTTGTAACCATCTTGCTACAAGATGGTTTCCTTGTTCTGGAATAAATAAGGAAATGAGATATTTAGAGTAAGATGGGTCTATCACCCAAGGCTGGTGCTCTGTGTGAAGGTTGTTGGGTGTATAGAAGTCATTTTACCTTGTTATCCTAATGGGGAGCCAGAACCTTCCATGTGTGGAAGAGTTCGTTCAGAGCACTGTTATTGAAAACAAATGGTTTTCTGACAAGTTGTGATAAGAAGAGGGAGAAGAATATCCAGAGTTATTATTAATGAATATGATTACTTATGTCTGTTAACTAGCATATTGCTATCTTTAGAAGCCTTGGGGAAAATAGAAAATGGTTATAAACATCCCTCTTTTATAGAGCTAAGCTCTAGTCATTCTGCCAGCTGCCAGTTACTGGTAGGGGTTAGCTTTTTAACAGGCAGCTACTTCTGCAGCAACCATAAAGATGCTCCCCATGGAACATGTCAGAACTAGAAAAGCATCGCTGATTGGGGAAATCTGTTGTGAAAGGAAATGGAGATATGGGGATAGAACACAATCTGAGAAATCTGGTGGATACTGGGAGAAAATTGTCACACTAATATTTTGCCCCTTTTGAAAACTAAAAGGCATGTGAAGAAGAGATTGAAACGCCTTCTATGCATTCAGAATACGGCACAGTTTTAGATCAAGGCTTCTATTAGGTAAAGCATCTCTACAAGTTAATATCTAAAAATATGCTTAAAGTACACATTGTGAATAGGTAAAGACTGAAAACTCTGGTTTGTGGGGTTTTGTTCTGAATAAAAATCTAATTCAAAAATTATTTATCCAGAAGGAGAATATTGCTGCTTTTGTTGTTTTTTAGTTCACAATAGGCATACCTTAGAGTATAGCAGAGGTTTGAATGTAAGATGAGATATGATGGACATCTGCTGTGGAGGTCCCACTGGGAAAAAAATCAGAAGAAAACACAGATTTCTGGCTTGTGTGTCTTCCTGAATTCATATTATTGCAGGAGTGAGAAGCCCCTGCCTTTCACAGAGCTACTACCCTTGCTCTTTTGAAGGCAGCTGCTTTGGCTGGAAACATTATAGACTCAAAGAGAGTGAAACACGTTGATGTCTGGCCTCAGAAGCCAACACAGCTTATAACTATGACTGTAAATCCTTTTCTCTTCTCTACCTTCTTTTGCCTCTTTGTCTTCCCTCTGTGTAACATAAGAAAGCTTTCAGAAGGAAAATATAGTGTGTCTCTGCTGAAATATCGCAATTAGGGTGTGAGTATAGAAAGAAAGACACCTTAAAAGAGTCTAAGAAGGCTCTTCTCTAGATAATTAAACCCTTTATATTTCATTCAGTTTGGAAGGATTCAAAGGAAAGGAAATGCCTCTTCTTCAGTCTTCTGGGTGGTTTTTTTCATTGAAAGGTGAAACAGCAGGTAGGTTTTACTGCTCTCTGGTGTCCTTGCAGAGGTCAAGGTACAGGATGTTGTGAGAAGTACTTTGTATACAGCTTCTCTCGTACTACACATGTAGTTATACCATATACAATGGTATGCAATGGTATGTATTCTGTATAACTCTTCTTTCCTACATCAGAATATATGATATAAATATATATATATCTCCAACCATGGGAATAGCTTGACACAAATCTCTGTATCTCTGTTTATCTTTCTCTTCATTAAATCCACAGCCAACTTGCAAAGTGTCACCCATGCAGTCATATGTGCATCTCACCAAACAATAGTAGATATTATGTAGAAAAGAAAAGGTTTTTACTTTCACACCTAATGGATTTTCTTGAATGTACAGATTGTGATTTGTAAAGGTTTCCATTTCAGGAGTATTTCCCTTCATTTTTATAGCCGTACTTACTTTTGTAAATTATAGATAAGATTTTAAAATTGGTACTGTAGACTTTCTCTCTTTTTTTTTTTCCTTTTTAAATGAATACTCAGCACAATTAGTTGTTGCATGTAAACTGAAAGATACCCTGGCACTTTTTCATAACAATATTCTGAAAGCAGTCACTTATATACATCTAAACAAAAACTCCCATAAGTAATATTTGTTATGGTAATGGCAGTGAACTGCAAGTGGCATGTAGTTGAAAAAAAAAAATATAGCAGGAGTAGGGGAAATGAACTCATCAAGACAAAGGCTGCAGGAAAAACCTGCTATGCAATGCTCTGTTTCTTGTCAAACTTGTTACTAAATGATGTTTATAACAGAAAAGCAGTACTATTAAATGACATGATTTTGCATGGATTTTCTTTCAAGAAAAAAAGAACAGAGCTTAACTCCCTGAGGTTATGATGGGACTGTAGCAAGTGCATTACACAGAACACTCTGTTGCTCTCCCCATGATCCCTAGCAAAACTTTGACCATGAAAGGGCACTGCAGCCCCTTTTCAGTTTACCTGTCTTTCTGCAGACGGAAATTAGATTGGATGGCAATGTATTTGTTAATGTATGCATATGTGTTTTGAGACATGATGCCATTAGATCTCCTAGCTAAATGTGGTAGTTAGAGAGACTTTCCTGGTCCAATAGTTTAGGTATAGCCAGAGGAACCTGATAGCTGCAAAATTTGTTTTAGATTCTTGAGATAGTTCACAATTGGAGCTACTACTCCTGTTACTATAGAAGGAATTTGGGGCTTGACTTGGACTCACAGCATTCAGCTTCTGACCAGGAGACCTCTTCTTAATCCATAAGTAATCACAGGTTTTGTTAATGTTAATGTCTTACATTTAGGGTAAAAGAAGGAAGCAATGAAACTCCATGTGGAGTAAAGTAGCTGGGAAAATAAGACAGAGAAAAAAGCGTCTCATGGGAAGTGAGAGGGAATGATTTATGATGAATGATAAAAGATCAGTTTTATTTTGTTGATATGTTTTCCTGTATGTGTATATGAAGAAAAAAAAATGCCAAGAGGGGCAAAAATTTTCCTTAAGTCACAGGCCTGTCTGTAAAAGTAGCCTTGAAACCCTGTCATGATTTTTCATGTTCTTTAATAAAGACCAAAAAGTAAGTATCAGTAATAACTCTTCTTTTCCTCTCACAGAGAACAGTACAGCAGGATGCTGGTAGGCTGGACAAAACCAGACAAGAGTGAGTGCAGGAGAATATGATTTCAGACTATGCTGTCAGGGCTTTGATCCTTCTGACACAAAATTCCTGTTAAGCTTTATCAGATTTCTATATTTGTCCATGTTGAATACATTTTATCATTTGTGTTCCAAACACTGAAAATTTGACTCATCAGAGAACCAGTTTGATTTAGAATATTGCAAAAATTAATGTTCCATTACACAATAAACTATAACACCATTATCTTGTTAGTATTTGCAATAAATGACAACTCATTACCCTATTATGAAGCATCTGGTCTCAAGTCAAGAACTTTGTCATAGTGCAAATGTTAGGATATTTAGAGTATGTCACACACTGATATACCAAATGTATTCAATTTTTTATGCTGTTACAGTGAAATATTAATCATCTGGGTGTCAGACATCCATGGTCTATATAAAAATTTACTCAATTTAGCCATAGTTTTGCCATAAACTGAAAGAAAAAGATAGAGTGAGCTTTGAGGGATGTGACTAATTAGCTGCTACTTGTCATCTAAGACTAAAAGAAGAATAGTTGGGGTTAGTAAAGAAAAAAAAAACAAACCTCTGGTGTTAGTTAATGTAGAAATTTCTGGATTTGCTTAGGGTAAAATCTAGACTTAACTGCATTCCAAAACAGAAGGAATTTTGACTTTGGGTAGATAGAGGTGAAAATGTCATCAAAACTTTTCTTGCTTATTTGGATATTGATGTCCAAAAGCTGTAAGATTTTAGGTTTTGTTTGCACTATATTTTTTTCTTGGTTTATGAAAAAAATAAAAACAGCATGCGTGAAATGAGGCCATTTGCACAGGACTGAATGGAGGGCTGTCATGTGTAGCTGGGACAAGAAACAGATGGACTTAGATACCAGGTGTTTGGAAAGAAGAGAAAGGCAAATCCAAGCTTGAGGAGAATGACTGCAAATCAGTGACTGCTGGAGTACACTTTTCTCTACTTCTGGAATGGTCTTGATATTCTTAGGTTAACTAATGCTGCATATAATAAAAAGGCTGATGGTAATCAGCATGAGGTTTTTAAGAAACTAATTTAATTCTGATATTTTTTACAAAATAATTATTTTCTTAGTTTAAGAAAATTGCCTGCTGGATAGCATTTGGGTAACAGAGTTTGATCAATCTTCATGTCTTACACCAGAAGAGACATTTAATTTAAACTTAATGGAAGGTTTTCTTCTACAAAGTAATTTTGATTATTTGATTCATCAAGGAATTTCTTTCCTGTCACTGAAAAGAGAAGTATATGAATTATTTTATGGTTTTATTTTTAAAGCTACCAGAAAAGTTTCTGTTGTTAAAATATATGTTTTGGCAATTATAGATATCAAAAAAAAAAGCTAAATTCTATGGTGCTCTTCCCTCTATGTAATTGCCACACAGCTCCAGTAGTGCTGTGAGCGTGATGCTGCTAATGGGTTATGGTGCTCTCAGAGTCCTAGTCAATAGATTGATTCTAGATAGCATTGGATTGATCTTCTGGCTTCATGGTTGCCTTGCTAAGAGTAAACAATAATCAGGACTTGATTTATTTTGTTTCATTGTCAAGAAATTCTTGCAGTCATTTCCTCTCTTGCTGATTCACAGAGACAATAACAACCAGTTATGGCTATCAGATTCCACCCTCATGTGCACAGGAAGAAAATATACCAGTTCAGCCATAAGACTGTCTAGATGATGCCTATCAGTAGGGAAAAAACCACAAAATTTCATCTCTTAAGTCAGCCCATTGGCTCATCTGTGCAGAAAGTCACTGTGGAGCTCCTGGACCACCCAGGGAACTCACGAGTAAATACAATGTGTGTGCACACAGGCACAGGCCTGACACTCGATCACACCAAGTTATAACTACTAGAACAACATAATTCTTCTCTTGTGGTTGCAACATAAACTTTTCAGCTTTTGTCACATGGAACTGACTACCATGAAGGATGATAAAGTGACATCCCTCCTCAAGAAATAGTTTGTCCTCATTCCTCATCTGAAAGAATTCAGCTTTTTCTATACTCCTGAAAAGCCTGGAGGTGAATCTGAATGTAGGTCTGAGGGTTTACTGGGCCTCCTGAAAGTATTCATTATCTTATTTGTCATATATTTTTGTTCTGTTTTAAAGAACTGTTTTGCATCTTGCACCTACTATAATTCTGGTTTAAATCCTGAACTCTAAACAATCATGTGGTGTTGGGACATAGCACATTAAAAATGAGTCAAACCAAACAACAACAACAACAACAACAGCAGAGTTGCCCAGGTATAGAGCTACAAGAAGAAATACTCCCCCAAAAGAAGGAAACATTGTCAGTCACCATTAATTGGAACTAACAGTGATGTTCTGATTTGACATAAGGGAAATACATTTGTCCACCTAGAGCATAATTAAGCATTGGTATGTATTGCCCAGAGACTGTAGAATCTCTCTCCTTGAAGGTTTTTAGAGTCAAACTGGATAAATTCCTGAGCAACCTGTCCTAATCTGTGTTGACTACTCTGCATAAAGGAGTGGATATGAAGATTTCTTGAAGTCTCTTCCAAGTTGATTTATTCTATGATTCTGTGATTCTATGAGAACTGGAGGAAAAAAACAATGGAAACAAGGAGGTAGCCATCTGAAGATATGCAAAAATATTTTTTAATAGCTTGAATGTAACTTTTCCCCCCCCCTTTTTTTTTTTTTAAATCTCAAAATGGGACCAAATATCTCAGTGGGTTTTCTTTTATAGTAAAAATTGACTATTAGCTAGAATATTGTATGCAAGACTTCTTTTATGTTATCAGAATCACAGACTTGGTTTAGTCCTTTTAAAAGCATATGCCCACACTGTACACAATGCCATTTGCTCAAGATGAAAAATAAAAATTAATAACATCCATCAAAAACAAAAGAAAAGAGCCAGAGAAAGTAGCAATAATACTGGGAAAAGGTTTGACCTTTGTTTACTTCACCTTTGCAGCTATAGGACTATAACAGCTTTTTCATAAACAGTTTCCACGTAATAGAGTCACTTCTGTAGAGAATCTGGAATAGCATTAAGGTAAATTTAGTTCAAAAAGTACTTTTTTATCTATTTTATAGGACAGGATCAGGTCCATAAATCATAGCAACTCTGATCTGAAGGGAAAAGTATTTTCCAATGTCATACACATTCCTAACAGAATGAATTGCCTGAGGAAGGTATTTATGAAAACACTAACCAAAACTGTGAGCCAGGAGAAATCTTCTGTTGAAATTGGGGTAATATATCAAAGTGACAGAAATAAGACAGTAGAGTTTCTTTTAATCAGTAAGTTCTGTGTAATTAAATGTGGTGTAACCAAAGAGACTTTTACTGTAAAGAAAATATAGATGTTTTTACATGCCTGCTATCATACATCTTTGGTAAGAGTGGAAAAATAAAATTACAATAGAGGGAAGAGTATGTTTGTTTTCTTCATGGGTAAATCCTAAAGTCAGGACTTTGTTCCATGTGTCTTGTTAGGACCAGTCAATGCTCTTTAAACTAGGAGTTCTCCAGTTAAAAAGCAAAACAAAGTAGAAAGGCAACACATCATTTCACTTACCCAATCACATAATTCAGAAGCAGAGCTAGAAGTACTTGAGAATGTTTCCATGTATTTGATAATTATGTTGCCATTCACAGACAATGTTCAGTGTGACATAAATAAAATTCATGGAATATTTCACAGTCCTTCTTGAAATTCAGCAACCTATATGAGGAAAAAGTAATTTCTGTCAAAGGGAAAACAATGCCATGGTCCAAATCATTGACAGCAAAAACTGAATAGTTCAGTCATGAGAACTAAAAGTCTATATGGTAGGATGACGAGTACTGCAGCCGGTGAGTAAAATAGCAAGCTGTCTTGAAGTAAATGCAGTATTTGAGGATGTTTCAAAAATAGCTTCTTGAATTGATTATATGCAGAGCAGAAAGTTGATTTATGTCATGAGTTCTCATGTGATATTCAAGTGTTACCATTGCTGATAAAACAAGCAAAAACCAGCAATAGCATTTCTATATTCAATAGAAAGTCAACTTTCATGAGGTCCTAAGGGTATAAACCACATTGATTTATGCCTGACCTTGAAATGCCATCTCATTTCCATGAATTTCTGAATATATCTCACTTCACATTCTGCTGTTCTTTCAAGGGTGATCATTTAAACCTTTTTAAAATAGCTTTTGTCAAAATTCAAAACTCCTTGTTCAGTGTAAATCCCCAAGTCAACATGTAATTACTCTGAAGACTGACTGCGAGATTTAACACCTTCTGTTTTAGCTTGCTTACACTGAAGACAGTTAGCTTTCACAGTGCTGCTCAGTAACCTTCCCCTTTGCTAAGTTTTTCCCCTTGCTGCTGTCTGTTTCATTTCCTTCTCCATTGACTTGAATTAAAATGATAAAAGGGAAGGGAGGTATGAAACATTATCATAGTGATTCATAGGTAGGAAAGCAAATGTTATGCTCTGTCTCCCAAGGGCTGAAGGGTTTCACCTTTACTTATGTCTGTATGTTGTATGTGGGGAAAACAATGGTGAGAATGTGAGATAATACAGAAATATAAGATAGAATTAGTCTGGGAAACTGTCAACAACATTCTCTACTCAGACAGCTGTTTGAGAATACTTTTGTTTTAGGAAGTTGGCAGTGATGGATGCCTTTGATTAACATCCAGCCTTGTGAGCTCCACGTTATTTATAAAGCTAACTGTAGACTTGCACTAGGATGTTTTCAGCCTCTGTGTGTCTCAAAGCAAACTATGTGGCTCCTAGAAAAGAACCGTGAAGTTTATACCTCACTAGATTAAAAATTGTAGCAGTGGGCCTGTGAAGAAAATGAAGAAACCAGCCATAATGCCTTAAAAACCTGAGGCTTTTACTGTATTGTAAAATGGAGCCTTTGCCTTTTTATTCCCCTGAGCAACCTTTCTTCTTCCCAAGACCCCTTGAGAAAACTCTTCCTAATTAATATGCAAATATTTGCCTTGGCCAGGCTATGTGAAAACCCCTCTTATTGGTCCTTTGTTAACCCTTTCCCCATTGGTTGCCAGCCCTCGATTCCTATAGGTTGTGACCAACATCCCCTAAAGCCCTTTGAATACCCCTGACCATGTGAATAAACTCTCTTTCTGCTTCCCCCTTCTGCGGTCTCTGTGTATCTCTTTTCTGGGACCATGTGGCTGGGAGGGAACGGGAAAGGGGAAGCGATACACCCAGCTGTCGCAAAAAATATCTTTGGGAATGGTCAAGAATGTAAAGCCATGTGTGTTCTCCTCTTTGTCCCTTGAAATCATTATAAGTGAACAAATCCAGCAGTTGTTGTGCAAAATGCACAGATATAGTGCCTAGTCTCTTTGTAGTACTATTCCCCAGGACTTTCATGGACTACAGTTTTAGGATAGCCATTTTAAAAAGGAAAATCCTACTTTCTGGCACAAAAAATTTTGGTTTTCCAAGTATAACAAGCAATATCTGTTCTCAAAAACACAGATATCTGAAGTAACTTAGTTTATCCTCTACATCCCCTCTGTGTGTATCTGAAGAATGATGAAATGAAACTTTTACAGCCTTTCTTTAAGAGAATTCTATTCCATCAGAAAATTCTATAGTCTGATTTGAAGCATGTTGTCCTTTACCTTGGGACATACAATGAAAATAGTCAAATTTTCAGTCTTGATTTAAAGACAATGTGATCATGTCTATCAAAAGCCCTAGGAAAGCTGAATTTTCAGTTGTATGTGAGTATCACTGGGAGTTGAACATTTTAAGATTAATATTCTGTGCCATAGAAATGACTATGGGTTTTATATTATGTTTTGAGTCATCACTGTTTAATGATTGTAGCTTTTTGTTTTCACCTATGCACTTCCCACGCAAGTTATTTATAGCAATTGATGCCTGCAGCTAGGTTGCTTTGTGACAGCTTTGTTTGTATGCAGATTTTTTAGTATTTCTGTTGAACAGGTAGGCTTGTAGAATTTCATCCAAAAGCTGCATCCTGAGTGGAATTGTCCTAGACCAAAGGACTTAAGCTGAACTTAATTGTGAGCTAGATGTAATAGCCTATGAAAATCTTCTACAAATCTTCTACATCATCTTAAGAAAAATGTTAGTGTGTTACTTATAGGCAATAGTCCACTTCTGTATGAATAGGCATAAAAATTGTCTCACCAGAAATTACAGTGTTGTAGTATGATTTGAAACCACAAGGGAATCAGGATGTCTGTCTCTGCCTGTCTACTTTGGAATCACCTTCTCTGCAAATGCACACACATCAAAAAAAATCACCATCTGATCAGAGGTGCCTACTCACAGGCTCAAGGGAATTGCCTACCTAACCTTGCTAAGACTACTGAAAATCCAGAGCCCTGTATTATATGTTCTGTGTTTAGCTCCTAGTGACATGAACAGGAGTGAAATGGGGAAGTGAAAGTACAGAAGTAAGAGAAAAGCCAGTATGACGATTTATGGACATGATGTGTCAGCTAGCCTAAACCCACAGATTTTCTTGAATTATACTGGCAATAATGTTCACAACACGTACTATAGCATGTAGATTTTTGCCACTTTAATCTCTGCTTTGAATCTGCAGCCTTTTTTTTCTTAAGGGAACTTTCTGTTTATCTTATTATGTCTACTAGTGGAATGTTTCTACTAGATTTAAATAATGTCATATCCAAATTCCTAATTGTCCTTTGTGTTTAGCATCTTATTGATAGGAAAATTCATCACTCCAAGAAATATTTTTGTCACGTATCTGCAGGCAATACTAACGCTTTTAAAACTTAAATCTGGGTTAGAAGCATTTTAAAGTTATCAAACACACAATGTATTCATTATTGTTTGCTATTTCTCCTGGTACTAATACTATATTGACACATGACACAAGAAGCATGCATAAGCTGTTAGCTTTGGTTAAAAAAATTAAAAGAATTATTCTAACTAGTCAACAAAACTCCATCTTAAACTTACTTTTTTTTAAGAAATATTACTTCATCCTCTGAAAGCCTAGTTGATTGCACTAAGAAACATAACACACTGTAAAAAAAAGTCTTTAAAAGCTTGTTTTCATTAACTGTCACATTCATCAGTAAGGAAAGTGCATACTGAATATATTTCCATTATAAATTATGCAATAAGCTTCTTGAATGTTTAAGGAAGGAGAGGTCTGTCTTACTTACCGAAGAAAGCTTATATACATCCTCATACCCAGACCATAAAAAAACATAATCAAGGCGGAAAGAGACCTGCTTCATTGTTTGGCACTTTATGATCGATTGTTTATTTAGACAAATCTCTGTGGTTCCTTAACATATGTTGCTGTGTGGACTAAAACAGAGGAGAAGCAAAAATTATTCAAACCTTTGTGTTAATAAAAATTGCTTGCACATCACAATTCAGAGCTTTGATAAAGTGGCATTCAAAAAAAAAAGGATAGTAAGATGAAGTCCCTATGATGTCTATTATTCACCATATGGTGATATTAAACCCTATCTGGTTTAATATCACCATAACTTGTGATACAAAGTTTTGGAGATCAAACTTTAGAAAGTTCTTGATGATAATACATGAGTTTTTTATTTCAGTCTCCCAGGAGAGGCTGAAACTAGAACTCAACAACAAAATGAAGAGGGAGAGACAGAGTATCAAACGTTCTTGTAAAGCCCTCCCTTCCTAGCTCTTTTCCTTAAAGAATTAAATTTGAGATTTTTCTCTAATGTTTTTAATCAAGCCCAACATAAATTTATAAAAACTATTTTTTATTAACATTTCAGCATAAATATTTTAACCAGCCCTATTTGAAGCACATGCACCTACTTTGTGGCTTGACATGACTGCAAGCTTTTTCTCTGTGACATTATTCTGCATGAAATTTTAGGATGCGACTCACTATCTACAGTTGTCTGTCAGGTTTTGTGAATCAGAGCCACCTTGGTTTGTTCTCCACCTGTGAGGCTTCTGACCCAGAGAACTGTATCAGTATGGACAGGGTGGTTCATGTACTTAACAACAGGGTAATTGGTGACAGAGCTGCTTACCTTTTCTTTCAAAAAGCCATGCCTCTTCAAGGTCAAACTCAAACTCTATTTTTCCATGGTTTTCACATGAACAACTATTGTCTAGTTGGGTCCTCAATACAGTCCCCTTCCAGTCTGCCATTTGTCACTGCAAAATCTGGAAAAGAGAGTAGATTAATTGCAGTGCCCAATCTTGACTTATGGCTTGTTCAGTTCATTGCACCAATAAGTAATTAGCACAGAGTATTTGCAGAATAAAGCTACATATTTTAAGAGGCCACTTTCTAAGATACCTTTAAAAATTCCTTTTAACAGATTGCTTGGTTATGCTATTTCTGTCAGACAATTGCAAAGTCTACATATTCTATTCTATTCAAACAATAATAATAATAAAAAAAAAATCTCAGGTACAATCTAAGCACAGAAATGTGTCCCTAGCGATTTTCAAATTCCCCAATGTTTTACATTAATTTATATAAATATGCATTTTGTATGAGATTGCCTGAGATTAATTTTAGCTATAAGGCAATGTAGGAATGGTTTATGAAAAACATCTTGGGGTTTTGAGGGTGTTTGATTTTCAGTTTATCATGAATCTTCTGAAAAGTTTTGTTCTAATGTAACCTTTATTACTTCCCTTTTCCTATGGTAAAATAATGCGTAATAATTTCCCCTTTGTTATTGCCCTCTCTGACCTGACCTTCAAATGTCAGACTTGCTGCTTTTTGATCATGCATATAATATTCACCTTGATTCACTTATGTGAAGCTATGTCAGACAAAGGTCCTTTCACAATTCAAGATTGAAGTAGTCATATTATATCTCTCGTTGACACCAAAAGAGCAGATTTTTTGCCAAACTTGGCATGTGTCTTACTGATGTAAAATAAAAGCAACAGAAACGAACAAACAAAAAACCAAACCAAACAAAAAAAGCAGCTTAAAGCACAACCCCAAATGTAATATATGCTCATTTTCAGACACTAGTGGTTGAGCAAAATAAAATTGGATTATTTAGAAGCTAAAGTAATTGTCTTACAAGTATACTTCAGTCTTTAGGCTATATTGTATAACATGCTACAAGTGTTCTCAGAACTGGCTCTGTGCCTGCAAAATATACTCAGTACTATTAATTATTGCGTGTTAGCATAAAAAGCCAAAACATTTTCTTTCTTAATTAATTAGTAACAATGACTGAAAATTAATAAGCATCAGGTATCTTTAATTTACTTCATTATCAGTTACATTTTTCTTTACCAGTTGAAAGCTTTATATAATCCAGCAAGAAATGGTCATTTGTTCCCAGGGTAGCTCAGCATCATGGTTTTTTTTCCAATTTTAAAAACTGGAAGAAGTTAAAGATAGCTGGCTAACAAATGAAGTTTATGCATAAAATCAGGTTTTTTTGAGGGATTGAATATTTTCAGAGACAATGAGCTCTGTATAGAACTCTCTAAATGAGAAAAAAAAAAAAAATGAGGCAGAGCCTAGAAGCCTTTATTTTCTCCATCCATTTAGTTGTCTAGATCAGAAATTCCATGCTTCACTGAAGCCAAAGGAGTTACATAGATGCAATATGGCTGTGAATGAAACTCAGGTCACAGAATATTTAAATTGATTAGAATTTAATTTACTGCTTCCCTTAAAATTTCTTTACAATTGAAATTTGTCCCATAAAATCCTGATAGTTCTTATTCTTGAAATCTTTCATCAGCATAGGGCACCAAATTCAAAAACTTTAACAGGAAAGTATTCCCAAGGATCAAAAACATTCCTGAAGTTACATGATCAGTGTTGAATTTTCTCCTTATTGGCAGAAAAGGAAAGAAACAAAACTTTGCAAGCACCAGTTGTTAGGAAGATTGACCATTCACTTTCTAGATAGAGCTACTGTAGTTATTTTACTCTCTACATTTTTACACAAATTTGTCTCAAATAAAAGTTCTTCAGCACTACCAAGATTTGCATGTTTTAAATACCAAATAGAATTACTAAATAACCAGATGATTTTTTTTTTAATTCATATAGGCTAAGAGGTATAATGAGTGCTGGAATGTCCAGAAATGAGACTACATGATGGGATAGAAATACCAGTCCCTGAATGATTCCAAGTAATTTCTGTATGGGAAGGCATCTGGGCTGTTCACCACTAGATGAAATTGCCGTCTTTACTTTCCAATGAAACCATGATGCCCATGCTATTGAATTGTGCTTCAGGGAATCTCATACTGAAGATGCCTGGAAGCCAAGGATTGACAAACATCCCACAACACCAAGTCACTGTTCAGTAGTTTCTGGGTTTATCTAATTAACTAGTGCCAGAGAGGATTTCACAAGAATATCCCAGGAGCATAACCTGCCGATAAAAAGTAAATTGCTGCTGAAGTGTATTAGTCTTCTCCACCCTGCTTTCTCACAGAAATTGTTGTTGTTAACTACTCTTTTTACTGGGAACATTTTTATAACCAGTAAATGTTAGTAGAGTTGGTTCTTTCTATCTCTTCCCCTTTAAAATATAAACTTTTTTAAAAGGAAGAGAAAAAAAAACAAGTATTTGTTAAGCTAGTTTGTTTTGAAAGCATTGGATATAATTTTTCGCTGTTGCAGTTCCTGTTCTTCATGTTGTTAAACATTTTTCATTTATATCCCTTCAACTAATTTTAGTCTTAGATTAATAGTTTTCATTAAGAATTAATGTCAATTTTTTTGTGAATGCTGATTGATCCCTTTTTCTCTCAGGAAGGAAACTGAATAATTTTATCTGAAACTTTTGCAATCCCCTTTCAAACACATGTGGGTGTCTCTATCATAACAGACATGCCGTTACTCAGTTTGAGAAAAAATTGTGCTTAGGAAGCACTATGATACCTCAGTGGTTTAAGATTTCCCAGAAATAATAAGCTTGTCAGCAAGAAAGAATGTGCAATTAGTGCTTTTGTCAGAAAGCTTTCCAGTGGAAGGGTAACCTTAAGCTAAATGTAGGAAATGTAGAGTCTAAATGTATGTCCTTAAATGGCAGCAAAGAACTAGACTGTTAAAGGCTTTGTCCTTTCAAGGTATCTTGGCTAGGACATTTATTTCACCTAAAATTGAAAAACCAAATGTTTGATTTAATAGGTGGTAACTCATCTTTCAAAATTTTCAAAATAATCTGGTTTAAAAATGGGATTTAGGAAATTTTTCTTTTGTCCTGATTCCAGCCAGGACAGTGTTAATTTTGGCAGTAGCCAGGAGGGAGAAGGAACTCCTTCCTCATGAGAAAACATAAGGGAGGAAGCTGTGGACTGGTGCAGGCTGAGGTCATGTCACATCGAGTCAGGCTCAGTGAACATTTTGTATTGAATCACTCGCTCTTTCCTATACTTTTGTTGTTAATATTGTTGCTGTTACTATTCATTTTCTTACCTTATCGATGTTATCAGTAAATTTTTCTGATCTCAACCTGCGACCTTTGTCTTTTGTGCCTCCAGTTCTCCACTCTGGCCACTCATGGGGAGAGGGTGGAAGAGGGAGAGGGGGAGCAGGTGAGTGGCAGTGTAGTTTGGAGAGTCTTGGTGGGAAGACTATATTGAGGAGTACCGTTCCTAAACCACAACAACTATGAACCCAGTTAGTGAAACTTTAAAATTACCTCTTACTACTGATCATCACCGGAAGCAGTTCAGATTTGAGTCTTTAACTGGTTTGACAACCATGAAACTAAAATAATTATCTGAGTAAAAGGCAGATTTTAACTGCAATTGATTTAGTTAATCCATGCAACTCTATTCACACTAGGGGCTACTAATGGATGGAAAAAGGAACTCAAGCTATGTATTGCTGTTTCTTTAGAAACAGTACCATGGATCACTGACCCTTGCACCTGGATAAATCATATGGATGCATATTTGTCACCAGCAGTGCACTGGCTTGCATTTTGCTCATTGTCATTTGTTATAGCTTTTTGCAAACATTAGGAAAGTCTGGTCTGTGCTATAGCCATTGATTATGAGGGATGTCACTCCAAACAAGTCTAGAATGGTGCATGCTATAGCAAACACAGTATTTGAACAGTACCTCTCATTTGACCAAGGGAAGCAGCTACTTTATAAAAGGCAAAAGAAATCGAGTTGAAGATGACAATGCTTCTAAGTTTGTTATCACAGATTATGATGTATATATCTGTGTATGAAAAGGTGAAAGATCTATACAATTGAGAAAAAACCCCCACAATTGCAGACAATAGTATCTCTAATATTCTGAATATAGTGTCCTTTAATTTCAATAAATCTGTTAATAAGTGGATTGCCCTACCTGGAGAGAATAGATCTAACTCCAGTGAAGAAAGAGGTTTGTCATATGTGAAACTGCCATCCTGTCTTTTGATATTGCACTATGTAATACATACAGATTCACTTCACGTTACTAAACCTTCAGATAAAAGTGTTACTACCCTGCAAAGGTGCATATTATTTTTAGCAGTACTCTATGTCTGTCTACAGGTAAACATCTGACAGGCAAAATGGTAGTCAGTGGCACTTACCTTTATGTTACTGTATTTGTGTGCTTTGCAGAAAGTACAAACATAACTGAAAACTGTGAATAGCTTTTTTGGTAATTCTTTGTATTGGTTCTTCTGGAGCTGCACGGATGAGGAGAGTGTATCTGTAGTTTGAGAGACTTTTTGCTACATAGCTTAACAATACTAAATGTTAGTTTTCCCTTATCAACCACTGTTTCCTGCTTTCTTGACATATGCATTCTGAAAAATAATGTGCTAATAATGTGCTTTCCTTACCTTTGATAAAGTGCAAGTTGCACCTTATTGGGCTCTCTCCTGGGACCCGTCAATTCTGAGAGACAATTACACAGCTTCCACTGCATCAAGATTTCTCATGTGCCCTGAAGAGCAGAACTCTGTGTATCTGCTGAGAATAAAGGTACCACTGACAGGATTATCATGAGAGAAACCAAGCTGTTTAGGATGCAAGGTGAATTACACAATTAAAAAAAAAAAATCAATGAAAATTTTAAGTACTGTATCTATTTTACCTTGACAAAAGAAGTACAAGAGAAGGTTTACAGCTTCTGTACAGCCAAAAAATAAAAGTGTATAACTAGTAGTATGTCTTGACTCAGACAGAACTGTTGTGGGAATGCAGCCAGCCAGGTCAGGGGCAGCAGGGAATAATGGCATAACAACAGTAAGAGGTGTAAATTGGTCGTGACACTGAGTCACCAGGGTAAGGAGCTGCAGGAGGAGTGGAATGGAAACGAAACTGGTGAAGGGTCTGGAGCACAAGACCTGTAAAGAGTGGCTGAGGCAGCTGGAGTTGTTTAGCCTGGAGGAAAGGAGGCTCAGGAGTGACCTCATCATTCTCTACAACCTGACAGGAGGTAGTAGCCAGGTGGGGGGCAGCCTCTTCTCCTAGGCCATTAACAACAGGAGGAGAGTCCCTTAGTCTTAAGCTGCACCCAGGGAGGTTTAGGTTGTACATGAGGAAGAATTTCTTCACAGAAAGGGTGATTAGATATTGCAATGAGCTGTCCAGGGAGGTGGTAGAATCACTATCCCTGGAGGTTTTTAAGAAAAGATTGAATGTGTCACTCAGTACCATGGTCTAATTGACAAGGTGGTGCTCGGTCCTGATGATCTCTGATGCCAACCTAATTGATTTTGTTGTTTTGTGATTCTGTGATCTTTAAACAGCTAGAAGTCTCCAGATCACAGACCCCTGTTCTTATGGGAGACTACCTGACATGTCCCAGGAGTGGAGCTTTTCTTTAACCACTACTCACAAAAAAAAAAAAAAACAAACAAAAAAAACCCAAAAAAAACCACAAACCCAAACAAACGAACACACAAACAAAAAAAGCAAACCAAAAAAAGTAACAAAAAAAAACCCAAAAAAACCCAAGAAAGAATTCATTAGCAATGAGATAAACAGGGAAAGTCATAGCTGCAGCAGACATGGAGCAAGGAAATATTAGATTCTAAGGGGAGTGAGGAGAGCAAGTAGTAGCACAGTATAGATCCTAGGATTCTGGAGAACAGATTTCAGCTTTTCAGTAAACTAGTAGGCGGGGCTTGATGGGAGTAAAGGAGTTTAGGACAGGTCTTTAAGGACTTTATCATTCTAGTGAAAGACTTGCTCATCCCAATATTGAGGAAGATGATTAGGCTTACAAAACTTTGTTAAGCAAGGAACGTATGACTCAACTATAATGCAAAAAGACTTTTTTCAGGAGGTAGAAGTAAATGCAGGCTACAAGTAGCACTGTAACAACATATTGCCTAGACATACAGGAAAGATAACAAGAAAGCCAAGCTTAGTTGGAGATCATACTTGAGTGGGATCTAACAGGAAGAGCTTGTGCTGCTACACTAACAAAAAAAGAATTGAAAAGGAGAATGTAGGCCTGAGTGCTGAGAGTGATTTAGTGACAGCCGGTGAAGGTAAAGCTGAGTTAGTGCCTTCTTTGCCTCAGCCTTCACCTACAAATTGTTCCTTGAGCTTCTGTATATATAGATAGGGTTTGAGGAAAAGCCTCATCAGTGACGGAAGAGGACTGATGCAGAGATCTGTTGAGCAACCTTGATCTACACACAAGACCTTATGAGAGGTATCAAAGAGTGCCTAAAGAGCTTTATTTGTCTTTCTTTCAGATATTCAGATTTGTAAATTCTCATTCCTTCCTTTGATATGTTACACAAGGAAATCTAGGGCAAACAGCCTGCAGCAGCAGATGAAATAAAGGGATTAAGTTCAATACTTCATCTACTGCCATTAGGCAGTATAGATAGTAAAGCTACGAAAGGAAAATCTGATAGAATTCTTGGCATAATTTCAATATCATTCTTGTTTATTCATATAAATATGTTGGCTTTCCTTGAAATTAGGATATTAAGGTAAGAGAGTTATTATCATAAAACAGTTTTGCTTTATGAAAAGCATATTAACATCCAATAAATATTTTTTCTTCCCCTGCCAGTTTTTCAGAGTGTATTAAGACAGCCATTTGACAGTTAAGTCATTCATTATTCTTAACCTTATGTCACACAATTGTTGATGAAGAAAGGCTCTCTTTCTTAAGCCTTGAACTTTCCATTTCCTTATTAAATACAGCAGAAATTTCAATTTTACTAATGCCAGCAATATTTATGAGATTATATTCCCAGTGATTTTGAATGAATGATAACTGACATTTGGAGATGCTATTAAGTGGTTAGATCTCAAATTAGATAAGATTAACAAGTATTACCTAGAAATTCTGTCACATATTGACCTCCTAATCCTATGCACTGAGCAAATCAAAACAAAAATTCTATTCCTGCTTTAAGAAGCTAGTAGAAGAAGTAGATATAACAGGCATATATACAGCTTGAAAAATGGAAGATATATGATTTTATATGATGAAATAATTTCTTGAAGGGCTTTTGTAATTTGTTTAATTACTTTAAACACCTGTTTGTTATATGCATTTAGTGCATTGCAGCATTTTGGAAGGCTATGTTCTAGCAAATCAAGTGCATATTTTGTCCATATACCTCCCACTACAACATTGTTCCTGTTTGTCTGATTAATTAAAAAGAATAAAGCATTGTGATATCTCAAAAAATGCTATAATACTCTTTATTTTTTTAATTTCGTCTCTTGAGAAAAGATGCTAATTTTGAACAATCTGAGTACCCCAGTATTATAGTAATTATCTGACCATATTTTGTGGTGTTTTTTTTTAAAAAATTTGTCCAGCAAAGAAAATTAATTTTACCAGATATGAAATGCACTGTTTTATTAAAAAATCATATCATTTTCCTATCTCGATTTTCTCTTGAAATATGCATACTATCTGTGACTCACTGATAGAGTTTCGTAGTTTAAAAGTACACTTATGCTACTTATTAAACCTCTGTTTTTTTAGAAAAATACAATCTTTGCTCTCAATATATTTGTTTATTTGGATGTGAAAAACTACATGCTAGGGAATTTTCAATTTTAAGAGAATGGCAGTTTGAATAAAACTATTCAATCCTTTTAACAAATTTATAAATAAATGTTCTTGTCTTGTAAGAATAGAGTGACGTGGCAACTGGGCTGTAATAGAAAAGACAACAAATAGTCATTACTAAAATGCTGGAAATGCCATCCAAATTAGAGAAGGGGTGCCGACCATGGTGCTTTATCACCAGTAGCCATAGTGGGAAATACTGCCTCAGTCAATGACATGAGCTTGGCAATGTCCAATGGCCTTATACTGCCCAGAGCCCACATCAGGCATCATCATTCCCTTTGGACAACTCATCCCTCTGAACAGGAGCCTTGGGTATCAGCTCCTGAGCTACCACAATTACTCTGCCCTGTTAATAAAGCAAACCAGCTTTGGCTTACATTAGTATTCAATTTAAGCTGTGTTAATTTAGCTGAAAGCTGTGGGTTCAGGGACCAATTAACAGTCCGTTCAGATATTCGTACCTCAAGGGTGGTACTATCAGTTAGAAGGGTCTGAGAACTGGAGGCAAGATTGGTAATATCCATACATATTCCTTAGAGATCTGTGTTAAGCTGTTTAAAGGATGCATGCAATTGTTAATACATTGGTATTTATCTCCCATAACCTTCATATTACTTTGTTTAAGCTGTTGTGCAGGGTAAACAGTTATTCACACAGGATTAATAAGAAAATGATATGTAGGTGACATAATTTATAGTCCATAAAGAGGGTTGCTTTTGTTATTAAAGATGGCAATATAATCTAAAAAGGTAATAGTATATAAAAGCAGTAGCAAATACCTGTATAGGTTCTTAATGAAATATTTAAAATGAAGAAAGTACAGAATTTTTTTCAGAAACACCCTTTAAATATGTTCTCACATGTTAATAATACTTTGTGGTCAAATATCTAGGTCTTTTCTAAGACAAAATTTGCCTGAAGCTTACTTTGAAACCTAGCAGGTTTTTTTGCATCTCAGTTATGTGTATTTTATCGCACAGTTTCATGTGGAGATGAATATCTATTTTGCAGTTTCATTTTTGATTGTTTATTGTAATAAAACCATCATTTTCTGGTGATTGGTGTGTTTTGAATCAATAAGTAGATTAAACCCAAATTTCATTGTCAAAGTCTTGTGATTTCCAGATGCCAGACAAGTTTTAAACAAAAAAACAGAATGAAAGCAAGCTGCTTCCAACTGGCAGAGAAAACCCTTATTAACCATCCCAGAATTACTGCTTTTTAAAAGCTGATTAAAAAGTAAGATTTTTCATTAAATGCTTCCATTTATAACAAAAATGCTTCTATTTATAACAAACACATTTTTCCAATTCCCTCCCTCTGTGAAAGAATTCCATTTCCAATTGACACAGGTAAATTTGCAAGCATAACCAAACAACATGAACTAAGAATGAAAAATGTGGGTGTTTTTTATTTGGTTGTTTGTTTGGTTTTTTTTGTTTTGTTTTTTTTGTTTTGGTTTGGTTTGGTTTGGTTTGTTTTTTAACAAAATGATGAATATAAAATTTGGGAGAGTTAAATTGTGATTCTCTATCAGTTACGATATAGTAAGGGGTCTGGGGTGAATTTCAGAATGGAAATCCAACTATCAGGTAGGAAGAAGCACTATAAATTAATTGCCATCTAGAAAAAATATTCCATCTCTTAAGTGGCTGCCTCTTGCTGGGTTTAATCTGGATTTTTGAAGCAAGTGGGCACTCAGCTATCTTCTGTTATTTCTGTTTTCTGAATTTTTGTTTAGATTTTATTTGCTAACTCTCTGAAAGGCTTCCCTTCCATTTTTTTCCCTGTCATCTCATTTATTAGATGCTTCAGAATAGGAAAATGATTTGCTGTTATTGTCTACAGTGTCTGCCACCTAATATAAGAATGATTGTCTGTCAAGATGATGTTCTGCATGTTTCTTAGCATCCTGTGGAAGAAGACATATCTAGGATTTGTGAAATAAGGCAGTATTTAATTATCATTTAAAAAAAAATAAAAAATCCAACCTCCTTTCTGGTTGCATTAGCCCAGCTGCAAAGCTTCCAGTGCATCAATTTGTTTTGTGTTGCCATTTCAGTTGTGTCCATTTCAGATGAGATTGTCTTTAGAAGTTGATGGCTTTTTAATGTTTTGATTATCAAGCGTTTGTTGGTTACAGTCACAGGCTGCCATTTAATAGAGTGTATTTTATCTTCATATTTGTATGAGATGGAGACCACTCAGATAGGCATTAGCCCTTTGCAGGTTTGTTCTTCTCTTAATGGAAATATCATCTCTTGGATCACAATTTATTTGTTTATTTGTGCATTAATTGGTGTAAAATTCAAATTTTTAATGTTTACCACCTCTGTTTCACTCTTTCTTTTATAATGCACCACAGCAAGCTGCTATTTTGTCTAATACCATTTTTTCTATTGTTCAAAGTATCACAAGCAATTGATCATTGCTTTTCCCAGTAATTTATTTCTCCCTGAAACCTTGCCTTTCTATGTTGACTGTGTGCCACTGGCCAAGTAAACTGCTGTCCACAGTGGAAGGTTTGAATAAGTAGAGAAATTAATTAATATGAGCTGTACTTAGACTGCTGTTTGTGAGGGTGGGAAAAAAGTATCAGAAACAACGGATCTTGGCTTAACCTCTGGAGGGTTTCTCTGCAACTGATAAAGAGAACAAGTGCACACTCCCCGGCAATTTCAAACCCATGGGCTCCCTCTCACTGTCTTTGTTCCTTTACTCACTTTCAGGAAAGCACCTAAATAAGTTTGCTGTTCTGAGCTGCATTTGCAGCAACTTCACTGACTGTTCAAAGAAACAGAGAGCCTCCCTGAGCTGAGGGAGACCTTTGCCTTCCCTCCTTTCCTTGTTCCCTCCTCCCTCTACTCTTTGATCTCTATAGATGAGCAATCTCATGAAGGCGACAGTCTCAGACAACTCCACTTAGGGCCTAAGAGTTAAAATCATTTTTTCTCAAGTTTTTTTTTTTTTTTTAATTGGTGTTTTCTACCCTTTCATGCTGTTTCTTCACATCTTTTTTTCATATCTGATGGAAGCAAAAAGCTCACCTATTAAATCTATTTTTAATCACTTGGGAAAGACGCTGCCTCTGCACTCAAGACACAACCAAGTACCCATCTCCCTACTGACAGAGACTTAAATCTGTGGCCCCTTTCCTGAAATTTATAGGAACTCATCTGTCTTTGATTTTCTAACCTCAGCACTTTTGATAAGGTAATCCTGCCAGCAACACCTTTTATTTAGATTTCTATTTGCAAGAATTTATCTTCTTACACTGAAACTCTTATTGTGGTTCAAAGGGAACACACCATGTATATGGAACTAGGAATGTGTTAGTCTTTTTAAAGCAATAATTTCTAATTAGATACTAAAAATTCATTGTATTTTTTATTTCAGTCTGATCACTATAATATCTCTTCTCACAGGTAACAAGCACATTTATCACCTGCCCCTACAGATGTAGATCCTGGGCTTGATTTGACAGGTCTGCACAGGGAGTTAGAGTCTCTCACTCACAAATATATATGAAAAAGGCAATCATCTGAAGTCTTCCAATTTTTTTTATAGCATTCAGAGCTTAAGAATTTGATCAAAAAAACCATCTCAACTCACGTATAGTGACATTTTTGAACAATTAGTAGATTTCCAAGACTGATCATTTGCCTGGAGTGGAAAGCAGTACCTTGATTACTTGTGAGTTGCAAAAAGTGTTCAGGCCGTGTGAGCTGCGATCATTCCCCATGTTTAATGGGAATTCTGAGCTCTGAAATGTAAAAAGAATTGATCAACCTATTGGATTAGCACGTCCCTGACCTACCATGCAGCATTTATATTAATGAAAAGTGACATGTTGCTTTAACTCAAAGATGTGTTTGCTTTTAGGTAATTTGCAGATAGTGCCAACACATTTTAGGAATGCATCAGAGAAAAGGAAAAGCCTATTTCTGGATCTCTAATTCTTTGAACTGTTCTGCCAATGCCATCTGTGGTTTGTGCACTGGTATTTCAGAACTCGTCAGTTTTGACAGGGGTAGCTTTCTTCTCTACTGACCATCTGTCACAGATGCAGGAACCTGAACACATTATTTATTCTATAAATTGAAACTTCAGTTGGACTGGTGTGCTGGTTTACTACTGTCTGCTTTGGGCCCATGTCTGGGTTTCCGCCACCCCACTCCTTTTTTTTTTTTTTTTTGGTGACATTCAGAAATGAGTGTGTGGATCTTAGTTGTGCCTAAGTTGTTCCATCCTGTAAAATGGAAGGGAAAATGCTACAGTAGGTTCCCTTTGATTGATTAAGCAGTAATATTTGTAGGAAGAAGTCTTGAACAGCTTGTTTGTTCAGATCAGCAGCAGAGACAGCCTGCAGATGATTAGTTCCACTCATGCCCATATGTGTCATGGCAGTAAATGCTGATTATTACTAACAGTTTAGTAGGAGAGGAAGCTAATTGAACAACCATCAAAACCAAATGTATATTGATTTTTTTAAAGTGTGTAAATAACAAGGGGTCTTGTTCATGTTTTCGTTTTTGCTTTTAAAGGGAGAAAAGTTATGCAAATACATGCAAAAGTCTCTCTAGAGTGTTATTGGTTATCATGTGTCACAGTTTTCCATTTTAACAAGCTGTCTTTTTTAAACAAAACTTAAGGACTAGATTTTCAAAAGTGCTGTACACTAGAGAGACCTTGAGAATGTGACAGATTCATTTCACGGTGGTTTTAGGTTTCAGAATTGTGGATTTATTCCATAATGGGACTAAAATAAAATGTTTTCCAATACTGTTATTAAAATGGACGGACTGGAAAGAATGATTTTTTTTGCCCCTTATAAGTTCAGTCCCAGTTTCCACTTCAGACTATTATTTGCCATCTTTCCAGGATACAACAAGTCAAAACAGATAAGATTTCTTAGAGAAGTTGTTTATTTCCATGATTGCTGTGGTATTGTAAGTGAGCAACTGCTTTTTATGTTGTCACTTCAGTCATCATACAAACAGAATGCAATTTCTAAGGTAAGGTTTCTTAGGTCTGTATGTAATTTCTAAGACTGCTTATAATGCAAAGCCTATAGCTGATTTTTAATCTTTTAGTCAAGGCCTCACAATGCAGACTGAAATACATAAATTGTAGAATTTTCCATTAAAAATGGTAATGATTTTACTAAGTAAAACTGTAACTCCACTGTTATCACAAATTAGTTTTTATCAAGGGCTGGAATACTAGGTGGGAAGTGATAGTAACCTATGTCTTCCTAACTCTTGAAAGTTATCATTATCTTTGCTAATATGAGGATCTTGCCTTGTCATACGCTTCAGCAGGATGTCTTCAGTGGCAACAGGCAAGAAGCAATAATATGTTGCCTCTGAAAAACACTTCGGAGTGCTCGTTATCTTGGATACTATCTTCAGATACAGGTTAAAAGTTCTTGGTTTTGGTTGGTTGGTTGGTTGTTTTTTTTTTTTTTTTTAAGAGAGGAACCATGGAAATCTGATAGTTTATGTTCTCCACCCTCCTTTAAGAAACAAAGTTTACTCATGTTACTCTGCTTCAGAATTTAGGGGAACTCCAGTACCATGGACATAATGTCTGCTTGAGCTTGTGGATAGTTGCATCAAGTTGTTCCGAGATGTATTCCTCTTTTGTCTCCATGAACATAGCCAGAGAATTTGAAGACCAATAATAATACTGGTTGAACTCAAGATTAATTATTTAATCCTGGCTCACTTACACTGCTGACTTGGCTGAAACCTAATAGCTTTTTATTCAAGCTCAGAACTGTTAATAACTGTGTTAAGTGTCTGTGGTTTTAACGTGTAGAATGCAGTAGACAGTATGTAATGGCTATGATTATCCATTAGTTCTACAAAAGATTTCCTTTGGGGAGGGGGGTGAGGAGAAGATAACATTGAAGTGTTCCCTGTAACTCTTTTTAAGCATATTCAAGAAAAAAAAAATGAACTGTAAATGAGTACAAAGAAGAGTTGTTAGGGTGAGCAGAGAAGCACAGTGTTTATTTTATAAGACAAAACTGGAAGCATCTAACCTGTTCATTCGAGAAAGAAAAACGAAAGGATAGAGGGTAAAGGTCTGTTACCAGGAGGCACAGTAAGTTGCAGAATGGGCCAGATACAGAGAAGAAAAATTAGCTGTTTATTCGAAACTACTCCTGGTGGAGAGATAAAGGGTTATCTAGATATTTCTTAAAATTGTGTTGGATTGTTTTGTTTGTTTGTGATGGAAGAAAGTAATATTTTCTGGTTGGTTGGTTGTTTTTGTAAGATTTTAAAAGTGTCTAAAAAGTTTGCTAGAATCTTTCTGGCACATTTGCAAATTGTATGAAAAAAATTTGCATGTAATCAACAAGCATTTTTTTTTCCCTGAACTTTACTAGAAACCTGTTTCAGAAGAGAGAGATGAGTTTTCAATTCCCAGAAGGCTTTCTTCACAAATTCATAATTCACTTTCTCAGCTGTGTTAAATGTTTGGCCAAGAGACTTCCAGCAGAATTTTTCTGTTCAAGGAGCTAAAATGCCTGCAGAGGAAGATAAGACTTTTTTTTTATGATGTCATACAATGACCTGCATGTTCTAACCCAGTGGAGACCTTTTTTGCACCTCAGGCATAGTGGTGGAAGAGGTGAGGATGCAGAGTTGTTTTTTGACCATTTCTTTTGGTGGTGGCTGATTTCGTTGTGGCTATGACAGCGTGTTACTGACGACTTGCAGGCTGCTATCACTTCACTGACTAGGGTGACCATTTGTGCTTTGAACACTTTCAAATCTCTTTGATAGTCAGCTAGCTTTTTAGCTGCGTCTTGATATAAGTCACTAGTGAAATGTTCACTGCCTGGATAGGGGGAGGCTGCAGTAGTGGTCGTGATGGTGTGGGAGAAGACTCCAGTTATTAAAATATCTCCAGTGTTGTGGGGATAAGTCCCGGTTGTAAGGGGATTCCCAGTATTGCTATAAGGGACCCCGGTGTCCAAGGGGGTCTCGCTTGCAGGTACCAGCACATGGGCATGGCCATCTTGTGGGCGGTCCCCCGGAAAGTGATTCGTGACTCCTCCCCCTGTAATAGTGATGTAACTAGGAGGAACGGGAAGAGAAGGGCTGGCCATTTTGTGGTTCCAAGGTGGTAGAAGGGGAGCACGCAGTCGCGGGACACGCGGTCGCACTGCCTTTTTGTGGGGTGCCGCTGTTTTGTGGGATCTGTCTATCTACTGCCACTACAGGGGCCCGACGCCGCCATTTCGTGCTGAGTCCCTATCGAGGGACCTGATTTCCCTCGGAATTTGATGGTTGTTGTGGAGAAGCGTTTGAGGGCTTTTTTAGCTTATTATATATAACAGTTCAAACAGGAAGCACTTTCCCCACTTCTTTGGTGATGGGAAGCGTCCCAAAGGACGAATCCCAAATTATCCCAAATCTTGTAATTAATCGGGATGTCGATAATATAATTACGTTTCACCATCCAATTACATAGAACTCGGAGGGACTTCTTTTCTTCTTTTGAATGGGGTGACTGTGTGACCTTAAAAAATATTTAAGGCGGTGATAGTTTTTATTTGCCACTTTCGACCCATGGTCGAAAAAAGCTTAAATGGGGAAAAAACTGGGATCTGGGGGCAGTTGTGGGGAGGTAGAGGAAGGAAAGTTTCTTCCCGCGGCTCACCTTCGATCCAACCGCTTGTCCGTCCAGGCGGTGGTTCAGTCCGTCCATCCAGTCGGCAGTTCTCCGGTGGTTCCCTCCGTCCATCCAGTCGGCAGTTCTCCGGTGTCAGGGGGTCAATCCTCCTTGCCGCTGGATCGTTGCAGAAGCTCTCCGTGGGGTAGGATCACCGAGACAGGGATCGCTCCTTGTCCCCGCCGGGTTCACGGGGAGGGGACGTCGAAAGCTTCGCAGGGAAACACCGGACCCGAGTGGCTGTGGCCTGCAGCTGCCACAGGCGAAAGCCCTGTGGTAGCGACCCTTCGACTTGATGCAAGCCTCTGGAGCAGCCCCACCAGCAATTTAGGGCACCATTTGTCATGTTCTGAAAGGGGCAGAAAGGACGAGCCACTCTGATTTTGGGGTGCAAGCAGGAATGGCCACTTTATTGATGGGACTTTTATAGGTTCGGATCGGAGGGGTCGGGAACTTGGGAGGAGTAAAGGGCGGACTTAGGGCAGAACGTGACACATAAGGGAGGGAAGGGTGGTAACCGCGACATACAAGGGAAAAACTGGGGGTGGCCAGCCTTATAAGGGAACGGTGCACTGTGCCTACAGGCTGGCCAGTAAGAGGATGGGAATACAGCAACCAATCACAACAATTGAACAATAGAAATGAAATAAAAATGGAATAATGCCTATTCTAATACAGAATCTTGCTAACTGGCTAACAAGAACATTTTAAAACTATTAAAATGGCAGAAATGGCGACCACGGGTCTGTTTCACACGGATTGGGTCCGGCCCCAGCCCTGGTCAGATCTCTCTTTAGTTTCATTTTCTCTGGGTCCCAGTGCTGACTCTGTGTTCTGCTGCTTCCAGCTTGCAAAATCCTCTGATGGTTCTCCCACAGGAGATCAGATGAATATTTGACTTTTATAGTTTTAAAAGCATGAAATAAAAATCTGTTAACTCTCCTCTTTCCCTGTACTTAACATGTGATTAAGTAATAGGGAAAGTCCTCAACTGCATAGGAACACAAGAGATGAAGCCAAGAAAAATTCATGCTCTTCTAAATGTTGCCTTAAGGAAAGGGAAAAAAACTTTCCAAGACAACTTTATGTGGGTAAAGTAGAGAAGAGTTCTTTTACTTATAGGGTTTTGGGGTAC
>JAWWMP010000081.1:73269666-73282045 GCA_035047865.1 Dendrocincla tyrannina | reverse complement strand
TGCAAGCTACTCTATATGTGAGAAACTACCTAGAAGTATAAAAATCTACAAATTCATGAAAACCCTAAGGCATCATAAAGACTAACAGTTCTAACTGTGCATCTGACTGATGCAATTACCTTTTTATAACTTATATTTCTGCAATGTAGTTTTCTGTCATAAAATGAGTGAACTAATTTCTGTATATTAAAAAATATTTAGATATCAACTATGTTTTTCCTCAACTTCAAAATATCAATCTTTGTGTCCCAACTATTTTCAGTGACTTCAGGTAGAATGTTTGTCTTTGTCTGGCAGTAGCTATTGAAGAAATCTTTTTTTTTTTTTTTTTTGCATTTAGGTAATCATAGAATCACAGAATTCAGCTCCTTGCAGGGCTATATAAAACTAAATCATACAGCTGAGAACACTGACCAGATGCTCCTTGAACTCTGATAAGCTTGGTGCCAATAAAAATTGTATGCCTTTATATTAGTCCACATTGAATTACATGAGTCAATATTTAGCTTTATACCATGTCTCTGCTCATGCAGGCAATTATTTCCCTTCTGCCTTGCACTGCCTACCCCTAGTTTAGAATGGTTTAGAAATGCCACTCTTCTATTTATCCTTTCTAAGAAATTTGAGTTTAGTAAAGAGTAAGCCAAGTTACACAAGGCTGGCAGGATGGAATGGAGCACTGCAGTCCATTTCTTAATAAAAAATCTGGGTACTAAGCAGACTACTTGTTCAATTTTCTCTGTCTCTTGGACACAGGTTATTTGAAGACTGTGGTACAGTAAAACACAGCTTAGAAAAAGCTTTGGTGCCTCTTGGTATTCCACAGTAAAGTAGTTGAATCATAAAAACTGTCATTTGGCACTCTGTATTGACCATTTAATGAAATTAATCTTACCTTTAAGGGAAAAAAAAAAAAAAAAAACAAAACAAAAAAACCCCTTGACTATTTATATTTTGGGTTCTTTATTTTAACTAATGTAATCACTTTGAGGGGGAAAAAGTAATACAGATTAAGTGTCAGCAAAACTCCACACATTTTTTTTGAAATGGATATGAATTGGGCTAGAAAGATGTTGAGCCTCCCATGCATAATTTTAGTGTTTGTTGGGTATTTTGTTTGTTTGTTTGTTTTTCATTCTACTTCTTGGTAATATAGATGTTCCAAAAAGTCTGAACTTCCTTTTTTAATTTTTTTTTTAATTTTATTTATTTATTTTCCACAAATGGAGACCATTCAGAAGTTGAAGCTCAAGGAACTCTTCTTTCATACTTTGTGCACTGTTAGCTTTGCTTGCAACATGTATGTAATAATTTATGTAATAATTTAAGGATAGAACTTACTCCAGAGTCTTGTAAAACTGCAAGACAGAAGTTGCATCAACCTCAACCGAACACATGCACATTGCCATCTCCTCTTCATCTCCACAGTGGTCTTCATCTAAGCTTCGTTTCATCACTGCATCCATTTTTTTCTGTTATCCATTCAATATCCAATAATTTCTAGACTCCTGTGTGCCCAGAATATTATTGTTGATTTTCCTGTAAATTCAATTTCACTCATGGTGTAAACATGGGGGTTTGAATAATTTAATCCTCTAGGAAGTTCTCAGAATATCACTCCTAAAATACATTAAGATAACTGAAACCCTTGGGTGCTATGCAGAAAAGTGTTCGATGTTCATAAAGTGCCTAGCAGGTGATTAAGTGCTAATGTGTCTACTCACAGCCCCAGAGATAGCCCAGTTACAATAAAGAAGCAAGAAGTAGTTGTCAATTGCCAGCACAGTTTTTTAGGTTTTTTTTTCTAAACTGAGATTGTGTACCTTCTATGTTTCAAAAGCTATCCTTCAGATCGGTCAGTTATTCCAGCTGTTGAAGAGACATTGAAGACTCAGATCTCACGGGGTTTTGAAGTACTAAAAGTTGTGGTTTTATTCATTCTGAAAATTGTATGTATATTTGAGAACACAGTGAACTTTCCTTTATGCCACAGCTTCAGTGATTTTACATCATTGCTTGAATTTAATCTGAAAATATATCTGTTGCCTTCCTTCAATTCTTGCTCTTTCTGATATTAATAATTCTTCTTTAAAGTTGGTTTAACTTGTAATCATAGTGTTCAAGCAATACTTTCAAACTATAAACTAAAACTGTCCAGTGTTATGTTTGATTGTAATAAGATAAAAATTGAACATTCTGAATTTCATTGGTAGATAAATCCACAGTTAATAAAGCTTATTCCTTCCAGACAGACATATACTTGGAGGTTATATTGTTGTTTGTTTCATAATAAGCGTCAGGAGAAAATGCACGAGGGAAGTACTCGTGTTCACTATACTGTAGAAATAATTAATTCAATAGAGCATCATTATCACTGAATAGTCCCAACTGTCTACAAATAATATATCCCAGTGCAACATCTCTTTATACTTTTCAGCCTTTGTTTGATCTGAGTGGTTAACTTTCCAGCAGTATTACTACTCCTACTATATGTATGAAGTGAATAATCAATATGAGAGTTGAAACATTACATAATAATTAAACATCTTGACAACTTGTGCTCAGCAATCTCTGCTGGGATCCAATGGCTGGATACAATAAATGGTTTGCAAATAAATTCTGTCATCTCTGAGTTGCTCTTGCCTTCAATGGTGAGGTTTATGGATTTATTGAGGTGGTTTTTTTCTAAGCTGTGAGAAAATTAAGAATTCAAACGTTATCAAGACATGAATTTCCAAGATTTATTACCATACTTGCAGTGCTTCAGCTACTCTTGGATAAACACTTCTGTGGTAGAAATTAATGTAGTCATATCTATTTCTGACTTCTATACATATCCTTTTTAAATTGCTGCAAATTACACGCAACTAATTATTGGCAGCATGCTGTGCAGAGGCAACCTGCATGCTTGATGCACTATATTTGCTACAAGATTAAATGAATTAACGCTGTAAAATTAATGGTACAAGGTACCTCTTTGTTCAGCTCAAACCATAGAAATCAACTGTGCCAACTTTTCAGCCCAAGCAAAATATACATCTGTGTCCAGGATGGAGCTTTAACTCTAATACTGTGCTAGGAGGCCACGCTGCTAGCAGTCTTAATAATAGGAACAAACCTATTTTACTGTGAGGAAATAGCTCAAGTCAAACAGCTCCTGCAGAAGAGGCTAAAAGAGTGTAGGCTATTTATATGTGCAATTAAAATAAAACACAAGACTCAGCTGGTTTGAGAGTCAGCTCTCATCCTACTATTTGCCCTGCCCTTGTGGGATTAAGAACATCTCCAGTCAATTTAAGAAATAGCTCTGGAAATGCAAAATATTTAAAAAAATATTGGCTATTTTCTTTGTTGACTCATCAGTAACTGAGGCATTTGTTTTTCATAACATCCATCTGTCACTAAAAGCAGTTTGCCACCCAGAAATACACTAATGTGTATCCGTGTCTAAAAGTATATAATCATGAGTAAATTGATGTTTCTGAATAATCCAATTCATACTCACTGAAATAGAAACCATGCACAGCTCTTCAACAACATTGGGAAAAAAAAGAAAAATAGTATCTTAAGATCAAAACTTGCCTCAACTAATTTAGTGAGCTTTTTTGAAGAAAGTCAAATAGTTTTCTAGTCAGCTTTCCAAGTCTATTCTAGACTACTTTTATAGGTGTAGGAAGCTGTCGTGAATCCAAAAGTTAACATTACAATGATATCTGTGCCAGTCCAAAAACTTGGAGTATCAGGAAGATGCATTACATATAGTAATGTGTGTGTGTATGGAAGTAATTTCCTGGAGACAAGTTCACTTCATTCCATATATAAACATATTTCAGTCTTTATTCCTCTTTTGTCCTCTCTGGATTTCCTTGTCTCTTACCCTTACTCTTCCAGCCTCCAATTGCTCTACCACCTCTCTGCTCTGGTGCACTTACTCTTATGCTCAGCTTACCGTCCTGTGATTCGTTTTTACTGTCAAGACTCTTAGTTGAGATAGTTGGAGATGAGGACTGCAACAGGGAGCCATAGCTGTGTATCTCTAATGCACAGCAGTGATGGGAATACTCCATGGTGGAGTCTTATGCCAGGACGGTGAGGTGTGTGAGGACCAAAGAGCAGCATGGTGACATGCACGTGCCAGGCATACAGAGACATTGTCATGTGGGAAGTTGTCAGTGGCATTGCATAGGATGGGCTGGTAGAGGTGAAGGAGCATGTATTATGCATTCTGTTAATGTGGATTGACACAGGGCAAGTCAAAGGTACTAGAAAGTAATATTAGCTTCTTGTTGGAAGAAGAGAAAAGAAAAATCCCCCTTGGTCAAATAGAACATGTGGAAAGACTGTGTAATACTACCCTAAATAATATATATTTTTAATTATTATTTTATAGAACACTTCATTAATGTTCAATATTAGGTCAATATTATGCTAAAGGGAAAAAGTGCACTCCTGGTAATTACTGTCCTATAAACCTAAATCCTAAAATTAACGTGAAAGTTTTTAACACAAAGTCAGGAAGAGTCTAAGGCAATTTAAATTACTTTTTCTTAAGTAAATGAATACTGGAAAATCAGAATGCCAAAATTCTCTGAATTTGCACAGTTCAGGTAAATTGTTTATCTGATTACTGAAAGGGACAGGAGTCAAATACATTTAAAGTAATGGCTGAGAAACAGACCTCAAATCACACTAGATTTCTAGCTCTTTGTATAATACATCACTTCCTATGAATGATCATTCATTAATAATCAACAAGGAAAACAAATTGAGCAGCATATTAATGTAATTCACAAAAGAGAGCATACATATATTATTTTGATTTACATGAGATGAATCTTTTGAGATGATTTAACAAGAAGAAATATTATTGATAAGGGATTATTTAAACTACTTCATCAGCACATTATTAAAGGCACTATATTTTATTTCAGAATACTTTAATATTTATCCTCAATAAGCAAATTCTACATACTATGCAAAATGAAAGCAATGAGGATGTTTTACCTGTAAGTTAAATTCAGTGTTGAACTTAACCTTTATGACTTATTCCCCTTATGTCACCATTTATTCCTGTATTGGATCTTTCATTGCTTCAAATTAGACTCACAGGCTGCTTTTCAATAGAAATTTTCTCTTTCTTTTTATATTACCTTTGTTTATATATTGGTTGTAGGTGTCTTCCTTCTGTACATAATTGTTTATTTGATGTTTAGGAAAGCCATACTGCAGTCAAACTGCAACACCCTTGAAAATGTATTGCAAGCAAAGTTTTACACTATACATTTTCAATTTAATTGTTTGGTTTTGGGTTTTCTTCAAGATAATCAACTCCAATCGTGTTGCAGCTGATCACAAATAGTGTCCTGTGCCACGGTTCATTTGTATCTCTCAACTTTATAGGACAAAGTATTCCGTGAATTAAACTTTGTTTTGTGAGCTCATTAGGAAAGAAAACAAACACAACATCTAACAATTTCCTTAGTACAGAGTTGTCTAATATATGAATTCACTAATTCATCACTTAATTCAGGAGGTTTCTAATACAAAAACTCTCTAACCTGCAACATGCAATTTGTGTACTAGCTACTTAGCTGATGGTAAGGCTGCTCATCCTTCCTCCCCCATCATAGTGGGGGTGTTCCCTGTATCACACTGGGAAGCACAAAAGCTTCAGTGGTCCAGCTGCTTTTGGACGTTAGTCAAAAACTCTTCAGGGTAAGCTGCTATATTTATACCTACCAGCTTGGAAGTTTGGTCTATACTTTTTCCATTAGTTAGCAGATTCTGAAGAAACTGTCAGGAAACTGATACACAAGGATTATAGCTGCAGGAGACAGCAAGTGGCAGGTTATATTGGCTGCATAATAACCTTTAGCCCTTTCTGGCCACAGTCCTGACTGCATGTTGCTCTTCCTTTGACCCAGTGGCACTGCTCCCAACATGCACAAGCTGTATATTAACATGTAAGCAGGAGTTGAGAAAACAGTCACTTCTGCCACATGTTTTCCAAACTATTGTCAATAGCTAGGGGATGCAGCTGTATTTGTGCTATGTTCTTTATGCAAAAGAAAGGTTTCTGGGCCAAAGAACTTGCATATATTTGTCTTGGCTTCTTTTTCAATGCACACAACACAACACGACACAATAATTCTTTTTTCCTCAGATGATTTTTTCTTTTTTTTTTTTTTTACCTGTGATTAAAAAGCCCAGTTATTTTAAATAAAATTATTCATCTTTTAGAATGTGGATTCCTAGAGTATTTAATAATCTATGTACCATACAAATTATTAGCAAATTATTAGCAAATTATTAGCAAATGTGGCTGTAAATTTTTATAAAACTCTAGATTAAAATATCTGTAAATGAAGACAAATTTCAGAGAACTTTAAGAGGCTGCTAGGGAGACTTATCTCTAAAAAATTGAAATAAGTCCCATATCACCACGAACAAATTAAAAATCATTATTCATAGTTACAAAAAGTATAAGCAGTTATAGGGTAAGACTTTCTGGCACTGATTAAGACTCATAATGCCATTCTCTTTGAAGGCCACATAGGAAAGTAAGGGGAACTTCTGCCTTCAAGTTGTACACAGCCTAAATTTTACTTTGGGGAGCCAAAAAAGATAATATCAGCTTTTCCTTCAGTTGAGTGAGCAAACGAAAATTAATTGAAGCCACAGATCTAACTTTCTTCCTCCCCATATACCTTTATTGCAGATGCCAAGCAATCCATTATTCCACAGATTCTATGTCAGTTTAATGCACAATTTTGTCAAAGTGTCACAAACAATCAAGGAATAAGCAACATGCAGAGACTTTATAAGAGAAGACATCAGATCTGTCTTTTAATTATGAATTCTGTAGGTTGGTTTTGGTGATGTAAGGTGTATTTTTGTGTTTTATTTGCAAAGTTATTCTCTCCTTGATGGAAGGACATACAGAAGAGAGTATTTGGAAAGATGTCTGTACAAGTAGGGGGCAGAATTGTGTCCAGCAAGAAGGTAAGATCTGGTTATCTAAGGTAAACACACAGCTCATACCACTCTGACAGTGAAAGTCATTTCAATGTTATCCCTGCATTAACACTTTGAGAAAGGAAACATGGTCTAAGAGAAGTAGGAAAGTACTGGACTGGGCACGATTTACACATTAAATTGTGCTAGAGAAAGGAATTGACCACCGATTTTCTTGAGTTTCAGATATTTCTGTAGCTCTCCTAAATCTTTCCTACAGACCACACTCTCCTCTGCCTTTGTACAATAAAAGGAAGGATGAATTAGTTATGCTTTCCTAACTATCAGTGGTAACTTCAAGGAAACACAAGTGCACATTAAAACTGGGAACAGAGATCAGAGGCTTTGCAATGAAAAAGAGAGGATGTGAGGCATACAATTTTCCAAAGTACTCTTTAATATCTGTTACTTTGATATTTTACTACTTTACTTTTCATACATAAATGTTAGTCATATTGTATTACTCAAGGATATTTAATGAGGGAATTCCACCCCAAGTAGTTTAATTCAAACTATTTCATTTCACATTCAAAACTTTAGAATGCAAGTTTTCAGCTGTAGCATTTCATGGATTTGTATGCTTTCTTAGTAAATTTAAGGATAGCCATAGTATTTATGAACAGCTTCATCTGCTGCCAGATTTTCTTCTCACTTTATAGTCAATATTAGCAGCAGATTTACATTTCATTTTCTAGTACAGTGATCTACATTTATCCTTTTTTGTGCTTGATCTTCTATTCAATTCAAAAGAGCGTCCTTCAAAAAGCAGCTTCAAAGTCCACAAAATGCCACTGGCATGGGGAACAATATTTATCAAACTGCATCTTTGAGTATCGAATACAAATGGACAGAAAGCTTCACCTTTTTGAATGTATAAAGAGAAAGTGCAAGGGAATACCAGCTACATGCCTTAAAAAAAATTAGTGTTCATTCCTAATAGATATTTTATCAAAATTTCTTGTTTACCTTCTGTAAACTGAAAAGAAAGTAAAGGCTTTTTGTTCTTTTTTAATAAAAAGTATTCCTCAGGACTCTTTTAAAGCTTAAAGGTAAAGTAGTTCCATGTGTGTAGTAGTACCACCCACACAAAACTGTGTTGAAAGAAAAGTACTAATATTGCTGTGTCAGACCCTTGAAAGCGTCAAGGAAATTTGCCTGTGGCAAAAATTATGTAATGATTCAAGTACAGATTTTTGCATAATATATATAAGCAGTATAAAACTGTTTCCTGGGCAAGCTTTCAGTACCTGACATCTCAATATTCACCCACTTATTTAAGTACATAATTTCCAAAGATGAAAACTTTCAATGATTCTAGCTATAATTTATTCATTTGTTTAGAGCCTCTACACCCATTATAAGGTCAAGCTCTATAACTGAAATCTAAAATCTTTCATTCTGGGCTAAATTCTTTTGTCACCTATTGTAGTGAGTCAGAGGTTTCATGTCTGAGCAGAATCACAGAAAAAACTATAACATATTTCTCCAAGAGATTTCACATTTTTTTAATGGCTGCAGAAGTATTCTAAATTTTCAGGCGTTGAGTTTCTGGGCTCAACCTCTTGTTGATGAGCATATACTTTATCGTGAGCAAGCCCTCTGCTCATTAACCTTTGCCTTCTTGTCCACCCAATACTCATTTTTTCCTCATTCCTTTCTCACATGTAGGAGTTCCCAATCTCTGATTTTTCCTGGTTGGTTGGTTGGTTAGTTTGGGTTTTTTGTTTTGTTTTTTTATTTTAGTTTTCCACTCCCCATGTTTTTTCTGTCTTGATTTCACTCATCGCATTTAGACTGCCTATCTTAATTCTTGGTTATGGGCCTGGGTTTAAAGAAGTTGGAATAACCGTTCCAGGTAAATTATACCTGGAATTTGAAAGTTATCATGTTCTGCTGGAGAAAGAACTATTATTTTATTCTGTTGGAATGCTCCCCATGCTGCACAATTGAAGACAGAAGCTGTAAAGGAACAGAGTCTGTTCCTTGACTCTGTGAACAGAGTGAAGATCTTTTGAGATCTTGAAGATTTTGCAGCTAATGTGTGGTATCTGATGAGAAGATCATACCACAGATTTTGTAGGTTTGTACTGAACAAAATTTACCAGGGTTGCCAAGAGGCTTACCTTTTTGTGAAAAAAGATTTGGCATCCCTTGTATGGTTCAAGTTCTTGCTCCAATATCCCCACCTCGACCTCCCACTAATATAAACATGTTGGTTTTGGGGTTTTGTTGTTTTGTTTGTTTTTGTTGTTTTTTTTTTCTCTTTAGAAAAAAATAATCACTCTTTCACTTCCCCCAAACACGAGTCTGACTCATCCGTCTGAGCACTGTGGACAACTGCAATAAAAATGGGTAAAGGGAAGGATGTTAACATGAAATACAAAATTAACATGAAATGGGAAAGAGGAAATAACGCAGAAAAAAAAAAGTAGAAATTTGTATGATGGCAGAAAATAACCATGAACGTTAAAATCTTGAAGATTTAATTTCAACATCTGTAACACTGGATTTTATATTTACGTATGAGTGAAGCATGTTCTTTAGTATGCAAATAAGCTCATAAAGTCTCTATTATACAATTTGCTGCACACCTGAGTTTTGTGCAGCAGTTTTCAACAGTAGTATTTTAGTCTAGAAATAATAGAACTGCTTTTGTGCAGAAAATTGTCTAAGATGATAAACTAGAGACTACACAGAAAGTTGTCAGAGTGTATTTCTGGCCCTAGAGAAGACAGAATAAACTGGAAAAAATTATAAGTTATTATAAGTTATAATATTAATTATCAGTAGATCTACAGGCGACATGAATCTATATATTCATATACAGATTATATGCTACATATTGTGGCAATACAATGTAATCTATAGCAAAACTTGAACATGACTAGACATAATATTCAGTCTGGGACTATTTTCATGCTACTTTCTCTCTCCCTACAGTCTTGAAAGTAATCATATACTATTTTTATTTACTTCCTTGTTTTACTGCCTTGTTTTATTTACTTCCTCTGTTTAAGAAACAGCAATCAACTACTCTTTCACCTCTGTATCACTTTGAAAGGTAATTTTTAGTTTCCTTGTGCTTCTTTATTTCATGGAGTTTGATGACTACTAAAAACTCAAGACTGGAAATTTGATAGTACATCAGCTACTGATTTAGTGTAAGTGTCTGCTTTTTGCATCACACTACAATTTCAGCTCATGCAACACAAACTTTTTAAAAATATTTTTTCTGTATTCATGTGCACTGGAAAAACGTGGATAACAGGAAGAACTAGAGAAGTTCTTTTAATCAAACAATAAGATGATCACTGTATAAGTCTAAATGAGCATTGAGCTAAATTATGTGAAGTCCTGGAAAAATTAGAGCACTCTAAGAAATGAAAGATTTAAATGTCACACAGAAGAACAAGCAGGAGGAGTCAGGAGAGCAGTAGTAGGCTTTGAATTTCATATTTAGCTGATATGCCTAAAATTGAAAGTGTGTACACATAAATGGTAATGAAGACTTGCTTATAGTTAACATGTTTACATAATATGGACAGTACAAAATTAAATTCTGCTCTCTATCTGTGTCTTGCCTAAAAGAGCAAGGCTTTGTTCAATACATATATTTCTAAGATTTGGAAAATTATTAAGAGCAAAATATAAAGTGGTGCAATTAAACACTCACTTGCCTCGAACATCCATTATATGGGTATATGTTAATGAAGTATTATGCTTACAGTATCTTCTTTATGAGGCAATTTCCTGTTTGTGTAAAGGGACCTCTTAAAATAGGTGTTTGAGCAAATGAACTGCTTATACACCATGCTGTGTTAAAGAACAAATGTAATGAGGATATGTTTAGGAATCCCTCATGCTGGATAAGTTGCCATGCTTCAAAATCTAGGATAATTTTTTTTTCCTAATCTGCAGTGTTGTTTGCTAGTACCTCAAGAAAGATTTCAAGATCACATTTTCCCTCCCCTAGACATCCAGAAGTGGTTGCAAAGTGGTCATTATACTTCCTTCTTATTAGAAGAGTAATAGCAATTCAGAAAAAATATGGAGTAAAGACAGACGTTTTGTGTGAATGTTGTGGGGGAGAAGAGGTTGTGCCACAGCTGTAAATGAGGAGGAAAAAAGAGAAACAGTCTTTAGCCATCAAAAAAGGTAAAGGTGCTAATTTTTTTTTTTTTTAAATTAGGAGATGAAGAACATTAGGGGAACAGCTTAGTCGTATAAGGATTTAAAAATCCTGAGACTTCAAACCTAAGTAAATGCTAAATTCCGAAAAGAGTTTTCAGTAAGACTTTTCTGAGCTTCAACGTTGTACTATTTTTGGAACAAAATAGATAAAATTTCATTATATTGACATATAAAATATTATCCCTTTGGGAAGAAGGATCTGAATTAATTGCTTATCCCCTCATGTTATCCCTCCTTATGTACAATTATAAAAGTACATGTCAGCTAGAGCCTTTCTCTTTAAAGATTTGAAACTTGAATATGTTTCATGCTTTATTTTTTTTTTTCTGTAGTTCTAAACATGGAAACTTTCAACTTCAAAGTGAGAGGTTTTTTTCTTTCTCTTGCATACTGCCAGAGACTGTTTTGCCCCTCATTTTTCTCAAAAGTTGCCTAGCAGAACTTCTGTGTGTTACTGAGTCCACTATAAATTAATCACTATTTTGAGAAGTTTGCTAATTCTGTTGCTTCCAGATATAAAACTGAGATGCCAAGAGTTCATACAGTCATTTGACTTCAGTGTATTTCAACCATGTATTTCAATGCTGACAGAAAGGGAACATCTTATGTCCAGGAAATTAACCTTATTACTGGCAGATTTACACAGTGCAAAGTCAGTGCAAAAACAAGCTTCTAACAAAAAATGTGTGCTGGTATTTACCATGTTTATGCATAAGAAAGATGGTAAATACAGAATACGTAGCTTGAATACTCATATTTGCAAAAAATTGATCATTATATTTGTCAAACTTCAATCAATATATTTCCAGAAATCCTTGATTTGACTTGAGCAGGTACCCTGTAATGGTAATGTGCTGTAAAGATCCATCATGGGAATATTTTACACAAAAAATTCCTCTACCTTTTTCATGCAATCCATCATGAGGAAACAAAGCTCTAAAGTGTGTCATCTTGGTATACTGTTATACAAGTGAAACAGTTCATTCTGTGGGGCTCTACTGGAGTTACTTAAGGTGACAACTGGGTCAGCTGTCAAATATTGTTATAGCAGTTCTTCACCCAAGATTCAACAAATACATGTCATTATTTCAGTTTATGTTCCTAAGGACCATTTTGTGTAAGAGGTTCAGTAGGCAAAATAGCAGATTTGGCTATTTTTCACTAACAAGCCGTA
>JAWWMP010000081.1:73243621-73267599 GCA_035047865.1 Dendrocincla tyrannina | reverse complement strand
TTTTTCTATTTCTATCTTGGTGTCTTCACATAAGCTTAAAGTTATTTAATGTTCTTGGTGAAACCACTTCTAATATATGTGAATGTTATGTCTTCTATTTATGCACAGTCAGTTAGGTGTCACTTCAATATCTGACCCTTGAGTCCAGAGATTGAATGTTCTGTGAAGTTGTCTGCTGATTTGCTGCATGTATTGTTTTGTCTCCAGAAACTTGCTGGCTTTCCAGAAACGGACTCTGCCGAGTTTCAGTTCGAACACCATGTAAATTTTTTTCCCATTCTTCTATTCAGTTTTCTATCTTTGGCACCTAAAAGCCTTCTCTACACAGAAGTTGCAAAACTTCTCTGCTTTCCAGGGATATTGCGATGTGCAGCATGCCAGTTCTCAGTCACAGCTCAGTTTATGTGAGAATACAGCAGCTGTGGCAATTTCATCAACATTTGCCATAAATTTTGAAATCCCAGACATAAGCACCACCTGGCTGTGCAAGTTTCTATCATAAGCTGGGCAGTTCCTAAGTAGCTTGTTCGCTCTAGACACATGGAAAAAAAAGATTGATGCTTTAGAAAGCACTGAGGTTGCTGAAGAAGAACTATAGCTTATGACCAAGGCAGTCTTTTGTGATAATGTAGGTACATATTTCATTCTAAATGCATTCTGGTTCTCATTTTATTCAGTGGATTAATATTTTGTTATTGAAGGAAAAAATAATAAAAGTTTAGCATGAATGTAGTTTTATTATTCTGAAAAGTTCTTGTCAAAAAAGGTAACTTGCCTTTCATCAGTGAAATTAATTCATAGATGTTCACGGCAATAGTAATAATAGACTTGAAAAGACATCCTGAGGTCAGGCTGAAGGTTTTCCTGCATTTGGCATCATCACAAGGCACTGCAGGGAATTAGCAGATGTTACGCAACTATTCCTTAACATCCTCTGTCTGCTGTTAAAACATATTTATCAATAACTCACTGTATGGGTAACTGAAATATTTCTAATGTAGATCAGTAGATAGATGTTCTCATTAACAAAAAGCTGCAGGTCATGTCATTATCATCATATTCTTTCTTCCTCCCAGCATTACCAAGTGCATTGGTTTGCTATGTTGTATCCATATGTTTGATAGTGAAAGGGGTTCTGTTCAGCAATTCTTCTTATCAGTTCATGTTCCTGATGATTTGCTCCTCCTTTCTTTTCCTTTTGCTCTTTTAAATTGTGATAGTGAAACAGAATTCTAATTAAATTACATTTAGGACAGTAGATCTGGACAGAGATTGCTTGATAGAAACCTGTGTTAAAAGATATTGCCTTTGAATAAAATTATAGATTTACTATGCCTCCGGATGTTTTCCAAAATTAGAATACAAAGCTATAAGGCTAAATCTGGTTTCTTAAGCTGGAGAATAACTAGCTGAATGCTGATGTAAAAAAAATCTTCATTAGTGTTTGCTCAAATTTCAAATATCTGGTTTTGTTGCTGTGAGGTTTCTCTGGCTTTTTATTATTATTATTATTTTTTTAATGCTGAGGCTTTTGCTTTACTTACCCTTTGCAGCTGATGTTTATGAGAATTTATAAGAATGGCTAATTTTTTTTAAATAATGCATATACTTAAAAGTCTATAAAAAAGGGGTTTATATTCATTGCTGAAAATTCTTTTGCATAATTTTTTGGTTTAGGAATAGTATTCTCCAACATAACACTTCCCCTAAAACCACATACTGTTTTTTTCCCCCTCTACCTTCCACCTCCCCATTTCTCTGTGGCAGGCTGGAGAGGAAAATCTGAGGCACAAATGGTAAAGACCATGCGTTGAGATAAGAACAATTTCCTTGAAACAGAAATAAGAAAACAAACAGCAACAATATTAATAAGAAGTGTACAAAAGAGAGACTCATGGTAAAGCTCACTGTGGAGTCTGTTACTAACTGCAGCCTGAAGAGTTAACTTGAAGAGAGTCCTTCCCTCCAGAAGGGATTCCCTTCCCGCCACTCTCAGCAATTATGTTTGTTGGTATGGAATAACCTCCAGGCCCTAGCCATGTTCCCTTCTGGCTACTGCAAAAATTAACTCTGTCCTGGCCAGGACAATGATGTTTGAGTCAGCAAGCCAGAAATGAAAACAATATCACTTTGCCCAAAATGATTCCCCAATAATAAGTACTGCATACTCTTTAACATATTAAGACCTATTCATTCATATATTCTTCTAGAATCAATTCAGGAAGAGCAATTTTGTGCTGATTATGGAGAAAGCCTACAAAGAAATGAACTTGAAGTTACTAACTTGCAAGGAATTCATAGGCCTAAAGTTTCTGTCTAGGTTACTTGGTGAACAGGTTTTTGTAGCTCGATAGAACAGTAGCTAGAGATGTTTCACATCTTATTATTAGGCAATATGACCACTTGACATTTTCGGCAAGAGGGAGTTTAGCAGAATCGAAAGTCTGCAAACAACTGAGGTGGAGGAAAGAGTGGAACACTTTCTTCTGGAATACTCTTTAAAAAACTACTAAGATTGAGAAGTACTTGATTCTTTCAGAGAGTTTGAGCAATCCGGCTTCCGATTGAATGCAGTTTCATTTCTTGAAGAATGCAGATGTTAATTACTTCTTTGATTTGAAAGGAAGTTCAGACAAAACATAAAGGTTTTTAGGGTATACTTTCTTTTTTTAGGGTATAAAGGTTTAAGGGTATATTTTCTTTTTTCTGTACACACCTGTGAAACACCAAACCTGTTAGACTTCATTGGATAATTTTTACATTTGTAGGCTTATCAGTAGTAATGAAATTTACACCAAACCGGTGTAAATGTTATAATGACTATAAGTCATTATAAACTATTTGAAAACGTTTTTTTTTTAAATTGCTAACCAAAAAGGAAAGATATCTAATTTTTTTAAAAAAAAAATCAATTTTTTTTTTTCCAAATAATTTAAATCCATAATCATTAACTACAATGACTTCTGCTAGCTCTTGCTTGCTTAGCTTTTTATTTTTTTTTATTCTTGTCAATTATTATTAAACCATTTCAGTTGCTTAATCAATATTCTGTACTTAAGCTTAGCAATAAGACCTAATGTTCTGTTTTGGCAAAGTTCCATCTCCATATTCTTGAGGCAGACAAGCACTGTTTATTATTATGCTTCTATGACACTGTTTTAAATTGACCTGTCTTCAACACATCAATATCCTTTACATGGATAATTTTCTCTCAAGTACTGATATAAAAAAGGTTTGCAAAACCAATTTCTTTATTTTTAAATACCAAACTGGGTGAAAAAAGCCCCATGTTTGGCATGCCTTGTTAGATGTTAGGTCAGTATTCCTACACCAGTAAATTCTTAATTTCTTTTTCTGAAGTCAGGGTAAACACATAGGACATATATGTGAAATAACTCTACATTGAAAGAAATAACGTTAAGAATTCACTCTTTATTATTGTTTTTTTCTACTTCCTGCCCTGATGGACCGCACTATCCCCAAAAGCATTTTCCCAGGGGTCTTTATCCATTGATTCCTTGAGCAGCCTGAAGTCTGTTCTAGTCATGTCTAAGACTGAAGTTTGCAGGCACTTTTCCTCCTGTAAACAGAGATTTTAAACACAATTGCTTCATGTTTCCTGTGGTCAAGATGGCCACCAAACACCAGTTCCCTCAAAAGAACAAGCAACTCAACGCTCTGGTAACAAATCAAGTAGGGCACCTTGTTTTTGTAAATAGTCTCTCTCCATCTTTCTTATAGGCTCCCTTCAGATACTGGAAGGCTGCAATAAGGCTGCAAAGCCTTCTCTTTTCCAGACCGAACAAAGCCAGTTCTCTTAGTCTGTCCTCACAGGAGTGGTGCTCCATCCCCCTGATTGAGTTGGTGGCCCTTCTCCGGACTCACTCCAACAGGTCCTTCCTGTTCTGGGGGTCCCAGAGCTGAGTGCAGAACTCCAGGTGGTGTCTCTCCAGAGTGGAGTACAGAGGCAGCATCCCTTCCCTTGACCTACTGGCTGCATTTCTTTTGATGCAGTCCAGAATATGATAATGTTGTTTTCAGAAATGACAAGAAAGGACATATTCATATAAATATGGCTTTATGACTTCATACTGTACAAAATGGTAAAGCATAGTGGTTTGTTTCCTTTGCAGTGTTGCTCATTTGCTGTACAGGGCTGACCCCAAGCCAAGCCTGAGAGGTGAGAAAAAACAGCTTTACATGAGTCACTGGAATGACAACACATAGGGAACTTGCAAAGGACTGGCAGAAACCTCTGCTACCAAAAGAATTATAGAAGAACTTGTTTCCCATTATTGTCTTTTTTTTTTTATTCCTATTTCCCCCACTCAGAAGTGACATATATCCTTAGGAAAGATGGAGTACATATGACTTCATGTACTAATGAAACACATATTTGAAATTCTTGCTATCTTTTGCCATAATGTAAGGAACAGGGAGGGAGTGCAGCTGAACCTTGTGACTAGTCTGGGACCTCATGACAGGTTTTGTAGCCATATATTCTTTATAACTCTATCAGCAATTCAAACAATGGAAGATCTGTCTTGTAATTCATGATAATTCAGAATCAGAATCAGTATGCAGCATAAATATGCAATCTTTGAGTTTTAGACATGAAATAAAAATAATTTTTCCTCATCACCAGAAATTAAACCTCTAGAGAACCAACCTTCTCTGTAATCCCTACAATGCTTTGCTGATACAGATTGTTGCCTGAAGGAAGCAGTGATCTCACAAAAACTTTTGCATATGTTACTGATCAGCAACCACTTTATCCTGCTTATGTTAAAAAAAAAAATACAATGACACTTGCAATTTTACAGTATAAATTTGTAATGTAGGCATACTAACGTTATACAAATATTATGTTTAAACTTAAACAATTCAGATTCTAGCAGCAGTGCACATGAAAAGAAAGAGAATTGTCATGAGTGAAATCAGCTCCAGATTTTGGCAATCTCCTGATTAGAACTCTCCAGATCAGCAGGGCTGAGAATCACCAATTCAGATCACTGACTACAATTTGGATGAATGAGCTTCTGTCAGAATCAGTCACCATTTTGTTCAAATCACAGTAAAGCTGGAGACTTGAATGCATAAGAAATTATCAGATTTTGGATGTAACAGATCTCTGTCCTTCTGTGCAGTCATTCTTGAGTGGGTTGAGGTTCTCTTACTGTGGAATGAAAATGAACTCTTGATAGCATTGAGAGTTGAAGTAGTCATTAAAGAAATTATGTCGTGTCTTGGCATAGAGTAAATTTGTTCCTCTGCTAGTTGAACTGAGTTTTTAAATATCCTTCCTCCCTCCCTTCCTCTGTTCCTCCCTTCCTTCCTTTTATCTCTTTTGTCATACTTTCCTTCTTTACTTCCTTCTTTCCTTCTGTTCCTTTTTATCTTTTTTAGTTAATCAAAGAAGAAAAGGCTCCTGGAGGCTACATCTCAAAAATCCAAAGAGCAGCTCACAGTCCCTGTTTTTGATTTCTCATGGCACCAACTATGCAGAGATAAAATCACAAAAGAACTTGAGCATCACAAGCTTTTGCAACAGCTTTTGAGTTGAAGGTTATTTTTATCATATCTGTGACTGAGGTACTGCACGTTCTGTGTAATACCTTGGAGTGGGATACAGGAAGGCAAGAGCTTTGATTGAGGGACGTAGTAAATTATAAATCCTATGGAAACTTGTATGTCTTAAATCATATTCTTTCCTGCCATGTAGTGCTTCCTCCTATCCGTAAGGGAAGGCTGCTGTCCTCTTGGGAATCAGAGCCTACGTCTCATCCTAGAATTGACACCTGAAGTTTGATTGTGATATTGTTTTCTAAAGGACATACATATTCACTTGTAATGCTGTCACTTGGATTGTTTTTATCAAATAGATTGAATGTTTGTGCATTTCATTGTGATGAATGTGTAACTACTTACTATCCTCCCCCGAGTAAACATGGGATAAATACATTTTGCTGTTATTGCTACAGATAATTTAACTTCAAAGAAAAGGTGAGAATACATTTTTTCTTTCTGTTGAAAACACCTTCTGTCCCAGAGATATTTTCTTAGATCTAGCAAAACAGTCAACATTTCGCACATCAGGGTTTTTTTTTTGGTTGGTTAGTTTTTTAAGCCTTCATGTAAAGTTCCCCAGAAGCTAAATATTAAAAATCTTGAAGAACTTTGCAAATCAATATTTCTCAAGACATCTAATTTGCAAAGTTATATTATTATGTTTTCTGTGTCTCATATGTGGAGGGAAAGAGTCTCTGACCAGACACCAGGTTGAATCTAATTAAGACAATAAAATTAAATCCTAAGAGTTCTTGACTAGTAGAGGAGAGGAAAAAGGAAATAACAGAATTCCCTACACTGCCATGTGTTGGACAACTGACCAGTAACAGGGCTTCTTTTCCCTATCTCTTGTGAAGGAGCTACAGTATGTCATTGTTTTTTGGTGATAAGACAGTGGTTTATCACAGAAAATGGTTCTATGAGGCAGTCTTCTTTCACTATGAGAGCAGGAAATAGTTAGAACAAATATTCAGGACATTGTATCTTTGTATGACTTCTAGAGCTGATAGTATAGCCTCACAAACTTAGAGATAAGATAAATGGCTTGATTTTTAAACAGAAATCTTAATCATATATTTGTAGCTGTTATCGCATTATTGTAGCTGTTTTGCAAACACATCATCTTTAATCCTTTCACCTTGCCTAAGCTAACTCATAGTAATCTGACAAACTCTGGGGACAGGTAAGTTCATTATGACTGTTCTAGGCAGTTACTTGAGTGTCTACTATGTAGAGTATGTGTGAGTGTATTCTATGCACAAAAGTGGGAACTGCCGGTAAGGCAGTAGAGCAACTGAACACTGTGCTGTTGAAGATTTGCCACACATGAGCATGATGTGTTTCCCAAATATAAGGTAGCTTTTGTTATTAGTAGGAGTCCTGTTGGCCAGCAGAAAGATAATATGAAAGAAGACCAAAACTTTGACTCTTCAAAACTGCTTGTCCAGATACAGCATTTTTTAAAATGATTTAAGGCCATCAGCCTGGATTAAATATTGTGAAAAGGATCATGACTTTGAAGCCTAATGATTACAGCTCTTGCAAGAAGGTGCTCACATCTTACTTTACTGACTATTGAATATATTAGCCAAGAGTTGTTTAACATAAAATAACTGAAAATTTATTAGAGCAAAGACTACAACTCAGCTCCCTGGTGAATGTCACAAGATTAGACAGTTGAAATCACTCATGTCTCTTGCCTACTCAATCCATCAATCCATTAATTGTTCTCTACAAAATCAAGTCTCCTCTTATCACAGGCATCACAACTTTTGTTGTAATGCCTCTTGAATTCCTTTTGGGCTATGTTGTGGTCCTGTTATTGAGACGCCTCTACCCATATTAAGGTGCTGATTCTGTATGCTGATGTCAATAGTATGGATTTTATTTAATAGTAAAATGTGAGGTAGACAGATAGAAAGAAATAGAAAAGATGAGTTGTGGGGGTGGAGAGAAAGAGAGTGAGAGAGAGACAGATTAAGTAGAATCCCTACTACCCTGTGGATCCATGGGTATCCTGTTGGTCCTTCTTCACACTGGTGTCAGTTGGGAGGGTCTCCAGGTCACTCAAAACTTTTCACCACTCACACATTTTAGCAAACAAAGGATTCACTGCTCATTGGCTACATGATTCTCTTGTTTACAATGCTCAGTCTTTCTCTTTCTTTGAGTTAGTGGGTATCTCATATGCTTTTCCCCTGCCAGACTCAGTCAGAGCTGATTTTCAGCACAGTTGTTGAATAGACTTTCCCTGTGTTCATCATCAGCACTCCCCCAGCTTGTTTACTTCTTCCTTGTCTTAGATAACCGAGCAGTAGTATCACCGTTATTTTACCTCAAGTTCTTGCCAGATGGCTTAACTTACTCTCCCAATTTCAGTAATTCATGGAGACATATTCAGCAGAGGGGGCGGTTTGATGATCATGAGTGAGCAGTTGTTTCTTAATACAGTTTGCAATAGTGGGCAAAGTCCTTTGATGATCTTAATAGCGTTTGAGGCAATTGTAATCTCTAAGGCTCTTACAGCATAGCACAAATCTAATGTGTGGGGAATTATTAATTTGTGACAGCCTGAATTTGCGATTCTATCACACTTCACAGGAAATTTGGACCTGGGATTGAGGTAGGAAGATTGAGTCCTCAGTGCGCATGCTGACTGTGAGTGTCTTCAAAGTTAGACATTTAAGTGGAGTCATAGTTGTGAATATAAAAAATAGGTGTTTCTAAAGTACCTGGTTCTAGAGTAAAGGGTACTAGGCTGGATTTGAAATCTGAGGATTTTTTAAAATGGTCTTATTCCTTGGTCCTTAAAACAGGAAAAAGCCCACAACCTTTTCCTACCATGAGAATATGCAAAAATTTTTGGGATAGATCCCATTTTAATCCTGTTGAAAACAATAACAAAATTCCTCTGAGTTGCATAACATAGGGTGGATGCAAAGGGAGCAAATCCTTGCAGGCCCACTACATCATTCACCCGTACTGGTGCTCAGTGTTGCCCCATGACTGGTATATAACCTACTAACTGAGTCATCACTATCTTATTGAGGGGACAGTTAAAGGTACCTAATATTACCCTTTTCATTCTTTTTCTTTTTATTATTATTTTATTTATTATCATTGCAATTATTATTATTTTATATCAGCTCTTACTGCTGCTTCAAGAAATGTCTAGCATAACCCAGAAAGAAAATAATAGCATTTGGCTTATATAAAGGCCTAGGTATCATGGCCTAGCACAAGAGTGACCGATAAAAATAATGAATTTGTATACATGGTTAGATTCTACCTGGATTGAGGGAAAAATCTTTTCTTTTGACAACTGGTGTCAGTGTTAGTTTGCACAAAGCATTTTGGCCTCTAGCAGCCAGAATGTTGTTTTCCTCTCATGCCAGACCCCTGTGACTACAACAGCACGCAACTGTCACTGTGAGAGACACAGAGAACAGAGAGTCACACTTGTTTTCCAAGTGCCAAGTTGGCAACTAACTTTGTTTGGCTCATGAGCGTGTTCCTGACAGCATGTGAGAGGCAGCTCTGAGCTGAGATGGCACCTGCAGTGCACTGAGAGCCAACTGCTATTCCGAAATGAACAAAGGTGTGCTCTAGGATTTAAAATATACTTTGGCTAATTGGAGATGGTTTTCCTCCATTAAGGACTCACAGAAAAGATGCCTGCTTTAATGCCTGCTACTAATAATACTACTGTGGCATAGGTTATAAGAGGCTCAAAAAGCTTTTACTTAATTTGGTGATGGCAACAAATCAAACAAGCAGTTTATGATGTCTATGAAAATTAAGAAAAAGCCAGGAAACTGAGGGGATTGATTTCCTCAAATTTGGAGTTATTATGAGAAAAGATTTGGTCTGATCTTACTATCTTTCTTTGCTTTCTGCCACACTCACTTTCTCTTGGAATATTATTTTTTAAAAGCAATTTTCACATATACCTCATCTTCTTATAATGATGGCTTACTACAAACACAAATATTTCACAAACTGCAAAATTATTTGCAAACTGCAAAGTCCTTTGTAACCAGTTTTACTAAAATAAACAAGTAGGCAAAAAGATTAATATTTTTTAATTAAACAATAAATACTTTTAATATATAATAGCTATCCAATTTTTCCCCTACAGTTACAAAACATCTTTCTGTAAGTAACTTCTTGGATTTTTGATGAATTAAAATCTTCCATCTATATGCCCTTGGTTCCTGAAGTCCAAACTGATTACAAACTTGGGCTCCTGTCCCATGGAGTGCTTAACTGCGTGTTTAAAACATGAATAATCTTCTCTAAGACGTATTCAAAATCAGTGATTATAACAAGATCAAACAAATTAAGTTCATGACACACTTAAATCTTGGCTAAACCCATTAAGAATTGTCTATCTCTCTCTACTACCTAAATAGACGTCTGTCACCTACACATTTAAATTTAAATTTCTAACACAAAGGACTAAATAATGGGAAATCTGCTTACATTTTTCTGGCATAAGGGTCAAAAACTTATACAAATCCAACTCATATTTGGAGTTTTTAAGAACTAATCTTGTTTTACCTTGTCTCACCACTAGCAAAAGTGACTTATTTCAGACATGGGTTTTATCACATCTTTAACAATCCTGTGACTGCAGTTCTCAGGATATCATTACGGTCCTCTGTGTCTGACATCATTACCATGTCATTTATTCCTTCTGTCATCTTCTTCTCAAAGAAAAAAAATCATGAGTAAATTAAGTTTTGGATGATCTGCTTCTATCCTTAGGTGTAATATATGTTTTTCTGGTTTGAAGACAGCAGGAAGAATGGGCTCGGAACATGAGAGAGCTTTGTAGTGATCACCACAGCTTTGGCAGAGACTATTAACACTTTTTTCCCTTTGGATGATATTTCAAAGAACTACTCAAACTGCTTGCCTTAAACCAAGTTTTGAACAATACAATGCAATGCCGCAAGAACCACAATTTTGATAACAAGCAGTTAAAGATTTCATTAATTCTTAACTTTTGACACTCATTTTTCATGCAGAAGAGCCTTTTAATAAACAGTACTGGCTATGAAGTCTCCACAAACTGTTAAATCCATATTTTAAAAAACTATGTGATTATTTTCATGCATGTTATTGTAAAGTATAACAAAAAAGTTTAAAATAAATCACCTTGTTAATTGGTTACACTTACTGGATTTTATATCCTTGGTGTAATGTTAATATTTTCATCAATTAGTCATACGCTAGAGTCATTATGCCAAAGATTTGACAAGTTTCCACTTTTTTTCCTGGCACATAATGAACCATATTGTCTGAGACAATACAACTGTTTTGAGCTTCACTGTCAATAATAATGTGGACACATTCACATTGCTAATTCATCAGAATACCTATATTCCTTTCAATATTCATGAATTTTCCTAAGTTGATCACTTATTGCTACCAGGATTGTTCTACCATAGTCACATATTTCTTTTAAGACCTGACAGATATATCCCATCTTTTGTTTGGTAAGAGGGATGGATAGATGAAAAGGTATAGATTAATCATTCCCAGGGCAGCACTGAGCTATATCTGCTTCTACAAGTTGATGTTTTGGTGACAGAGCCATTGGGAAGTGCCTTTACCTTAAGAGTCTAGAACTGGGGAAGTGCAAGGTAATTTTATACATCTATATATTTAACAGGTGTCTGTTAAATGCTGATTGCAAAAGCTTTGATTAGAACTATTGTTAATCCTGAAGTTGAGATATCTGCATGTACTAAGAGGAGTGTTCATCTTCATTATTTTTAGTCTGCATTTCTTTTTCTTGTGATATGTTCTTAATGCTACTGTAGATTTTCACCATGGTTTCTTTTTTAGAAAGTTTGTCTTTTTATCATTTGATAGCGCCCAGGCCTGGTGGTTGCTCATTTTATTTTATGTCTCTTCTGTGGTTCTTTGTCGCTACATTTTGAGAAAAGAAAAAAGACTCAACCCCCTGAGCCAGCAGACAGATTGGCAGGCACGGCAGTTGTCAGCCATTTTCCAACAGCACGGCAGGACAGCATTATTACACTTAGGTCGACTGAAGTGATTGTGCCTTACCACCAGTCATTTCTCTACCTCTCCATTTTTTTCTAGTCTCTTCTTTTGTCAAAGACTGGTGGATGACTGCAGCTCTCTGTTCTTCTTCCACTATGCTCTTGTAAAATAGCTTGACATGTGTTCACTCTTCTGATACTTCTTTCTCCTTTTGTTATGTCCTCTGCAGGTTTTGTCTTGTATCTTTTATTTTTCCTGTTTTTGTTTGGGTTCTAATTTTATGCAATTTTTTTTTTTAATTTCCTTTGTATAGCAAATATGAGAAGCAGGTAACCTTTGTTACAGTAAAACAAGATGTAACTCCTCAAGACATAGCTTAATTTAAAAAAAAAATTAAAAAAAAGTAAAAAAAATGGGTTGAAAAGCAGGCAAACAACCAATCAACCTTTATTTTCCTCCAAAAATGTCCTTCTCTACATCCCCCACATCCCAAAGACTTACCTTGCACATCTTACATACTGCATACTTATGCAGAAGAGAGATTGAACAGTGAAAATGCAGGACCATTGCTGAATGTTATAGGTAACTTGGTGACAGGAAACACAGGTAACACTGAAGTACCAGATGTCTTCTTTGCATCTTCACCACCAAGGTCTCTCAAGCCTCTGAGCATAATAGGCTAGGTTCAGGGAGGATAAGAACTACCAGGAGCAGGCCAGAATTGAGGAAGGGATTAACTGCAAGGATTTGACCCCCACAAATCCTTGGGACCTAACAGGCTTCATCCAAGGTGCTGACAGAGAGTCCTATATCTTTCCAAAACTGCTTTCTATTGCCTTTGAAAGGTAGTGGAGTTCAGGAGAAATGTTCACCAAAAACTGGAGGAAGATAAATCAATCCATCTTCTAAAAAGACTAAACCATCAACCCATTGAGCTACAGGCTGATTGCCTGACTTTGGTGGTGGAGCAAGTCCTTGTGGAGTTCATTTCTGGGCATAGGTTGGAGAAGTTGGAAACAGACACCTTGAATTTACTGAAGGGTAAATTGTGCCTGACTGATCTGATTACCTTCTGTGACCAAATGATAAAATTTGTGGGTCAGAGGAAATGATGGCCACCTTTTATTTGGACTTCAGCAAAGTTTTTGACATTATCTGTCACTGTATCCCAGTTAAGCTGATATAGACAAGGGACGAAAAGGGTGGATGATCAGTTTCAGATGGGCCTACTTATCTGCATTCTGACGAGAGCCTTGTGTCAAGCAGAGTACCACATAAGTCTGTCCTGAGACTGGTCCTCTTTAATATTATTTTTCAGTAGGCCAAAGGAGGTGATGGAGAGCAATTTTTTTAGTTTGCAGGCAACTCCAGGCTGTGGGGTGTTGACCAGGTAGTACTCTCAAGGACAATGCAGCTAGCCAGAGGGACATAGGTTGGAGAAATGGGCCAGTAAGAACATTACAAGGTTCCACAAGAACAAGGCCAAGTGCAGCCCATGAGCAGGAGACACCAGTGAAAGCCATATAAAAGGAATGTCTACTGTGTGGGAAGGCTCTGACTTCTGGTAGGACTAACATACCAAACATTGGCATATCATTAAGGGACAGTCACATTAACAGAGGATGGTTATAAATATATTATATATAATTTCAACCTACCTAAAATCAGACTTGATCTCCTATTGCATTATTAAAATATATGGTTGTTACAATCTGCTTAAATATTGCAGAAAGAACTTCAGATTCGAATATTTTCCCCAATAAAATTAAAACTCAAACCAAGATATCCGTTTATTTCAAAAACTGATTTTTTTTATTAATTAATTGCTAAGAGATGCAGAGAGAGAGAGAGAATAAGGAAAGATTGGAAAAATGCCAAGATTAATTTTTAGAAGCAGAGAGAAAGAATACCACCACAAATTACCTTTTTACCAGAGATATCAGGAGTGGGTGTGTGTGGGTGGAGGGGGGGGGGGGAGAACTTTCACCGCTTTTTTTCTGTCTCTGTTGTTTTCCCCGATGTTCTCAGCTGCAGGGGGTCTGAGCCCTCTGGAATGCAACCAGGGTGTTCGGGCTCTGCTGTCCCTGTCAAGACACAGTGCTGGGGTGCTGCAGCAACCTGGGCCTTGCTGGGCCTTGCTGACTTTAGTGGCCCTCAGAAATATGGAAAGTTAGAGGGATATAAGGCACACTCACGTCTCAGTTCTCTCCAGGCTGGCACAGTCTCGGTCTTCACTGGCAATCGGGCAGCATGTGGTGGCGAAGAGAAGAGGTGAGGAGAGGTTGGGGGTGGTTCCCAGCTGGAGTGCTGGTCTCTTGTCTCTGTTCCTTGCTCCTAATTTCCCAAAATTTGTCTTGAGTTTTTATAGCATTCAAAAGAGGATTGCGGTGATCCCTTGGCACGTAGCCTTGTCAAAGTGGTAAGATATACAGGATTTTCTGACAGGAGGTTTTTTGTAAGACTGAGCTAGTGAGACTCTCCAGAAGCAGGACGTCTCCTGTAAGACTTTGCTGATACCATTTTGTTAACGGCCGCTGATAAGGATGGAGGAATATTTATTATCTTCCGTGTGTGTTATCTGTATACAACAATGGTCTAATACATACACATAAAGAGAATGGGAGGGAAAGTATTTTGAAAATCGTGCTAAAGGATTTCTTAAATGTAAAATACAGAAATAAATCTCATGTATTTTTGCATAAGCTTCTTTAAGTATTTAGGAATTTAGGGGGTTGAGGATTTTTTTGTGGGGAAGTGGGCTTGTCCCTTTTTTGGTTTTGTTTGGGGTTTTTTTAGTCTTCTCTAATTCAGAAAAATACTAGTAGTAATATAGTCTTAGGTGAACTTAATTTGCATAAATCACTATTGTAAAGGTCTTCAGGAACTAGTACAGGAACTAATCAAAACCACAGTTCCTCTGGCATTCAAACCTTCATGTTCTGATTTTTTTTATTCTGAGGTGTTAAGAAAAGGTTGAAATTAAAATTAATTTATGGCTCTTTATGCAGAAATTTCATGAGGAACTGGATTTCAAACAAGACCTCACCCGAGTAAAGATGAGTGAACTTTTTGTTTCTTCATCAGCTCTGTAAAGTTACAAAGTGATATAGAACAGTGTATCATGAGGAGGATACATGAGCGTATCATGAGGAGGAAACATTCAGTGTAAGAAATGGGTACAGATTTAGTGGAGGCACATTAATATTTCTCATATGTCTTAGAGAAAGAAAAAATATTTTAAATATTTTTGTAACTGGAAAGATATAAAAAAGAGTACGACTCATGTTTCTACCTGGTGGCAGTGGGAAGAGTTTGTTTTTTTTTCTGTTGCATCTTCTTTTCCCCTCTGCTGCCCACATATTTCACAGATATATAAATCATGTCAACACACCTGCACACCTGCTTTGGGTTTACAAGCATCTGGTAGGTGAGAAATTTGTTTTAGGAAAAATCTGTGAGCTTCATTGGAGCAACCTGGAAACAGAAAAATAAATTAAAAAAAAAAACAACAAAACAAAACAAAACAAAACCACAAAAATCCACAACAAAAACCAGACAGGTTATAAATCTTCTCGTCTATGGGCACCTGTATCTTAAAGAAACTTTGCATTCATTTCCTGTTGTTATCTGCAATTATTAAAAGATTATTTTTGCCAGATTTTTTAAAATATATATTAGGTTTTAAACTCTAAAATCAGTGGTTTATAGCTCAGAAATATATAGCATTTTGAAAAGCTCCTCTGTAATTTTGTGTACCCCAGAAAATTTCTTATTCTTAGAACATATTCAAAGCTTGGTCATCCACAAGAAGGTAAACTACATATTTGACGTTTACAAAGCTCTATTTAGGCAGTAGAAGCCCTTAAGTTCTTCCTATGGCACCATCAGAACTTAGCAAACTGCAGCCTACCTCACACAAAATTGGCAGCTCTTTACATCTTTTCAGTTCTTCTTTGCAACATACTTTTTCTCACTCTTTGTAAAGGCTTCTTTTTGCAGCTGAAAAAAATATTTCTGTTTGAAAATGTTGCCGCTATTCTTATAGCCATTCATAGACTGGCAGTACTTTTTGAAAGTCCCATTTCAACCATTGGAACAGGCTGCCTATGGAAATGATGAGGCCACCATCTCTGGAGATGTATGGACACGGTGCTTAGGTTTAGTGGTTGACTCGCCAGTGCTGGGTTAATGCTTGGACTCAATGATCTTAATAGCCTTTTTCTACTTTAACGATTCTATAATTCTGTGATTTATCTGGGTTTTATTTCAGCAGCCTACAAGTTAAATATGCCAATGTGATTTTGATATCCGAGGATAATTACATTTTCTTTTTGAAGAAACTTTGCATTTATGCATAATATATATGGACAGTCTTGCAGCCACTGGTTTAAAAGGCAGTGGCTCCTTATATAATTCACTGGAGCAAATAAGAAAAAAAATAATTTAAATGTTGCTGTTAACATTCAGAAATTCTTTGTGCTCTTTGTCCTGCCCAGTACTGGTTTCATGTAAACTTGCCTACTGTTTCATCAAGAGTGGGAGGAAAGGGATGAGGGAAGAATCTGAAAGATATGCTGAAGAAAGCTCTATTGTTTTGAGTATTTACTAGGGATGTAAAATAATCAGAGAGCAGTAAAGAAAATATTATCATTACCTTTACTCAGATTTAGAGGGCTGTGCTGTTTCTTTCACTTGATGATCAGCTCAGACATTTCTACAATGCTTTAAAACTGTGAGCAGAGCAGCACATGTACTGGACGGTAGTTAGTGAGAATCATTGATAACCTTGAAGTTCTCACTCATTACAGCTGTGGATTGTGGTTCCAGACCAAGTACACTTGATGCACAGTTCCCAAATGTGACTCTTCTCCCCTTCTTGATCAGTGAATGAGTGTTTTTAGATAAAGACTAGTGAAACTAAAAGGAAAGGGCAAAACTGATGATGCACTGAACTGTACTTTAAGTACTGGTAACAAAAAGACTAAGGGACTCTCTGGTACTATGACAGCTGCTTGCTTGGAAGACTGAAATTGAGCAAGAGGGTTAGTAAGCCTCTTAGTCACATATAGTAACAAAAATAACTGATAAATTAAGATTTTCTTCCATTTAAATAAAAATTAATTGGTGTGAATATAATAGTTGTATATCATACTGCCATCTGGTGTCAGAACACTGAGAAACAGGAAAATTACAGCATCTTTTCTGAAAATGCTTCTCCTCCTGAAACAGCATCACGTTTACAGATAAAGAGAACATGACTAACTACATATGAGCTCATAGGACCCTTGAATATTGCCAAGTTTTGACAAGCTCTTTGTCTGTATCTATATGGGGTTTGCATGGCTAGATTTTGGTTGTGGAAGGAGCTACAGGGGTAGCTGCTGTGAGAAGTTGCCAGAGTTTCCCCATGCCTGACAGAGCCAATGCCAGCTGGCTCCAGGATGGACCCACCACTGCCCAAGACCAAGCCAATCAGAAGCTACTACAGAAGGTAGTAGCCCATCTGTGATAACAGGTTTAAGAAGAAAAGGAACACTATTGTGCAGATGTAACTGTAATCGGAGAAAAGAATAATATGTGAGAGGAACAACTCTGCAGATACCAAGGTCAGTGGAGAAGGAGGGGCAGGAGGTGCTCCAGGCACCAGAGCTGAGATTCCCCTGCAGCCCATGGTGCTGACCATGTTGAATTAGGCTGTCCCCCTGCAGTCTATGGAGGTCAACAGAGCTGCAGAAATCCAATTGCAACCTGTAAAGGTGGAGCAGGTGGATGCCCGAAAGAAGGCTGCGAACCACTAGGAAGGCTAGTCTGCCTAGAGCAGACTTCTGCCATGGACCTGCAGACATGTGTGGAGAGAGGAGCCCATGCTATGCCATGGACCTGCAGACATGTGTGGAGAGAGGAGCCCATGCTATGCCATGGACCTGCAGACATGTGTGGAGAGAGGAGCCCATGCTAGACAGGTTTGCTGCAGGACAAATTTGCTGGCAGGAGAGGTTTGCTGGGGGACCCATACTGGAGCAGCCTGTTCCTGAAGGACAGCACTCCATGGCAAAGGAGCCACACTGGAACAGTTCATAAAAAACTACAGTCCACAGGAAGGACTTATGCTTGAGAAGTTCATGGAGAACTGTCTCCTGTGGGAAGGACTCCATGCTAAAGCAAGGGAAAGAGTCTTCTCTCTGAGCAACAACCTGGGATGAACTGACCGTAAAACTCCTACTCCCTGACTCCCTGCACCACTCAGTAGGAGGAGTTAGAGCTTGTGAAGGAGGGAGGGATGGGGGAAGGTGATTTAGTTTGCTTCTCATTACCCTGCTCTCATTTTGATTGGTAATAAATTGCACTTATTTCCTCAAGTCAAGTCAGTCTTATCCGTGACAGTAATCAATGAGTGATCTCTCCTTATTTTTATCTCAGTTTATGAACCTTTTGTTGTATTTTCTCTCCTGTGTCCAGTTGTGGAGGAGACTGATAGAATTACTTTGGTGGGCCCCTGCCATCCAGCCACTGTCAACCCACCACGGTATGATACTTATATATGCTCTTCTAAATCTTTTGGATTTCAAACTACTGTGTAACTCTGAATTTAGTAGATATCCTACCTTCATAGAATTTGCCACATTAATTCCTTAAATAATAGAGGTTATTAATCATAAATTATTATGAATTGTACAATAAAGAGTAAATACAATGTATCAAAAGCTTTTTTTGAAAGTAAAATGTTTATTTATTTACTTAGTTATTTATTTTCTTCTGCAATGGTGCTCACTAACAGCAATATAAAGGACAATGATTTGAAAGTTAGGGGTTTTTTTTAAGGTGGCTTTTTCTTTCATCATTTTAGAGTCCTAATCCCCTATTAATTTACAGTGATAAGTAATTCTGATGACACTATCTGAAAATGCATACCTTGAAGGTAAAATAGTGTTGACTCAACTGTCTCCCTCTCACCTTGACTTCATTATGTGTACATTATTGTACATACAGCTGTATGTGCAATACAAGGTGTAAGCAGAATCTATTTAAAAGTATGTACTTGTGCACAGGTTACCTAGGAGTATGTGTATGGCTATTTGTATTATAATACCTTGTGCACACTTGGATATTTGCATTAAAATAGCATCTTGTGGCTCCAGGGAGGAGCTAAGGTTCATTGCACTGACTGCAGCTCATAAAGGTGTGGATACTGCCCCAAACCCTCTCTATATATCTTTATGCACAGTTGCAGATGGGCATGCAGCTATTTTATTCCTGCTCCAAGACAAGCTGATGCAAGCTGTTTGCAACCCAAAGCAGTGCAATAAAGGCAGCATGCTGTGCTGAGTCAGAACTCCAGATCACGAGCCATAGCAATATGGTTGAACAGCTTCCAGCCACCTCTGAGCACAAACAGACCAGATGCCCAGATGTTTTCAGCTGTCTGCCTAGATATGACCTCAAAAATGAGTCCACTTGTATAATTTTGTAGCCGTAGTGTTGTAAACTAAGATACTCCAATAATTAAAGGTTTTAGCAATTTAGTTTACTCTTAAAATCTGCTAAAATCATCTTGGACTATAAACTAGTAATTGACGAGAGTGTCTTATAAATGTGCACAATAGTAGTAGCTATATAGCATATGATATTATAGAAGTTTGTAATGGCTGTGTGGTTAGGCTAAAGGAAAGGAGATGAATGGCTCAATCAAGTAAGAGCTTTCAAAATTAAAAAGCTGCTGAAAAAAAAAAAAAAGAAAAAGAGAATAAACTCTTCTTCACATTCTCTGGGAAAAGTCATGATGGTCCTAAACTGCAACAAAAAATTTTCAAACCTGACCTTAATAACAGCTTTTTAATAGTAAAGATAGACATACACTGTAACAGATTGACTAAGGGACTGGGAATCTCTTTCTTTCAGAGGATATTATAGAGATGTTAGACAAATATCTCACAAGTACTTTTGAGATACATCTGATCCTGCACCAGAGCAGAAGAAAGTTCCTGACTTGTTCAGCTAACCTCTTTCATCTCAAATCTTCTAGGCTTTTGTGACTCACAGATCTAAAAGAAAGCAGATAGAATAGTCGCTGATAAAGACTTACAGCCTGTGTCAATCTTACCTTATGAATCATACTCTTCTAGGAGACTTCTAAAGATCCATTTGTGATGGTAGAGTTACTGTCAATGAATTGAGATGCTCATTCCATTTTACAGATTCTCATCATCCTGATCACCACCTCTACACCTCAAAAAGCCTGAAACATTTTCTCTAGCATTGCCAGTCTCGTTCAGCTTGTTTTTGCCTTCCTGCTGCTGCCAAAGGTGAAATGAAAGAGAAGAGTTTGTGTGAGACTGGCTACCGGGTTTTATCAGAGGGGGAATTTGTTGTATTTATATATGCAGTATGAATTCACTATAATTTTGAAATTAATTCAACCACTAAATAAATAAAGCTGAGGGTTTTAGAAGATAGATCTGGTTGAGAAATTTGTGGTAGTGCAATATTTCAGCAAAAAAAGTTTTGACAAGACTGACGTGTTTCACAGAACCAGATAATATTTAGCTTCCTTGGCTGTTTTCTGCCTGCTTGCCTGCTTAAAATTATATCAGAAACTCTAATTATTAATGTTGCATGTTCACTAATCCATTAGTTGATATTGCCTTGAAATAAGGTTACCAATATTTCAGACTTAGCAGCCTTACTGTAAAAAAACCCTGACATGTGAATGATCTAGTTTCATGGACTCAGCAATTAATTTGGGAATGAAGTACATGCTTATCAGACTTTAAAATGCATTATAATTGTGGTGTTAGAAACGCAAATGCTTAGTGGCTTTCAGAACACGTAGGACCTGATAGATGTCAGATAAGCCAAGGTTTGTGGCTTCTTCAACTGTAGCTTGTAGGAAAAAAGCTCTACTCCTGTTGTTATACTTTACATTTAAATTATTACCAGAGCAGGTAAGAAAAGCTTGCATTTTTGTGTATAGTGATTATGCTTATTTTAATATGCACAGCACTTTTCACAGAATTTATTGCCTGTTGAACATTCTCTTTTGGTGCCATATGCAGAGAGCTACCTCTCTGCTCTGTACCTGTGTCATTATGTTCTAGTTGTGCCAGAAGGCAGAAACACTCTGAATGACTCACTGTCATTCTTAGCTTCACTTATATCTCCAAGCTCCATATGTAAATAACTTCTTCCTAATCCTTCTTTAATCCTCTTTTTCAGTGTTTTTATGCCATCTACAGGTCTCTTCCAACTACGGAGTTCTTGGAATATTTTTTTTTCATATCAGGCTCGATAGCAGCCAGCTTTATTTTCAAATCAATTTTCATTATTTTGTGATTTTATAGACCACCTAAACAAACTTTCCCATAAACTGTTTATTATTGTAAAATCCAGATCAGAGACATTGGTTGAAATAAAATGAAAGCTTCACAACCCCTGACTTTTTCAACATTATTATTTTTTTCAATGCAGAATAATTTTGTGGTGGTTTATGATAAAAACAAACAAACAAACCAAACCAAACAAAAAAAAGTTATGGTAACAAGATGTAAGGCGGAAATATAAGAAGCAGAGTGAATTGTGACAACAGGATTACATGCATTTCTTGAAAACGATATGGCCCTTCAATCACTTTTGTGCCATGTACAGTTAAAAAATCCACTGGTGCCTTGAGCTGATGAGAATTCCACATGTGCTGTCAAGGACAAAACCTAACTCTAAAACCCTCTTCAATGAGATTCATTGTGCTTCCTTTAGATAAGACAGACCACTTAACACTGACAAAAAATGTCATAGAGTACTTTCAGACATTAGAACAAATAAATGAATGCATGAAAAATCAAAATGCAAGAGAAATATGAGTAAGTACAAGTAGCTGAGTTAGATGGAGATTAATCTATGCTATATATTCAAGTAAGGCATATTAGGATATAAAATAGAGTTGAGGAGCATTTTTACTGGGAGACACTCTTTTGTGCAAGCCAAACTTAACCAGTCATTTATTTTGTTTCCTTGTGTTTCTCTTCATGCAGGCAAATTCAGTCATGGAAATGTGTCTGAATACTTCATTCATGGTTCAGCTAGAGGTACAGGGACAAAAATCTGTTTATGTGAACTGATGATTTGCATTATATGTGCAACACAGAACCACAACCATGGATGCAAAGTATATTTCCATTAGAAAAATGAACTATGACACACGATAAAATTCTATTATACACATAACAAATTTTATCCGAATGTTTTATACAAATGTTCAAAACACTTCTTTCAGTCACTTCCACCAAGAAAAGAAGTAACCTGTTGAATCCCTTTTTTTTCTTTTTTTTTTTACAAAATGTCTTTCCCTTCTGATAGCTGAGAGAGGAGTGAAGTGACCTTCTTTCCAAGCAGACTTATGTTTTCCAGCCAAGAGAGATGAAAACTTCAAAACTAAAATTGTAGTTATGCAAACTATGACTCATTGTCATGAATGAAGTGATGCACTTCTCTTGTAATAGGAAAACAATAATATACTTTATTAAGGAAATTATTTCATCAGCAAATTTCAGTGGTAAATATGGCAGTGGTTTAATGAGATTCGATGGCATAGTACAAGTGATTATTTAGTTCACAGAGGATGGGATCAGACAATACTATCAGAGACACCCTCCCATTGAGCCATGAGGTTCATTTTATTCTAAACTACTCCTTGGAGGAGACTTGAAATGCAACTTTGTCCCCAAATTGGTCAACGTTTTACGTCTAAGAGATTATACATACATAATCAATTCTTTATATCACTTAGCTAAGAGTTCAAAGTTTAGCATGCTGTTAATAACTTACTGCAAACCTGTTGTGGCAAGCAACCTCTCAGCCTCAAGAAGTAACCTGAGAGATGTCCCTACTCGAGGGGAAATCCCAGCATGCAGCCTGCTTCCATACAAGAGAGTTCAATGAGCTCTGTACTGTCCACTACTTATGGAGTGAGCTACTTGACTTATAGTCATATCTGCATGCCAGCAAAATGTCTGGGTCACTGTTCCAAATAGATGACTACAATGTTGTCATCCCTCTCCCAAAGTCCACAGTACACTGGATGCAGCCATCACAACCCCTACTGGTGGTTATGGACTGAGAAAGGGAAGGGTAAAAGCACAGTGTTGCACAGATTGAATGAAATGATTCTTTGGGGTATTTTTACATTGTAAAAAGGCAAGTATGATGCATATTTACAAGATTGCCAAGGGAAAATGAAGAACCAAATAGGTTAATTGATTTGACCAGGCAGCAGTGTAGCCTAATATATTAACTTTAGGCTTGGGCTTCAGAAGACACCTTCTGTCTCACAGAGGTTTTGTGAGATTTACAAAGGACTTGCAATTTGCTTTTAACACATGTAGCCAGCTTCAGATACATATATATATATGTATGTATGTATGTATGTATGTATATAGCCAAAAGACACATAGAAGAAACTTAGACAGTGGAGTTAGTTCATTTGACACAATATAATTCTTTTACACAATTATTTAATTATGTATTGACCTATTAGTTACCAGGGTCAATCAGGTATCACAATGTCCTTCTTACAGTGTGTATCCTCATCATTAGTACATACACTTTTATGCATCTAAAAAAAAAAATAATTCCTGGACTTCTTGATATTTCAGCTAGGTAAGGACTATATTTTACCATTTAAAATATCATATTGCTCACAGAAGTGAGAATTCACCGAAATAAATATAAAAAGAAAATGCTATAAACTTAAAAATATATCTTTACAGAAGCTATTTTTTCACGTATTGCTGACAGTCCAAAGTTTCACCAGTTGAATCTTAAGTCAACAATAGCAAACTTCTCCATTTTACTGATGCACAAAGACATCAGAAGTAGGAAACGGGCTGACTTAATGACTCTGCAGATTTGAAAATTAGATGAAAAATGAGAAGAGAGCTATGAGCAGAGTCTCTGTTTGGGGTTTCCCATTAACAAAGTTTTCTTGGGTGCACAGGCAGCATCTACTAGAAACATGACAGGAAGCACTGTCAGAGCTTCCCTAACTTTAAACTACCCCATCACTTTAATGATCACCAGGTCACCAAAATAATAAGCAACCATATGCAAAATAACTGCCTAGGCAATAGAAGCAAGTGGTTTTTTTCTCTCATTGAATGCATTTTGGAAGAGTTTTTAAGCTGCTTAAGCCCATGTAGTTGATACGAAGGAATCAAATTGCTGCATTACCTTTACTTCTTCCCTCCCACTCTCTACAAAATGTTATGGACAATTGGGTGCTCTGTAGGTCCTTTCTTGTCGGGGAACACTGTCTCAGGGACTGCCAAAACAACCAGGATGGACAGTTTCACGAGTGGATAGAGCTGGCTATCAAGTAATCAACACCAGAAAACAGATAACTACCT
>JAWWMP010000081.1:73233318-73243521 GCA_035047865.1 Dendrocincla tyrannina | reverse complement strand
ACTTTCCAAGCTTCTCCCTGAACCTATATGAGTCCCATGCTCCCCGAATAAACCAGTTCCAGCTTTCACCCTACCATTGGCTGAGGACCGTATCCTTCCTCCCCCCTCCGGCACGCGGCACTTTCTTCCTGAGTAATCTTAGGATCTTCTGTTATTACAACCTAGTGTAGTCAAGTAGAAAAACTTCAGTATTCACTGATAGAAGTGCTGTATATTAAGGGTAGAGGAAGCAACTGCTGGATTAACAAGTTCAATGATGCAATGCTAAAAATCTTATTAATCTAACTGTAGACCTGAACTTGAATATATGCTGAAGTCTACTTCAGTTGAATCAAGTGTTCCTACCATCTACAACTTTTCTAGTAGCTTGCTCTATCACCTGTGTTCATGTTGCCTTAGTGAAGTCTTTAACTTTAGAACTTAAAGAATTGTAACACTTGCGTTCTTTTTGCCTAAAAGGAAATTTGACTTTGGAATTGGAGTTGTCGAAATTCTGAAGACCATTTTTAATTTTAGGAACATAAGCAACACCATAAACTATCATTGAAACATCTTATGCTTGTAAAATATTTTGTTGTGTCTGATGTGTATCTTCAAAAGGGAGCATACTATTAGCAAAATCCTGCAAGAAGAAACACTTCTGTGAGTTTTTGAATATCTGTTTAGCTAACATGGGATAGGAGCAAAAATGTCTTTATGAGAAAAACTTCCTCTGACTTGGGAATTTGAATAAAAAAATTATAAGCGAAGAACTGGCATTTTACTATGTAGAGTAGAATAATCTAACAGCTATTTGCCACTTTTAAGGTTGACTGGTTGTGACCTGTGACTCAATTAGCTGTGGTTAAATAGTACATGGGAATCATAAATATAGCCCACTGAGAATAATCTGAAACTCTATATGAAAATGAAAGTTTTCTAGCACCCTCCAGGTAGCTAAAATGAGATACATAAAAAAGCCACGTCTATCATACACAAACATAAAACACACATGTATCATGATTGCGATCAGAGCCTTCACCAATAGACACTACTTTGTTTCACTGCCATCAGTTACAGTACAGCACATTGATCAAATTTGGTAATTCATTCAGGGGGACAGTGTGGATGAAAAAAGGAGAAATCTATAATCATACTTATAGAATTTAATTAATAGAAGGTTTCCCATCTTTTTCAGAACACTTAGTAAAAAAATCCTGCAAAAGCCTTGCCAGATCTATGAACCCATTCAAGGCAAGAGGTAGAACCACAATCTTTTCATGACAACTTTGTACAGAGTTGTTTGTTACTGGATTGATGGAGTTTGATTTTGTTGTTTGTTTTGGTTTTGTTTTCCCAAGGGTGGTTAAATATCTCCTAAAAATATAAGCATAGTTATAAATTATTTTATATTGCTTATGAATTTTAATTAACATTGCTGTGAATTAAATTGTATTTCTTAAGTTAATACTGCAGAAAGAAAACATTTATCTATAGCATGCATTTTTAGTACATGGTTAAGAATATTGGGAACAACAGTTCTTTTTTTTAGGTGTAATTATTAAGGTTAAAAAAAATGTCTTTTCTAATTTTCAGATAATTGGAAATTTAACAGTCTGCAATATCCAGAGCTACTGCTACCCTGTAATATGTTTCCTTGACATTTTGTTGTTTTACTGAATGGTAATACACATGCCTGAGTAATAATGCCATGTTCTATATTGATTCAAACTACTATAACTGCCAAAATGATTGAAATGCTGTCTCAAATGGTCCTTGACAGCTCACATATCCGGATTGTGATTTGCATTTATTCCCATGGGATTTGGTGATTGTCTGTATCTGTATGCCCTTTGAGACTGCTGCACTTTAAATCTCTAAGTAGAAGAAATCTGTGTGGGTGATGAACCATTTTATTCATAGCCCGGTGGGAATCCACAAAAATAATTTGTCCTTTGTTGTCACTTCATTGGTTCCTAAGTACAACTTTCTATGGCTTCCTTCCAGGTCAGTACATATTTTGTGAGAAAATTAAAAAGTAAAAAGCAATGGAGTTTGAAACATCAGTTTAAAAATCACGTTCTGAATCAGGGTTGTAAATAATTACCTGAAGTCCTCTATAGCATGGATGTGCTGAAAAGAGGAAATTCCCTTGTCTTCTATTCTGCTGCAGCAGTCACTAGAAGTAAGGCTTTGATGAGGTAATAAATTCAGGTTCTCATGAAATCAGTACTTTCTTATTTTATATTTTGAATTAATTTCTGACTTACTGTGTTTCTGTCAGCTAGTACACACTTCTGTTTTCTGCTCCTCGTGGTTGATAAAACTAAGTTGATCAGTGAATGTCCTGTGTCAGTGAAGATTTGTCAGTACCTACAGAATCAGGTGGTTACGTATACCTACATATACATAACTGTATATATACGTGTGCATATATCTATATATATAGATATATACACATTTTTTCTAGACATAACTTTACTTCCTATTTCCCTATTACATCTAGCAGCTCATGAAACAAATGGAATTAAAGCACCAGTAGAACCACAGCTTTACTTAAGACTAGAAGAAATGCTTTCAGTGGACACTATTGGGAAGGGTACAATATTTTCTCCACAATTTTAGATCACGTTGTGTTATTGTTATTGACTTGTGATCTGTTTTAAGCACAGTCTGTCCAGAAACACTTGTGTAACTTTGATTGTGATAAGATGCCCTGATATCTTTTCATTGATAACATTCCTCACTTGCAGGTTTCTTGAATAAGTTGTTTGATTTTTTTTAAAACTAACTATAGTGTAGCATAATCTCACGAGACCTATATCTCACAGAAGTTGTTCTAAATAGGAAAAAAATTATTACATAAATAAAATTGTTTAAAAAAATCAGACTTTGTGAAATAGTCTTATATGATGCTTCCATTTGCGTAAAAATGCAGATACATTAGAATGTTGGAAGCCATGTGGATCTGTATGACATATAATACTTGCTCAAAAATTCATTCATACATGGGAACTTTGCTTAGAGGGCGGATTTTGTTCTTATTGTCTAGCAAAGCAACATTTAACTGAGTTTGGTACTTTGCTCTATCTGTACACATTTATACTTACTCTAGCATGCATGAGCTGTGCACCCCGGATCTGTGTGCTCAGGACTAAGACTGGTCTAGTGAATTTAGGAGAAAAATGTGTTCTTTTTATGGAGAAAAAATATTTCAGATTTAGCTAAATGAAAAGGGACAGATACCTCCATCTATTTATATGATGTTTGTCCTTCTGGTCTAGTACTCATTCCTTTCAAACCCTGAAAAATTTTCCATGATATCAGCCAAAAGTGTTCTATTTGGGGTATTTTTTTCTCTTTTGCATGGTTTGCATGGTTTACCTTTTCATTGCATCACTGAGAAAGTTGTTCTTCAAAAACAATGCAAAATCACACTTTGCAGCATGATTACATTTATCATATATTTATCATATGTTTATAAAGGATTAATAATTTTGTTTTCTAAATATGAAAATTATTTGATTCCAATACCCATTACTGCATGAGAAGATATTGCCAGGTTGTTAATAATCTATTAATCCCTTAAAAACTGCAAAAATAAAAGTAAATTTCATAGACAGTGAGCAGGGATCACTGTCCTGTTCACATGGAAGCTGCTTCTTTGGGACTCCTTTAGAGTTATGCAGATGTTGAAAAATGATTGCAGATGTTCATTGTAAAGTAATGTTATTCAAAAAAATGTTAATGGTAAGTCTCTTAAAACTTGGAGGAAATTTGCCAACTATATTAGTGGATTCAAACTCATTCATCCAAAGTCACATGGAAGCTTGTGGAATTGTGTTTTGTCTTTTTCTGCAAAAGTCAGTCAGTCCCTTGATCCTTAGAAAAAGTCTTTCAAGGTTTTTAACTTCCACAGGAAAATATTTATTTCTTTTCAATAACAAGAAGCTGAAATGGAACAATTTAAGGTATAATCAAGTACGTTCTTTACTTTTTGACTCCGTTTCATCAATGTAAGGAGGAAACAAGCCTTGCTACAATGAAATTCATCATTATTATCCTACCACTTTTAGTCTGGACTGATTGATTCATACATGATCCTAAAACTGGTATAGATTCATTTTATGAGTTTTTGCTTTTATTTTCCAACTTCAGTTTTGGCAAGTATGATTTTGGTATTAAACTGCCTGCCGTGCAATACTGAGAGTAATAAGAAAGCATCAGGCTACACAACTTTTAATTTTTTATTTTTTTAACTCATGCTTCAACATTCAGGATAGATAAGGACTAGAATTTACAGTGCCTTTTAGGGTCAAGTGTTTTTTTTCCACTTTGTGCCAGATTGTGTATTAATTAATTTGGGAATCAGTGTCTTCCCAAAAGAAGAATGGGGAGAAGTGCATAAAAATTCCAGCTCGACTCATTCTTCGTACCAAGGATATCAGTCATAATATGATTTGTCTCACTGTTAATCAAAAGTACCTATGAAAACCTAATACTGAAATGGATTTTTCAACTTTTACTCTGGCTGCTATGGGATAAAGCTATCTTTAATCTTGTTAGAAAGATAAATATTACTGAAAATGACAGGTGATACTGACCTAGACAATGCTTAGCAAACGAATTATATTAATAATAACCTGGACCAATCTGGATTAAGTTGATTTCTGTTTAAATTAAATTAAATGGATGCACTAAAAAGTAAGTCTAAGTATCGCACTGAATTTCAAAAGACAAAGAGTTACAAACCAGGATATGGAGATAGGAGTCGGTATTAAGTTGCTTCTCAAAAATATGAGTGTGGTGGGGGCCTTTATGTCTATAGAATTAGATCTATCAAAATCAATGCCCTGAAAAAATGCAATGTTATGCAGGGGTAAAGAGATTTGCAATCCTCATATGTTGCATGTTTGAGTTCAAAAAGGGAAGTTCTCCCAGTTTCTGAGCACTTAATTCACATTGTACACAGCTTGTTGCTTACCTAAGATGTGGGCTTGTGGGATTGGAGGGAAACATTCTTTTCCAGACAGGGAAAACTAGAAGAAACAGGCAACTTTGTAAAATATTCTCTAACCCCACATATCAAGGGGGTTTTTTTGTAATTATATGTATTGCCTCACCTATAAGACAACTTGTGATGGCATTATTCTGTGCAGCTTCTAAACCCAATGACATATTATGGATTTTCATTCTCAAGTGATTCTGCAGCTAAGACTACAAGGAGAGTCAGGGGAAGAATCAATTTCTATCTGTAGCAATGAGTTGGCTCTAAAATATACCCAAGAGTAACTTGAGGAACTCTATAGTCAAATAATATTTGTAAAATATTTTATTGTCTGACTCAATTTCACATACTTAAAAAGTTTGTATTCTTGGCTTTCAGTCTTGCCTCTTTGTTTACTTCTGGAGGGTATTTTTTAATATATATAAGGGCAAGGTACTGAGAAATAATAGTTTCCTTCACATTTTGTATGCATAACTGTATTTTGTGTAGTAATACTGTGTCTTTTAATTCAAAGCAACAGTACAAGTACACCCCAGTCTCTTTTGTCATGGTGTTTAACCCAAGGTGGTGTTGCTCCTTTCCTTGAAGCCTTCTGTTGGAATTTTGTGCCCTCCTGAGTGCGGGCGTGATTGCTTCCAGAGGGCTTCTTCATACTCTGGATGGCAGCGTGCTCAGAGAGGGCTGCCTCTTGTATGTGTTTTATTTTCTTTCTGTTTGAATTAACTTCCTCTTCAAGTAAGCACCCCAAATAGCATGACACCTTGTCTTCTGTTACCTCTGACATTGTTTTTAAAGGTCTCTTTATTTTCTGACTCAAGCAGTTACAGTAGCTGTAGGTGCAATTTTTCCTCAGGCCAGGTTCTAGTATGAGACTATAAATTTCTTGCATTCCCTGTAACTATCTGTTACAATCTGCTTAAATATTGCAGAAAGAACTTCAGATTCGAAAATTTTCCCCAACAAAATTAAAACTCAAACCAAGTTATCCATTTATTTCAAAAACTGATTTTTTATTAATTAATTGCTAAGAGATGCAGAGAGAGAGAGAGAATAAGGAAAGATTGGAAAAATGCCAAGATTAATTTTTAGAAGCAGAAAGAAAGAATACCACCACAAATTATCATTTTGCCAGAAATATCGGTGTGTGTGCATGGGGGGTGGGGAGAGCCGGTTTCGCCACTTTTTTTCCTGTCTCTGTTGTTTTCCCCGATGTTCTCAGCCGTAGGAAGTCTGAGCCCTCTGGATTGCAGCCAGGGTGTTCAGGCTCTGCTGTCCCCGCCGAGCCACACTGCCGGGGTGCTGCAGTGACCTGGGCAGAGCTGGGCCTTGCTGACTTTCGTGGCCCTCAGAAATATGGAAAGTTAGAGGGATAAGGCACACTCATGTCTTAGTTCTCTCCAGGCTGGCACAGTCTCGGTCTTCACTGGCAATCAGGCAGCATGTGGTGGCGAAGAGAAGAGGTGAGGAGAGGTTGGGGGTGGTTCCCAGCTGGAGTGCTGGTCTCTTGTCTCTGTTCCTTGCTCCTAATTTCCCAAAATTTGTCTTGAGATTTTATAGCATTCAAAAGAGGATTGTGCGTGTTTCCTTGGCACGTAGCCTTGTTCAGATGTTCCAACCGATAAGATATCCTATACAATGACAGGATTTTCTTGCAGGATGTTTGTTTGTAGGACTGAGAAGTTTCATTTTGTGAGCAGGATGTTTGTTGTAGGGCTTTGCTGATACAGTTCATTGTAACAGGATGTTTATTAACAGTGTCTACTGATAAATGATGGAGGAATATTTATTACCTTTTGTGTGTGTTATCTGTATACAACACTATCTGTTCCTCTGTAGTGCTAAGCAGTACAGAGACTTTATGAAGAAATTTATTTTGCTAAGAGACAGTTTGGAAGCCTAAATTTTTCATCAAAATACATTTTTTTTCTCCTACTGTGGTGCATTGATCCTATTCAACAGCTAGGTAGCCTGGCTCCCTTCTCACTCTCCCCACTGAAGAACAAGCGAGAGAACCAAAAATAATAATAATAAAAAAGCTGAATACATACAGTTCAATATAAGGAGGATTTAATAGGTGAAAGAAAGCTTCATGTGCAAGCAAAGCAAAATAAGAAATATAAGAATATAAGAAAAATATTTACAGCTTCCATCAGCATGCAAATGGGAGGCAGGGCCTCAACAGGTGTAGCAGTCGATTGGGAAGACAAGCACCATAACCACGAACACACTTTCTCCCTCCTCATTTCCCCAAAACTTTATTGCTGATCATGATGTCATACCATATGGAATAACCTTTAGGTAAGTTGGAGTCAGCTGTCCTGAATTCTGCCTGATCCCCAGCCTATTCACTGGTGGGCAGAGTGTGAAAAAGAAAAGCCTTGACTCTGTGCAAACACTCTTCAATAACAGTCAAAACACCAGTGTGTTGCCGACACCATTTTAGTCACAAGTCCAAAGCAAAACTCCATATTGGCTGCTATGAAGGATGTTAACTGAATCTCAACCAGACCTGGAATATTCTCCTTCAATTCTTAAAGGTTTTGGAATATCATAAGAAACAAAGTCAGAGACTATGAGGAACCACCTTGTCTCTGCTTCTGACAGTGGGGTCAACAATATTGATGTTATTCACAAGGAATGTTCATCTAAGTATTTCTCAAAGGCAAACCATCACAGAAATGTAATTATTTTTCAGAAAACAAATTATTTTGGCTCATTTTGGAGTAAAAATAGCTGAAAGTATAGTTTAAAAATTTTGATTCTCGTAATTTAACTATATACAAAAGTTTTATGTGGTTATATTTATTTTTAAATAAAGTTACATAGACCTTATGTTTCTTTTTTAAACAGACTGTTATCCTAAAACCTCTTTGTTCTTTCAAATTAATTTCAGCTGTGATAAAATGTATCAGCAACTTATCTAGACATATCTACATGAACCAATTTAGGTACAAGAGAAAGTGAAAAATTAAATCCACACTAAGGATATGATGCACTGCATGGTAGGTGGTGCACTGGGCAGTTCTTTTCTTGCCTGCCCCATCTTGAGACAAATGAGATTTATACAGCAGTAAAGAAAGCAGTAACAATGCTCAGAGAGATGAAAATAGCACAGTCAGGTTTTGGTGGTGGTGGGGAACAGCTACAGGGGTGGCTTCTGTGAGAAGGTTCCCCCCTGTCTGACAGAACCAATGCCAGCCAGGCCCAGGACAAACCCACTTCTGGCCAAGGCTGAGCCAATCAGAGAAGGTAGTAGTGCCACTGTGGTAAAAGATTTAAGAAGAAAAAAAAAGGTTATTGGACAGATGCAACTGAACTCAGAGAAAAGAGGAGTGAATACATGAGAGGAACAACTCTGCAGACACCAAGGTCAGTGGAGAAGGAGAGGGAGGAGGTGGTCCAGGCTCCAGAGCTGAGATTCCCCTGCAGCCTGTGGTGCAGATCAGCTATGCTCCTGCAGCACATGAATGTCCACAGGGTTACAGAAATCCATCTTCAGCCTACGGAGGACACCCACTGTGGAGCACATGGATGCTTGAAAGAATCCTGAGACTCCATGGGAAGCTTGCGCCAGGGTCCTGGCAGGGACCTGCAGACCTGTAGAGAGAGGAGTTCACACTGAAACAGGTTTCCTGGTAGGATTTGTGACCCTGTGGGGGACCCATGATGGAGCAGCATGATCTAGAAGGATTGTACCTCATGGAAAAGGACCCATACTGGAGCAATTTGTGAGGAACTGCAGTCCATGGGATGGACTCATGCTGGAGAACTTCATGGAGAACTGTCTCCTGTGGGAGAGACCCCATGGTGAGCAGAGGAAGGACTCCTGGGCAGTGGCAATGGCAGTGGCTAAAATAACCTATGATGAACTGAGTGTAAGTCCCACTCCCTGACTCCCTGCAGCACTCAGTGGGAGGAGTTAGAGCCTGTGAAGGAGGGAGGGATGGAGGAAGGTGTTTTTAAGATTTACTTTGCTTCTCATTATCCTGCTCTCATTTTGATTGGTAATAAATTGCACTAATTTCCCCAAGTCAAGACTGTTTTGCCCATGACAGTAATTGCTAATGTCTCCTTGTCCTTACTTCAACTCATGAGCCTTTCATTATATTTCCTCTCCCCTTCCCAGTTGTGGAGGGGAGTGATAGAGTAGCTTTGGTGGGCAGCTAGCATCCAGCTAGGGTCAGCCTGCCGCAGAGGATCTCATTCACTTCGTTGTACATAGTAGGAAATCTTCTAATGAACTGTTAGCCTTGTTTGACTGGCTTTCAAATTGAAGTCAAGGTCAGGAACAGTACAGTGGTATTATACCAAAGATAATAGCTTCTCCAACAGAGCAACCTAAATGCCAAGTTAATGAAACAGTATTTTGTAATGGAACTGATTGTTGCCATATTTTTTGGTGTTAAAATTCAGAAAGTTTAGTCTTTTACATGATGTAAAAAGTGTCATGTTTTTTTCCACACAAGCCTTCTCAACAACATAAACAAACTTATTTTATTTTCCAAACAGGTACTATCGATCACGGTGCTAGAAAGATAACCGCAAACACAAGCCCAACTTGCAGGAGTGCTCTAATATGCAAAAATGGACCTATTTTATCATTTCAAGTATTACTGTAAGTCTAATTTGGAAACCAATTTCTTGATTGTCCCTACTATTTGTGCTTTGTCTCATGTCATGGAGACATGGAGAAGCCCTGGAGCAGCTGAACTGAAATCCTTTCAGACAATCCTGAAGCAGAAGATATACTGAAGAAACACAGGTCATGCATCCAGCTGATAGAAAACACTGGGACCACAGGACCTAACTGGGTCTGCAGATCAAAACCGCCAGCAATATAGACGGTACAAATATTGTGGCCTGAGCAGCAGCTGTCTGGCTCTGCTCTTGATGTTTCACACTGCTTGCTAATTTCAGAATAAAAAACAATTAATTAAATGCAAGACAACGTGACCTACAGCACAATGTAATGTAAAAATTACCTAAAATAACATAGAAAACCAGGTGCACTTTCCCAGAATAGTACCAACAGGCATATCAAATTGTATCTGGGAAAATGAATAGTTGCCTCAATGGGATGTTGCATCCTAGCTAATTGGTATTACTTCTCAATGCCATGCTGTTAGAGTATCAAACCTGAGTGGAATTCCTTCCAAAAAGCTTGGAGCCACGCCTCAGCATCAGTAAAGATGTTTAACAAAAGAGACAAAAGACAT
>JAWWMP010000081.1:73206642-73233218 GCA_035047865.1 Dendrocincla tyrannina | reverse complement strand
ACCCGCCCGCACGGGCTCCCCGCCTCACCTGCTCGGGGCGGGCTGAGCAGGGCGGCCCCGCTCCGCCGCCCGGCCCCGGGCAGCGCCCGCTCGCACAGCGCGCCGTCCCGGGGCGGCGCTCGGGGCTCCGCCGCTCGCGGAACAGCACCTTGGGCGGAGGGGGGAAAACACAAAAGCAATAAGAAGAAAAAAAAAACAACTTCGCGGCGAGAAACTTGAAACGCTGAACCTTCCCCGCTCCGGCCCGCGCGCAGGCACAGGGAGTGCCTGTTCCCATCCCAGCGCCTCCCGCCGCCCCCGCACACCCGGCTGTCCCTCGGGGGCGGCAGCAGCGGGCACTCGTCTCGGCCCGGGCCGCGGGCTGGCAGCGGCCAGCAGGGGCAGCGCCGCTCCTCTCCGCTGGAATTTTCCTCTCCCCGAGCGAACCGTCCCGCCGGCCCTCGGGCTCAGCCCTTCCCATTCCAGCCACCAGGGCGCTGGGCGAAATCCCCTCAGGTGGAGACTGTCCTGCCCGACCATCGGGGCCGAGCCGCTCTGGGATCGGCTGAGCCGCGACCTGCCCGTGCCACGGGTAACGAGCTCCCGGGGTCAGGAGCGGCTCAGCCTGATCCCCACTTCGCTCGTTGTGCGTGACGGCACCGCAGCTCTTCTGTGCAGTATCCAGAGAGCAGGTCTGGCAGTAACGCGCTGCTTACCCGTGTCATCACAGACCGCCCTTCCTGCTGGGCAGTGCGACCAGGAGATGATACTGCACAGTAAATACAACTCTTTACCCAGGTAACATTTTGGCCGGCTTTCAAGTTTAGAGAAGTTGAAAAACAGCCAACAACAAAGCATTTACACCTTTTTTTTTTTCTCCAAGTAGAACGTTGCATTCCAGTACAAACATCTTTTTTCTGACTAATTCTTAGATTGTAATAATAATAATTGACCGATTGATGTTAACATTCATAATATTCGATGTTAATATTAGTAATATCTAGTATAATACTGTATATAGCATAGTATAGATATTGTACTTTAATAACATTTTGCCTCTCCTGGTATGTCCTTCTCATTTGTACTGTGCTTCTTCAATAGAAATTTTTTTCTTCTTTAACTTTTTCCTTCTTCAGTGGAGACTAAACCTGAAGCTGCCTGTTTTGACAGACCCTAGAAGCTGTTCACACCCAGAATAACCACATGCCATTATCAGGCACGCCCCATTAATCTGTGTATGTTTCTTAAACCAAAAAATTAATCACTGGTGAGTCAGATGGGTTTTCCATGGTCCAGTTTTCAGACAGTGTTCAATGAATTGATCAGTTAAGAATCTCCAGAACAATCCCACTGAAGACCTTATGTAAGTTCTTGATTTTTCTGACAGTCCACTTTCTTTTCTCATGCTCCTCAAATTGTTTGGCCCATTCCTAGGTTAGGATCAATGTTGACTAGTTCTTTTGTATGTTGACTGTTCCTGCAGTCAGGGCACAGTAACTTTCTGCATTCAGTTTGTAGTCTCAGTTTAAGTACAAAAATTTTTCATGTTTCAAACCAGCTACTTCTTGGGCAAAACTATTACGTGACGGCATCTTCTAAACGGTAATGAAACTCCCATTGATTCAACACTATAGTGCTGCTTCGACTGAAGACCATTCATAGCTGATTGTGTATTAGAATAATTACATAGGTTGGTGTCATGTCATCCTTTCTAATAAACTGTGCTGCACCACCAGCAGATAAGGAACAGTTGTAGCACTCCCTTTACTCCCTTTCAAATCTCATTTGAAAACCAGTATGTGCCACAGACTAATTGTTTGGCAAGTACTAATGCCACAAAGATTGCAATCTATTGAACAGCTCACGTGGGCTAATAAGAGAAACTCAGCAGTGCCAGGCAGAAAAGTGGCACCAGGGAAATAATAAAAAAAATTATTAGTGGTGACAATTTCCAAAAGAGCCTGGGGGATTATCTAAAAAAGCAGTTCACTGAATAATGTCAATCTCACTTTAAGGAAGGAGAGGTTATGCTTATTTTCTTACATTACCGCATCTCTCATCTTGGTTGTAAACTAAACACATCTGAAATACTGATCAGTAGAAACATTGTAGGCTCTAAATTTGAGTGCCTGCAGGTCATGTTCTGCAGTGACAGTTTTATGATAACTAAACTTAAAATAGTTGCACTTATGAGATACTGGAGATACCATTTGTCTTAGAGATCTCAGTTTTTAGAAACAGATTCTGGACTCCTATGGTATTTTGTTTCTTTATCAATAGAAAATCAGTTCTGTGTTCCAGTCTCAAAAGATATTGATGAAGACAATGTTCTTTTTTAATTTTTCTATTCTTACAAAGTTTCCAACGTTGTCATGACCTCAAGACATTGTTCATATAAAGCAGACGTAATTCTCATACACAATAAACAAAGGGCTGCATCAGAGAATACCAAGTGGGATATTAACACACTCTTCATTGTCTCTCCTATTGAATAGTCCAAAAAAAAAAAAAGTTCCCTAGATTTTCCGAGTGACCCGTGAAGATATCATTAACAATTAATGAAGTGGCAGGTTATTAATTGCACCATTGCAATAATGTCATCCTTTGTCGATGACTTGAGGTAAAACAATCATTTATCTGGAGAGGCATTAATCCATGTGACAAGTCACCACCCATTGCACTCTGTGAATGTACTTGGTGCCATTGTATATTTAGTATAAATGTTTACAGATTAATACCCAGTTCTGATTACTGTTAGCATAACCTTCAAGTTATGTGTGTAGTGAGAGCTGTTAATTGCAACTGCTATTTGAAGGAGAACTTCTATCTTAGGAAGAGATGTGAAGTTCCAGGCACCTTATTAACTATTGGATTTTCATGCAAGTTAAAATAAAAATTAAAAAAAAAAAAACAAACAAAAAAAAACACACACACACAAAAAAACTTGCCTGTTCTGAAAAAGCAACAATATCCCATAGCACTTTTCATAACAGTTGGGAATTGTTGTAGATGTCTTTAGTGCTGGTGGTTGCTCTCCTCTGTTCAGGAGGTTGCCAGAAATGCAAATACAAATATTTTTTAACTAAAGACACTGTAGTTATACAATAGACTGTATGACTTTCAAACAGGTATGCGCATTATTGCACGTGGCGAAAGCTATTTGGAGTGGTAATTAGATCACAGGAGTCTTGCAGTGTTTTTCACTATTGTAAAGGTCTGTTTACAAGGATGTTTTAATTTCTTAATATATAGCAGATTATTAGTGACATTTTGTGATTTCAATATGTAACCTGAATGCACTCCTAATGTAGTACATTAGAAATTGTACTGTGTCACACAGTAGTTGTTTTGAATAATATTGTGCAAAGTAGGTGTGAAATAGAATATGGAATTGAAAGGTGTTTTCCGTGTTAAATTAATATTCTAGTGCATAATTCAAATATATTAGAAAGCTGAGCTGTTTTATTCTGCCACTATAACAGACATGATAAAACCCAGGTTTTTACCCTTGTAGTGTAATGATAAAAGAAGGAATTATTATATGTGTTAGAGTTTCAAACTAAGCTGGAATTCCTTCCAAAAAGCTTGGAGCCACGCCTCAGCATCGGTAAAGGTGTTTAACAAAAGAGACAAAAGACATGCATATGCTGATATTATCTGCCAGGGTTTTGTTTCGATCTTCCCCCAGCAGGGGAGAGAGGGGGAAGGGGTTGGTATTTCTGGCTTTCTGCGCAGGTCAGGGAGCCCGGCACTCGGTGGAGCGAGGAAGACGGGGACACACACACTCGGATTCCAGCACCACTGGATACTGAATTTGTGTTCCCTTTTTTTCCCTTCTCGAACTCGACTGCTTTCATCTGTGAGTGATCATAATCACTACAAAGCTTGCCGTGAGGAAGAGAGGTGGGAGAAAGCCCCGTTTTTTCCTGCCCCTGCGGACACAGGGCGGACACAGTATTGTTGCTGTTTTGCTCTCCATTTTCCTCACGGGAACCAACCTGGGAACTGCCTACCATTCCCCTGAGAGAGAGAGGCCAGCCGGCCGGGCGTGACATTGCCACCTGCTGTCCGTAAATATAACTGCAACCCCTGGGAGAGGGCGAGCCGCCAGCAGTGGAGGTGCCACAGCGCCACCTGCTGTCCGTGGATATAATTGCATTCCCCCTTTTGGGGGGTAGCCAAGAGGACCCTTTTGACTGTTTTGCCTTGTCATTTGGGTGGTGGAGGGGTTTGTTGCAGACTGTTGTTGTTTGGCTCTTTTCTGGATATATATATCTATATATGTGTTGTGATTAAGAACTGTTATCCTTTTCTTTATATTTTTTTTCCCCTAATTAAAGTTCTGTTCTCTAAATTTAAAGGAGAGGGATTATTTCTTGGCCAGCATAATATCTTAGTTCTCCCTAAAACTAAGACACATGCAGATTCAAAGTACTTCACACTTAAAAAGTAGTTTGGTTTCAGCTAAGGTATTTCTGGTTAGTGCTGCACTGTGCAATAAAAATCATCTTCTCTGTTTGCAAATGGTGTCACTGAAATCACGAAAGGAAACTTCTGGTCTGTTCTCTGTCACCACAGGACTTCACCAGGAATTCTGGTTTTTTAAGAAATCGCAATAGCTGTAGCTACAATTTTTTTTATGTGTCTATTTGTGCTCATTATTAACTATTAGCAGAACTCTGCCATCTCGTCCTTTCACAGATTCTAAATGGGTACCAACAGGAGCTGTATTTAAGGTTAAGCAGCTTGTTATTAAGGCATTATCTCAGAACACCTAATAAGCCAGGAAAATTAACGCAAGCTTTCCAGGGATTAATAAACTATTTTTTTTATTCATAAATTTGCATTTTATTACTTAAGCTATTTCATTTAAGTAATAAATTTGTAAGAAAACAGAAACAGAGTAACAATAGCTAATTTTTTAAGTGTAACTATATTTTTATGAGCTTCTTCTTGGGTGAGGCAGCATCTAGGCCATATAGAATTATTTTTTCCTGCAGTCCTGCAGTAATTTAGTTCATGGCTTAGAACTGTAAATAGTGAAGTCCTTATTGCTTCAGTATGTCTGGTTTAAACTCCACTCTGTTTGGTTTGACCCAGTTCTGTCAGTTTCTTCTGGCTCTCCTACATTCCTCTCATCTGCTATCTGTCCTCCCTTGCCAAACTTAAAGCAGCCTTTACCTCTCATCAGCCATCTTGCAAAGTACAACTTACAGCCTGTTCCTGTACGAGCTGCTTCCAAGTAGCCCTGAACTGCTCTATCTGCACTTTGCCACCCCTATCTGCTCTCTCCAACAGCTTTGATAGCAATTTTTATTGCCAACATTTGGAAAACTGCATGAGGCACTGAGAACAAAGCACCACCTTTTAAAGCACAGGAAGCCCTTCAGCAGCTTCCCTTGTTCTCCATTTATGTTAGGGGACATCTTTTGTTGTTAGTGGTTTGTTTTACTCCAGTCTGACTCAAATTCCGTCACTCCAGAGCTGGAAAACATTGCTTTAAGTCAGCATGATATATATCTCTAGGTAGATTTAGATGTTGTTGGGCTACACTCCTGTACACTATTACAAATGAAGGTGTTTTCCTAATTTTTAAGTGAAGTGTCACTCAAACATTGTAAAACAGCATGTGCAAACCAAAACTGGTTCCAGAGTAGCAATTGCTAGTTTTAATTTGTCTTCTATTTTCATCCTTAGACAGCATCCAAGCACACCTGGTTTTATGCTCCTATCTCTTCTGGAGTTATTGGAGGAAACTAGAACTTAGACATCTGCTTTGCACATGTTCACAACATAAAACAATTTATTTATTTCCCCATGAGCCAGATTCAGATGCTCAATTTAAAATGTCAGATTTTGGAGTTTCCCACTTCCCCTGAACTAAATTCCTCTAAACTCTACTGGTATTAGTAAGTACGCCATTCATTTTCTGAAGGAAATATTTTGTGAAGGGTGTAGTGACATAGAGAGAAGGACCTCCTTCCTCACCTCCTGCATATCACAGAAACAATCTCCTTGAAAATAATGAAAACATGATTAAGCTCTAAGAAAAACAGTACGAGACATTTAATTCTAGAAAATGAGACAAAGATACACAGCAAATACAACAACTATGTTTCTTCTCCTGTGTCCATGGTAAAACTTTATAATGGCAGGAACATACTAATATAAAATTCAGCACTTGAAATGTTACTGTTGGAAAAAGGAATTAAGCACACAGGGAAAAAAAGGATGCATGATCTTAAGCTGAGGAGGCAAGGTGTCAGGCACACCTCATGGAAATTATCTAAGAATAGATAATAAGGGAAGGGGAGAGGGGCATGGGGGTGGGGAGGAGGGTGGAAGCTGCATGAACTTCAGCAGTTAAATAGTACTTCTACTGTTAATCATAAATTTAGTGAAATTATGACCATAGCCTTACCAATGCCCTGCCTATTTAAAAAGTGACTTCTTACAGTCTCAGTATATCTGATCTCAAGGAAGTCAGAAGGCTCTCTTGGATTCCTTTGTGGAATTCAACATGACTAAAGAATAAAAACAGCATTCTTAGATAAAATGTGAAAGGCTTTTTATCTTAACTTCTATAGGTGGTGTATTTTTTGAGGATTTTATTTTAATTGTAACATGTCCGTGTTAATAACATAGAAACTAATTTTTAACATTTGTTAAGTGATAGACACCATCCTCCATTTACATCTTCTACACTTTAATAGAACATATTATTCATAAAAGCTTAGGCAAACGTGTATACTGATTTAAATCTTCCAAAGTTACTAGGTTTTGAAGTCATCGTGACATACTATAATACTTTTATTACAGTACTCATAACTATAATTTCTGTTATACCCTGGCCATTCTTTCAAACATCATTTCAATGTTCATGGACCTTTCTAGATCAATAGAAACATTCTCCTGGTCTTCAAAAGAGCTATTTGTCACAGACCAGTCCATACTGTTTACATCCCATTCATCCTCCTGCAAAAACCTAGTTCCTGTGATTTCTCCAGGTCACCAGAAGTAATTCTTGTGGCAGGTATGAAAGAGGGGAGCATTGGGCCAAGATTTCATAAACATCCAGGTGGAGCTGGATGGACAGGAGGACACGAGTTTTCCCTGTAAGAGGATTCAGAAAATGTGGATTTTAAAATGTTCCTGTCTTTATTCTGAGGCTGACATTTTTCAAAATTGCATTAGAAGAATATTTTTACTATATGCAGTTTGTATAGTGTGCCTCAATTTTCAAATATCTCAGCTAATTTATATACATTTTGATTAAAACTTCTGTGTTCGTGGCAGCAAAGGGCAATTCAAATCGCCATTTCAGGTCAAAGAACTGATCTGCTAATCCCACGTACTGTTTCTGTCAGCAGTAAATACCAGCTGCTTCAGGGAACAAAAACACCAAATAAACAATTATGGAATAACTTGTCCAGAGGTGAATCACCTTCTTAATACTATCTACTTGTGCGTGTATCATTAATTGTGAAACATAAAATGTAGAGAACCTTAGAGAGATAGCTGGAGATGCAGGGAATTGCCAATTATGGCAACAAGGGATCAGTAAAATTTCTTTGACATACATCATAGAAGCATTTTATGAGTTTTCATTTTAATAATTGTAAGCAAAGCATTTCCCTGGTCTTACCTTCACAATATTTACCTGAGTACAAATAATGGTCCCTAAAATCATGAGAATGGTTTTATATCCTGCTCTTATTACCTTTTCATGTTTTTTGATTTTCTGGCTCTAAAGATCAGAATTTTGTTGAGGGGTGGGGGAATGTTCTATATTGTGCACGAGGGATCACATGAGAAAATCTAGTGTTTCAATTCATCTCGTTGTTTGAATAAGAATGAGCACTCCAGATTAAATTTTGTGATTGGGTTTTAGAAAAAATAATTTTCTCTGACTCCACTCATGTTGAATAAATATATAGAACAGGATTATATCTACATATGGACATATGTTTTGTTTTGAATTAGCATTTTGGGGAGATATATTTAAATATCTTTAAATCCATTGTACCTTATTATTCAACTCTGGAGCAAAAGAAGCTGCTATATAAAAGCAGTTTTGGCTTGAATAACTCTAATGATTGTAATGGTCTCCAGATAAAGATCATCTGAATTTAATAAATCTTCATTTTTTTTAGAAACTGATACAAAGTCTAAACTTTTCTTTCTTTGATATAATATAATAAAAAGCAAGATGAATGATTAATTTTAGGATGTCCTACAGAGACAACATATGGTTCATACTTGCAAGTGTCTTTGTACATTGACAGCTCTTTGTTTTTGTTGCTAACTTGTGACTTTCAAAGCTGCCTAGTAGATTTAATTTTAATAGGAATTGTGCATCCAAATATTTCAGGTGCCTTTGGAAATATTTCAGTCTTTTTTTTTTTCTTGGTGCATTATAAATAGATGCCAAAGTCTGAAAAAGAATATTTTAAAGATTGTGGTTGCCTTCCCAACTGAATAGTATGAGATACTTTCCTCCTTCATTAGTGGAATGTATTAGTGTTGTGATGCATATTGTACCTAAAATTGAGAAGAGACCTATTGGGCATTCAGGACACCCTCAGTGCAAGCCTGGTTTCCCCAATGTTCAGAGAATTGCTGCAATTAAGATCTTAGCACACAATGAAGTTTTATTCAAGACTAGCATTCTCATTAACAACAATTTATTTCTCATATTCCATCCCCATTTTGCTGTATTAATCTACTCTATTTTTCCTGCTTGTCCTAATTGCTAAACCGTACATATTTCTTCTGTCACTAAGCTTTAATTTCATAGCAGTCGTGCTGTGAAAGTAGTACTATAGATAATGCCATGAATGTAGTAGTGTAGAAGTATAAACATAGCAGGATGCATTTTCTGTTACATAGAATCCACAGTATAACAAAAGCACCATTATAATCACACTACAGGATCACAGAAGGATTATGTACTTTGCTTAAAGAAGACAGGAAATTGGTAGGAGCTCTTGGAATTAAAATTAGGTCTTCCCAATGTCATCCCATTGTTTGCAATTGGTTTTGTCTGCTTCTTTATCCTTCTGTTAGCTAAGAAACAGTTTTCAGAGCAACAACAGGTGTAGCAGGGCTTCACAGAAATTGCTGGCACTATACTGGTGTTGCAGATAATTTCAGATTAGGCTCGTTGCTTAAAGCTTTCATTCTTTCTGTGCAATTTAGTAATTTGAGCTCTCTGAAGTGTAGTGTTTTCCTTGGAACTCGCAAAATGTCTATATCAGTATGATACTCTGACGCTCATAATATCTCCAAATATCTGACAAAATATCTCCAGTGCAGTAAGAAGAGCCCTAAAGGAACAATATCTCTGAGATATCCTTATGTTTAGTATCCGCACCTGTATTGCACTACTCTTACAACCATATCATACTACAAAAATATGCATAATTTAATATTCATTACCAACTCTTCATCCATCTGCCTTTTATTTTCAATAAATTAAGAAAGTGGATTAACATGAATGATAGTTTAGGCAGGGATAGTGTATACTGTCCAAATTAGAACTAGATAAACTGCTTACCTCAGTTTATCCTTTGCTAAATGCCATTCTCAAAAATGTATTAGTGTTTATTTCCATATGTATATGATTATATTGTATTTCCAAAAGAGTATTTGAAATATATATTTCCCTTACTCCAAGCTGAATATAATTTTGCCTGAATTTTCTAGTGCCTTTGAATTCTGTAGTATTACACCTTTGTTCAGAATGTTTTCTGCAATTCCTTTGTCTGGCGAGTTTTATTTCGCTGAAGACTAAATCACTGTAATTTCCACTTCTCTTTTAGGAGTCTGATTCTCCATTTTTTGAATCTAATCTTGTCCAAGCTTCTTCATTATCCCATCTACCTTTCTCATTTGAACACTAATGGTTATTTCCATATAGAGGGAGGCCAGTATCGTGGCTTGAAGACTTATGTTCCAAAATAAGCAACAGGCAGTACCAAAGTTGAGCTTTGAGGATATACTCCTCACCTGTGTAACACCCAGAATATCCCTTTGTGGCTTGAAGCATGTTCTGGAGCTTACAGCAACAGCTTTGACAAAGAATGGCAGTCTCATCTGGATATCAGAAAGAGATTTCAGAAAACATTAATGAATGTGTGTTTGAGATGTCAGATCAGTGCAAAAATGGTGGCCATATTCTCCTGCCGCATTATTGATCGCTACACCTTTTCCCAGGTGAAAAAGTGGTGGATGGCCCTCTATGAGAAGTTTAGAGATTTCTAACAGATAAGACAGTTTTTTTTCATTAGCATCAAGTATAACTGGGTTTAAAAAAACAAACAAACAAACAAACAAAAAAACCCAAAAAACCCTAACAGAAACCCTAACAAACCAAAACACAAAAAAATCCCCAAAACCCAAACAAAAAAATTGAAGATACTTTAGAAATCTGTTGAAAAAATTTTGATGTGCAAGTAATTAAATATTTGAAAACTCAGAGCCATGAAAATGTCTCAACTTATGTGCAAGTTTTAAACATAAAAGATCTGCTAACAAGAGTAACAATTAATGAGAGACCTTCTATGTCTTCGGTAGGACATGCAGCTGTGATCTTCTTTTAATTGTGTCTCTGAGTGCACTCTACAGCCATGATTACACAGAAAGATAAAAGATTGAAGGTCACTAATTCCCTGGATAAATATTCCTTTTTTTGTTTGTTTGTTTTTGTTTTAAACGAAGTAGGAGGCCTATAATATCAGACTTCTAATAATTCCCTTCAACTTGCCAATAGATACATTTTATTTGAATATCTCAATTTGAAACTGTGTCAGTTCTTTGATTTTTCTTATCTAAAGAAAACAGAAACAGATATTAGTGTTGAAAGGCCTTAAGGCATGAAGTTGAACAGTAGAACCAAAGCCCATGTTAAGCTTTTTGTTAGAGAAAGCATCTCTACCTACTTTAAGTATTATTTAGTATTTCCTTAAATCTGAATTTTCTAAAAGTCTACAAAAGTATTTAAAAAGGTACAAACAAGAATTATGGATCACTAGGGAAAAAGAAAAAGTGAGTAAATATAGATGAAGTTTAATTAATTATTTCTTCAGAGAGTGCATTCTCAGTCTTTGTAATGTGCTATCAGAGAAGATTGTAAACTTGAATTCAGAATATTAGATGGATAAATTTGTGATCTGTAGTAACATTGAATTCCGTGCATATAATAAAATGGAAATGAAATTTCATACTTGAAAATTTAGACTGATCACCACATCTGTCAGGTTGGACTCTTTCTTACTATACCAAATTTTCTACGTCCTCCTTGTCTTCCTCCCCACCTCATGTTTTGAAGTATCAGGTTATTTGTACTTTCAAATCCATATTGAACTTGGATTTTTTCCAGGATGGCAAATTATATGGGCTTTTTGATAGCAACATGTATCAAAATCCTCACAATTGGTCCCAGTAGCATGACTGAAATGGGGAAACTTATTTCAAAAGAATCATAATGCAGGAGATAGGACAATGAAAATATGAAAATCTTGAAAAATTTCCAAGCCTTTAATATGCTTTGTTCACTGACGATACTGGAAAATTATGAAAAAAATAAAACAGGTGTTCTGCAGCTGTGCAATGACCCCTTGCACAGAATTGCAGAGACTTGGAGAGAGGAAGACAAGCTAAGACCCATTTGAATTTGTTGCTTTGCCAGTGCATGATTGTTTGCTTTAATGCCAATGTGTTTCCCAGCCACTTGTCCCATATAAATTTTGAATAGATTCCTATCCTTTTCAAGCACAGAATATTCCAAAAATCTCTATCATTCTTCTTAAGAGAGATATTCTGAAATTTAGCTTATATTTTCCTTACAATATGGTACTACATCTTGGTTTAGTATAATAATGAAAAAAAAAAAGGTAAAAATTTATATCTCAAGACATCATGCAATCAACACACTTGTAAACCAAAATAATCAAATGGAAGTTGAGCATAGTGTAACATTACAAGATAATGATAATATTTATTTTTTCCTTTATCAGTACTGTTAAAAAAAATATTCTGACATATCCAAATTCATTTTATACTATGGGACACCCATATTTATAATTGTTACAGTATATGGATGAAGAAAGCTGAATATTTTTAATTATAAAACATCAGATGTAGAGAAACTTATTTTAAATGTTACATGAATTCAAGCTTGGAAAATTGTTGCAGGTTGCACCAGTTTGAAAACTGTTATATAGGCTAGTTCTTGGCTAGATTTCTATGTCATCCACAAGAAGATTCAGTTCTTAATACTTGCTCATTTGGACCTGAGCCTCATATATATGTCATTGTAGCAATGAGAATTGTTTAAATAAGTTTAAACTTATTTCAACTTGGTAAAATGTGTCACTGTCTGTTAATTTGCAAGGATCATAAATAAGGACAAAGTACGGGCATATATCACCAAATAGTTTGGTTTAAATTAAAGCATCTCCAATCTTGGGTTTTCTTTCTGAGAAAAACTGAAGTTTTTGAATACAGTATTGCAATACTTAATGTTTCTTAGTCATATCAATTACCATGTAAATTTAATATTTACCATCACAGTACTGTATTAAATGTAATTTAGTGACTAAATTTAGGGCTCATTGGAGTCATATCGTGTGAACAATACATAGAATAAAGTAGCAAAATTAATTGTTTCCAAATCAAAGATGAACAAAAAAAGGAAAAGGCTGCAGCCACTAGGCATTTTAAGTTTGAGGCTGAGCTATGAATTGGATGTGATCTCTTTCACACTTTCCCTAAAGCTGGGCCTTACTCATTGCAGCACAAAGCTCCTTGCTATCTTTGAATAATGAAAATAGTAGTTTCTAATATGGTCCTTAGAATTAAAATCTACCCTGTCAATGCATAACCATGGATAAGTGCATCAGTACAAATAATACCTGGTTTGGGGGAAAGTAGTTTTCATCCACAGAACAGAACAAAGGTATCTATCGATCATCATTAAGTCTTAATTTCACCAGACACTACAACAAAAACACACATTGGTTAGAACTGCTTACTGAGTTACTTCCTTCTCTGTAACAGATTCTGGTTACAGATTAACAACTACTACTAAATGAACACGTATTTTAGATAACACTGGATAACTTACATATAAAATGTTAAAAAACACGAAGGTTTGTGTTGTACCCTACATTTCGAGTATACTGTCACACTTGCCAGCAGCTCAGCTCAGAACATGCCTGATGACAACACCGTCAAGAGAAGCCATGCCACACAAACAGGGGTCAACTGTTTCAGTCATAGGTTGGTCAAATGCAGGAAGGTGACTCTATCCTTGTTGTATGTAGTCTTTCCATGTAATACCATTGTGACTTTTTGTCCTTCTTGGTGGTTACCTCAAAAGAGAGCAAAATCCCTTTGTTGTTACAATGGATTTTCACCTTCCTACCCACGTATGTATAATCGAACCATGTGCTTCACTGGTATTAGGATTTAATTTTGCTTCAATGCCACTTTCTTTGGAAGAATTTCAGAACATTTGTAATGTGAACATGACATATATAGTAAAGATTTATATCTCAGATTTCATTCTATTTCAATAGCCAATTCACCTGTGGGATAGATTTGTTTCTTTGGTATCAGTTCAATGCACCTTTCAGGCAGGAGCTAAAGTCCTTGTAAACTCAAGTGAAACTCATGGTTAAATACATTGTCTTGATTGTTTTTTCTTCACGCTTTACAGCTGTTCTTCAAATAGGTATGCCACTGACTCCACACACATTCTCATGCATCTTGTTTAAGTTCTGAACAAACCAACAGAGTAAAATCTGGTTAATATTGCATTAATATTGCATAGCCAGTCAGACCCCTCTGGTGATCCCCTCTGAATGGTTCATCTCCCATTACGGTCATCTGACACCTGTAGTTCCGGAATACACAATATTCTGCCAGCATGCAGGCTGTTGAGAGAAAATAAAGTGAAGGACATTACTGACTGAAAATCAGAGTGGAAGACTTCACATATCTGTGGATTATGGCAGGTGTCTGAAGTATTTAAAGGCATAAATGTGATTCATTCATAAGGGTATGTAGGTGTGTAGATGTCCCTCGGCAAATGTTGGTCTTTTTTTTTTTCCAAAATTCATTATCAAACACAAAAAGTACTTTAATTTTTCACCTTTAATAACAGTAAATTTTTTGAGACTGAAGTGTGAGGAGCTGTCAAAAGAGAGTGTATTCTGTTCTAGTTAAGCTCTTTCTGCCCTTAGCAGTTTCTTGTGGTGATGGTAGGTCAAGTTTCCTGTCAACTATTTTCTCTACAGTTCAGCTGGTGAGTTCCCAGTCACTCCAAATATTATTAGGCACAGCAAGTGGAACACGAATCAAAGACAATGCATATGTCAGGCATGGTCTAGTCCACAGAACAGAAGAGTGATTGTTGGTGTATCTTCAGTGATCCAAAGTACAGTCTTTTTTTACCTGCCAGCTAGACAGGCTTGAATGAGACAGAAATTCAGCTCCTTTATTCAGGTCCTTCTCCCAGAGGAGTGAAACTAAATTTTTTAATTTCAGGGAATTTAACTGGGACAGGTGATTTGGTTTTGGTGGTTTTTTCTTGTTTGTTTTTTTTTTTTTTTTGGTTGGTTGTTTTTTTCGCTTGTTTGGTTTGGTTTGGTTTTCAGCCAACGTTATGAAATTCTTTACACCTTAATAGTTACAGAGATTCAAATGAAAGAAATCATTAGTATTTTTCATGGCCACTGAACAGATTGGAGCTATGCTATGAGCTCCCACTTCATTTCTTGGAAGTAGAGTGTTTAGTCTATAAGATTAAACTCTTGTTTATTTCGCTTTGAAAATTCAGAACAAGTTGAGTAACTCACTGCCTTTGGACTTCTTTACTAGTTATCTTCTTCCTGTTCCACAAAAATAACTTGCCCTTGATCAATCAGTTAACAAAAAAATGGTGATGATGAGTTGTCTTGATAATTTAGGGATTGCTTAAGGCTAGGAATAGAAATTTTAAGTGCCTATTGGAAGCAAAATGAGGAGACACAGGAAAAGAATTGTTTATATATTAAAAAAAAATGTTGGAGGAAAACAAAATAAGTCTCAAGAAAAAAATTGGTTTTAATATTAATTGTGCATTATAGTTTTTCCTTTTCATTCTGTAACTAATTTTCTTAGGATATTCATACCACATTTTCACAGAGTGTTCACGTTGCAGAAAAGAAGATCTAGTTCAGCCTTTAAACATGAATGAAGCTATGTTTTCAGCTCTGAAATATTTCACTTATTCTGATCCTTCTGCATTAAAATTCAGGGTTTATTTACTAGGTCTGTTGTAGAATGTGCTATTTCCTCAGTATGTACAGCATACTGAGTTAGTAGCAGAGAAGTGGCAGTTTATGTTTCTACATTTATTCATTGAATAAAGACTGCAAATTCAAAGTGTCACTTTTCACTGTTGATAACATTCTTGCTAATATTGTAACAAACAGTAGGTTAGAATATTTCTGATGGTTGAAATACATCAGGACCAGTGAGAGGTGCCTGCCTCTCAGTGTGATAATGCATGGCAAGTTCCTGTCTTCCTGCAGCTGGGTTGTGATTTGTCAAGCTACAGTGTAATGGCCAGAATGACTGGGACTTGTACATAGTGGTTTTCAACTGTTCTGCAGAAAGGTCAGCTAAAAACCAGCAGGTGATGTTTGGAGATAACAAATGCAGCCTTGCTGTCCACAGAGCTGTAGTCTGGCAAGAACTATATGTGTTTGGAAATCAGGTCATTTGTTTTACTCATCTTTGTGCAGCAAAGTAGTAGCTTGAGCCCCACTTCCTGGGAGTATTGCAAGCCAAGTATCATTTGTAATATAGTTTGTCAGTGTGAAGTCCACTCAGATGAATGTGTTTTACAGAGAGTAAGCATTTGAAAAGATTGCAATTAAGTGCACTAGGTGATTAAGAATAGTGCCTAATATCCCTAAAATAACAATTAAGAAAGGAACTTTTAAATTAACATGTCTATGGACTAAAAGGCCTTGAGGATGAAAAACAATAGAGTACTGACCTGATAAATTAATGTACTCTCCATAACATAAATATATCTCATAAATACCCTAGGGCCCTCACAAAGTAATAACAGTTTATAGGGTAGATATGTTAAAAAATACTGATATGTAAGTCTTATTTTAACAGGAATTCTGTATTTCACATGTAAGATAGAAAGGATATTTTAAAGATTTTGAGGCAAAAGAGAGACAATTATGAAGGAGAACTGAAGTTCTTATGAACTCCATCACCTTTAGCCAATCTGTGAGAGCTTGGGACATCGAAAACAAAGCCCAGTCACTGAAGTTTTGCCTTAAGTTGCACAATTATAATTTTGGAATAATGCATGTCTACATGGTACTTTTGTTAACTTACTTACACACAGATCCACATTAAGCTCAGAGGTTCCTCAGGCCAGCTAAGGGTTTCCAGTCTCCAAAGTCCCAGTCCAGTAGCCTATATATTGGTGCATGTGGTGTTTTCAAAGGCAGTGAAAGCTTGTCTCTTGGATAGTATTAAACTCCAGTCAAAGAAAACATTCAGATCATGTATTTAAATGTGTGGACATGTGTACAACTCTTTAGGATCAAGACCAGTAGGTTTTGCACTTGTCACAATATAAATCAATGTAATAGTGCAGACTGCGCACCATCGAGCAACTTCCAAATTCTGATCAACTTAAGTCTCTTCTCAGTCAGCTCTTTCTCTCTGACTATATAAAATTTATTTCTGTTGTTTGTAATCCCTCCTTAATTAAGATAATGTTATTTTAAAGTGCATTTTAATACTGATGTTCTCAGTTGCCTATTGTTCCTTTTTTCTTCAAATTATATTTGTATGGTAAATGCAGAGTGAAAACAATCAATGTTCTTTCAGGATAAATGTAAGCAATTCCTACACTACCCTGATAATACTAATTTCACTGTTATATTGTCTGAAGACACACATATCTGGCTCATAAAAACAATGCTGTAAGAAAATGCTTGCTACTTCTTTCTTGTAAAGAAAAACCCTGGTGATTTTCCTACATGGTTCACCTATTTTCCTTCTCCTAAATTGTTCTTCTACAAAAGAAAAAAATCTGAAGATAAAGCTTTCCCTGTTCCTTAATCCCACCTTACTACATTTTATTCATCAGATTCCATAATGCAGATCTTGTCTATCTCTTCTAAGTTATTAGCATACTTGTCATTTTAAGTCTATCCCCCATTTTTTAGTTTATCTGGTGAATATTTTTTTTTCTTATTCCTCAACTGTGAAGAAAGAAAAATTAAGAAGTGAATTGTAAAATTCTCAGTCCAGGAAAGAAGATTAAAAAAAAAAAAAAGTGAGGTTTTTTTCCTTTTTTTTTTTTTCATGCGTAGAGGTCATAAGTATTCTTAAAAAAACCAAAACCAACCAAACAAAAAACATACAAAAAGTGTATCTAATGTACCTGATATGTAGAACACTGACAAAAAGACCCCTGCAACATGAGCACAAAGATACAGCAACTCAAATAATTGTGCATCCTATGGCTTAAATTGCCAGAGTTTGAGTGGGGAGCCGTAGTAGCAATATGTACTCATAGTGAAGAATGAGAATGAGGGACATAACTTTTGTAGAGGTGGAAAAACCTGTGCTGGGACAAACAGGAAAAAAGGGAATCAAAACAAAATCCAACCATCCCCATGTCCCAAAAATAAGTGAAACCCCTCCACAATGAAAAAGTAGATCCTCAAATGTAAAAGCCTTTAATAAGAAACAGTGAAATTTTGATTTTAAGGATGATAAACCATTGCAACCATGAAAAGAGAAACCTTTCCCAAGTGTAGTCTCAATAAAAGGTCACCTTGTCCACAGTGACAAGCTACCACAGCTCAATAGTAAAGCAAAGTTAAGGGAAATGGGAAGGGTGTTTATTCAGTGGAAACACACATGGAGATTTAATGTAGTGCAGAGTCATCTTGCTATGCAACTGCTGAGATCAGTAACCTAGTGCGAGAGAGAGACTCATACTGGGCACTGTTACATGGCTGTAAGTTATGACAATGTAGGCATGCATAGACGTTAGAAGCCTCACAGTAAGGAGCACTTCACTGCAAGGCTAGCAACAAAATTCATTGCTTTTTGGACTGTTCCAGACTTGGAAAATTAATGTGAACAAAGGGGGAGGGCTCACTCTAATTTTTTTTGGCTGTTTAACCCCTTGCAGCACTGACAGGAAAAACTGAGGAAAAGCAAAGACACCTTTGATATCTGTCTGTTGTGCATGTCTTCTAGTTAACTCTTCTCAGTTTCAGTTCCTTGATATTTGGGTTGTGCAAATGAGGAAGCATGTCCTGTCAAAGAAAACTGGGAAGCATGCTTTGTTTTCTTGGTTTTCATGTATGGTCTTCAGCAGTAGTACAAGTATAACAGTTTATTTTTGTCCCCATAAGATCCCTCTGTGAATTATCTCTACTATCGACACTGTTTTAATTGGGGCAGAGGGTTTGATTTGAGAAACTATGAGCACAGTGGAAACGTAGTTCTTAAAGGCAAGTGGCAGCCTGCTTAGATTGTGGATATGCTTCTGTAGTTTTTTGTTTTTTGTTTTTTTTTTTTTTTGTTTTGTTTTGTTTTTTGGTTTTTTTTTTTTGGTGCCAACTTCCACAATCAAAACTTCAAGCTCTTCCACTGCACATATTCACAAGTGAAGAAAAATGTTTTATGGGCTCAAATACTCTTCATTAATATGTCATCTCTTGGGTTTGAAATCTGCTCAAGCTGTTCAAAGAAGTTCATTTCACGAACAGTCATAACTGAAGGACAGACAATTTCCTGGGGATTACTAACCAGTGAGAGAAGATGAAGGTATGAACTGCAGTCAAGTGCCATTAAACCAGTCAGTCATTAAACTCCTGGGAATTCCCTATGCTTCAGTCTGTATTTGAGAAAAAGAAGAAAACCAGATTCTGCTTTATTCTGGCATCAATTTTGAATCATTCTATTGATTTTGAATATGTTTCCATTTATCAGGAAATAGAAATTGATTTTCTTCATTGTAAGATTCTGCTACTTAATTTGTCATTCCATTTGCCTTACCATGCAATCGCTACATGATCAAGTCATTGTGGTCTATTGTGATTCAGATTATTGGAGGAAATAATATGAAACAAAACCATACTTAAAACTACCCTTTTAAATACTAACAGGCTGAAGTGTTGTCAGGCTTCCAAAAAGATTTCTTTTTCTCTGGAAGAGAAATTCAAGATCTAAGAAAGCCATTGAACCATATCAAAAATGTATAACCAAACTTAAATGTTTTGTGCAGTTGCTTTTTAATTGGTTGGCTTTTATGTGTGATCAATCACCTGTAGTTTCATTGTTTAATGTATTTTTATCAGCTCTAAGATTATATTTTCTCTCAAGATTTGGCTCTTCATTCAGCAGTGGGCTTTGTTATTTCATTGTGACAGTAGGTCAGAATTTCTTGCCTGTCAAAGCATGAATGAGAAATCCATCTGCAGATCTGTCTGTGAAGACACTGGATTCAAATTTCATGGAGGATTATATTAATTATCGGGTCAGAACCAACTCAGGTGTGTGGCAGGGAGTGGTAAGGGATAAGTTGAATCTCACAGAGGTGAGGTGAGGTAATGCCATATCCCACATAACAAGTCTCTGCAGGTCCCATGGGCTGACCCCAGATCAGCTGCCAGTCAAAGGCAGCCTGGGGAGCACTTCAACACACCCCATGGAGCCAGCTTCAGATTGGCTGGCACAGCAGGAACACCAGCCCCTCACCCTGCCCTGGAGCCCCAGAAGGGGCGGCGAGCCTGAAGTCCCAGCTGTGGGGGATGGGCACAGAGTGCAAAAGCACAGAAAAAGAGCATCACATGGGAAGAGTTTTCACTTGAGAACTGCCACCTGCCTCATGAAAGCTGGACCTGCACAAGATGCTCCCGTGGTAGGTATGATCTTACCTTGATCTCTTTTCTCTCTTTCTTGACTCCTTTTTCTTCTTTTAATGTCTTTTCTTAATATTTTAGGTAACTTGGGACCAAATGATTGCAATTTTGCTAAGTTGTGTGGGTTAGGATGTGCTAAATCATAGCTTTCTGGAGTGCTCTACTTTGGTTTGTAAGCTTTAAACCCCATTAAACTTTTGCCAGTACCTCTTATTTTCTAAAGTTTATCAGTAAAAGTACCTCCTGAGGAAACGTGTGCAGCACCTTCTCTTTACACTACCTTAAAGTGTTAAAGAACCAAGGGCTCTTTAAAATTTTTGTGGGCAAATTTTTGGAGCCTTGTATATTTTTAAAAGTAAAACTCGTCTGATGTCATAGCTCCGAGGCTGGGGCCTTATAGGCTGTTGTTTCAGAAAGGTGTTGTAATATCAGTAAAAAATAGTCTGTAACTATGAACACCATATATTTCTGCTCCTTACCTCTTCCTCCTTTTATAGTCTAAAGCATGACTTGATAGAGTTGGGAAAAATATTACTTTAGATGTGACTAGGAGTTCAATGAAGTCAATGGGCTTCATGTCTTTTTAATTCATAAATACACCTCCCTGTGTTTAGGTGACAAGGTAAGTTATGTGTCTTAAGAAGGCTTGAAAAAGTATATCGTTCATGGCTTATATATCAAAACACGGGAAAAATGGGAAAGTTCTGAGCTGTTTCAAATATTTTGCCACAGGTTTAATAGAGGGCCAAACGAGCCAAACCAGAATATAGAGAAAACCTGATACTCAGAGGAATAGAAAGAGAATAATATGACCGCTATAGTAATATGACAACTGAAAGAATTGAGGGGAACAGGAATGGAATTTCTATACACAATGAGAAAGAAAGAGAAGGAAGAAGAGACTTCAGGTTAAGGAGGGTTTCATTGGTTAAGTTCAGGCAATTGAAACAACTAACAGCTTTTTTTTTAATAATAATAATTAAAAATATTGCAGAAAATATAATGAACTAAATATGAGTTGTAGAACTAAAAAAGAAGACAATTGAAAAACTCAGAAAATACATCTCAATAATAAATTCAGTAGATAGAACAATCACAACCTAAACTGCTAAAATGTAACCACATTGTTGCTAGAAAAGGAAATATTTTTCTCTTTTAAGACACTTTATGTGAGATTATATATGATGATTGTATACTAATTCAATTCACATAATGTGTTAGCATTGTAAATATTTTTGAGTATCATGAATATCAGCAGATCATGCTGATTTCAGTTTCAGTTTATTTTTTCATCAATATCAATAAAAAAACAGATTCTAAAGTCTTTTTACTGATCAATTGCTGTAGTAGAAATAAACAGGGGGAAATAATAAATATTACCAGGAGTAACAGGTAGAAATAATAAAGTATCTTTACCTAAAAATAACTGAGATAACAAATAACTTACTTCTTCCTCATGGTTAGATTTGAAATGTCAAGAACTGGTGGAAGAAAACAAATAAAAGGTTTAAAGGTGAAGAACTGTTTGAAACACAGGTGTGAACACACACAACTTTTTGTAAGATCCCTGGACCTCTGGCCTAATCTCATAAGAGGGACTTAGCTAAGGTGCTGTGCATTGTTGCAGACTTTGTGATGTTGCCGTGACCCACCACTGTGCCCCTTAGTTGTAGCATGAAAATGAAATGTGCTAATGCTTAGCTTGTACAGCTGTGAAACAGCAGAAACTGCTGAGGAATGAGTTTTAATGCTCACATTTCCTTGTGCTGCAACACATTTACTTCTGCTGTAGCTCACTGTGCACAGTACTAGCTAAAACTGACAAAGAGCATGGCTCAGGTGAATGTATTGACTGCAAGATGCAGCAGCTGAAAAGCCAGCACAATTTGAGTCCACCAACACTGCTGTGATAAATTTCCCATGTAGAGGAAGGGCAAACACAAAGAGTGGCAGTGCTATAAATCAATGAAGCTACATGTGCCAGAGTTTGTGAGAAATATAAGCCTCTAAATTCATACCTGGATAGTTCATGATGAAAAAAGGAATTCACTCACTTTTGAAAGCATTAGTTATTGCTTCTGTAGACCATTTCCTTTGCACATATTGTCAAAAAAGGTAGTGTTCGCTCGATTATCTCAAAATTTTCAGGTTCTCTGCTCATCCCTCCTCCACAGTTCTGGGGAGAAAAAAGTTCTAAGTAGTTATACTTACCTCTTACGGTTCTCTGTTCATTTTGGTGACAGCTCTATTGAAGCCAACATGTTACCTTTTAAATATTTTGTGCAGCATTTGTTATTGTGATTGTTATATATTCCCTTTGTCTTATTTAGGGATCAGTTTGTGTCTTTCGAAGCCTAGAATACATTCATAGCAGATCAACAGCAGTACTTTCCAGAAGTTTCCAAGACAAGTTCATTTTTGTTACTCTGTCACATTTTCTCCTTCGAGAGCACAATGTTTTATAAATATAAAAATAAATATAAATAAAAGTTTTTATTAATATTTAGATTCTTTTACATTGGTTGTAGTTGAGAGGACTATAATGGAAAGAATCACATTTATAGATAGGTTTAACTCAAGCTTTCAGTGAAAGTTATAGTTTCACAGAGATCAAATTCTCCAGAATACAACTGATCTTAAATTTATCTGATTTTGTTGTGCTCTTTTCCTGTCCGGGTTAAATGCTTTAGAGATAAGTCAATGCTATTACAAAAAATTACTATCAACATTTTAATAGAGATTTCTATAGCTTTTCTATTTATTGTTCATAAAGCCACATAGTAGAGGTAACATTTCAATTTTATTCTGAATTCTTTGCACAGATTTATGAAATGGAAAATATTAAGTAGAATGAAATAGATTAAACTGATTTTACTAGCCTTCTGTTGGGCTAATGTAAAGACATTAGATAAAGTAAATATCCTGGCTGTCCTTAAGGAGCTCAGTGCTTCATCTTATCTTGTTGGCATTTTGTCCTGTTGCAATACTAACTAGAATCAAGTGTGAACATTTCCTCTAGTGTACAATAAAAAGCTTCCTGTAAGAATTGCAATGGGCATTTCAGATTTAAAGTAGCAATATTAAGCAGTGTAGCCCAGGAAAAGCAATACTAGTAGATAGAAAAAGAGCCATAGAATACAAACTAGAGGAAATACTGGCTGCTACAGAGATCATCTCAGAACAGATTTCCATATAGACTGCACCATTAACTGTCTGCTCTGGGGAACCAATTGTGCAGAGCAAGAAACCGTGTGTGTTCACACATGACAGGAGAATGATAATGTTTTTAAGAAGGATGGACTTCTCTAAATGATACTAAGTACGAATGAAGCATGTTTGCCATGCGTCTCTGTTCTTGATTCAGCAAGCTGGAAGTGCTGAATGCTGAGTGCTGACCCAGACAATGCATTTATGGGCATACGGAGACCTGCTTAGCATCATCTACTACACGTAACAGCCACCAATATTTCATTTCTTCTGATTTGCCTCAATGTGAGATATCCCTTTAGACTCCAAAAGTGGAAAGTTGTGAGTTTTTGTTGGATAAAATATGTCATGAGGACTAATTGTGGCATCCACTAAGAAAGCAGACAAATGAGCTCTTTCTAGTTGTTTCTGTTATGTCTGCCCTTTATTAGTGTAATGAGCAAGAGAATATTTTTTCTGTCATTGGCTCAGCTCTGGCAACAGAAAAGGACTGATGGGGTAAACACAGATGGTAAGAGCTCAGGAAAAACAGGCATGGGGAGATGATGAGACCTTTGCAGCGATGTTGTAGTCTCCTTGGTTTGTACCCCACCTGATTCTAAAAATCCCACTTTTAGGGCTGCAGGGTATATGGTCCATCCACCCTGCATTGTTCTCACTGTCTGGACATTGGTATTAATATTTCTCTGCTTTTTGCATGCAGCAAATAGTTACCAAAATTGTGAACTTGCACGAAAATACAGGATAATTCATTCTGTACATTTCTTCCTAGGAAAAGACTGGTTCTTCCACAGCCATTAGTCATCAGATTTTCTTCACACGAATGAGTCTAGGCTTGGAGGGGAAATAATATTGCATTATACTCCATAATTCTCTTCAGGCTGAAACAATATTTGGAAAGGAAGAAGAACATTTTTTTCAGGCTCCATATACTTTCCCTCCGTCTCCATCTCTCTTTCCATTGGAAAATATTTAGCTTATGTTTTAGGGAAAATGCTTTGTACATTGATATGTATATTTATACATAAGGGTATCATTTCACAGCCAGACTTTGTAAAGCGTGTACAGAAATGGAATACAGCTTACTGCCCAGTTAATTATTAAGAGCACAAGAGAAAAATCATGTTGAGGTAACGATATGCTTGAGTTGTGCTGGTGGTTCTTATTTTAAGGAATACTCTCTAATATAGTTACATATCTTAAATAAATAACTCCATTGAAAGCATGAGTTCTTAAGGGCTTCATAAAGTAAACTCATGGGGGTGGGAGGGAGGGAAGGTACACAATACAGGATAAGGGTGACCAGATTGTAGGAGTGATGATGGAGGAAAGAACCTGTGTTTTCAGGGGATTTTTTATTCCCATCTTTTTTTTTTTTTTTCTTATCTCAGCAGTGACTTCTTATTCTTTAACAGTCAGGTCGTTGCTTTATTTCACCACAGAAATCCTTCTCAGTAACTTTTCCTCAGTAAAAAGGGAAAGTTGTGTTAGTGGCCATTTACCATCTGGCTCAGTGAAAAGTACTGCCCCCTGCCTGATGAGCATTTTACTTCCATTTAAATTTTTGCTGATATGGCACTCTGTTAAATACCTGAAATTGAAAGCTTTGACATAGCACTCTGACTTCTCACAAATGATTTGACCTTAGGAGTGATTTTTTTTCAAATATCACTTTCAGACAGCATGTGAAATATACATTTCTTCTGGAATCTGAAAATGTGGACAGATCTCTTACAGATTACGTGTCACCTCTTATAAGATATTTAGTGGAAGTTGAATTATATGAGCTAATTTTTTATCAGAGGAATATTCCTGCAATTCTAAAAGAAATCTAGCTTCCTATGTTTCCTTTACATAGCAAGCAGTCTTCAAAATCATGAATTTTGGCAGCATGGTTCAAGCATCACCCCACCCATTGCTGTGAGCTTTCTCTTTCATTCAACACTAACCTATGCTAACTGGTGTTAGCTTCTTTATTAAATACAATCATAAATTCCTAATTTTTCATAAAGGTGAAGTTCTGTTTTCTCTTAACAAGCAATGTGTAGTAAAGTAAAATCTCTGATTTGATTTTCTTTTAAGAGCGTATGTTGAAGTATTTGTAGCCTCAAGGAATAAATTAAGTTTATTAGTTTGTTTTTTTGTGTGTTTTGGATTTTTGTTGTTGTTTGTTTCTTTGTTTGTTTTACAAGAGGAGATTGTACATGTTAATTGTGACCTTAGTTTAAGTGATATGCTACCATCTGAGAGAGACAATCCTGGAATAACACAAGGAACTTACTTGGAGTTTGTACCTCTCTACCAAAAAGCCTGCCAGTACATTTCCATCACAGAGAAGGAGAGATTTCAAATCAGTTTATGCTGGGAGCTTCCAAGTTCTGTATTGCATGCAGCTTAAGGTAGTGAACTTTCTTTCATGTGGTTTCTTAGTTGGCTTTGTATTTTTATATTTCAGAATGTCAGAGCAACTAGACTATGCTCACATGGTGTGCTCCAGCTGTCAAACTAACGGCAAGTCCTAATTATGAGATTTTTCAGTTGATCCCGTGTGACTAGATTTTCAAAACAGAACAGAGGTAGCGGGGTACTGAAGATCAGTGAGTCATGTTCTGATGGTCAGAAAAGAGCAACACAAATGGACATTGTTGGAATATAGTCTGAATATAAAGTATTTTTTTTTGTCATCACACATTCAGTGTGTGTGTTGCATACTCCAGAGCATAGCCCTTAATTCAAGACTTCAAGGAATGTTATTTGCCTAATTTATTCTATTTTGCATAATTTCCTGTATGATTCATACTTACATTTTAGGAAAAAAAAAAATCTTGCATATATATGGAAATGTTACAGTTTTTTAGCAGTCTGGAATCATATTGCCAGTGTATTAGTAAATACTTCTTGTTGCCATCTAACATAGTTGCTGTATTTATAGACAAATAAAAGTTTTTCTGCATCATAAAAAGAATTCAGAACATGCCCAGGCTTTGTACCTTATTTCAGCTAAGAGGAGGAGGATAAGCCTCTTCATGTGTATCTTAAGGAAACTGAAATCAATTTTGGGGGTCCCTGCCTCTCTCTTCTGACTCAAAGACAGCATTTTAAACATTTCAAATTCTTGAAATTAAATGCACAGAATTTGGGCCTGTTCCACGGGCTTTGCAGTCATGATTATTGTAGCAGTGGGCCTGTGAAGAAAATGAAGAAACCAGCCATAATGCCTCAAAACCTCAGGCTTTCACTGTATTGTAAAATGTACTCTTTGACTTTTTTTTCCCCCTGAGGAATCTTTCTTCTTCCCAAGACCCCTTGAGAAAACTCTTCCTAATTATTATGCAGATATTTACCTTGGCCTATGTGAAAACCCCCCTTATTGGTCCTTTGTTAACCCTTTCCCCATTGGTTGTTAACCCTCGATTTCTATTGGTTGTG
>JAWWMP010000081.1:73175089-73195700 GCA_035047865.1 Dendrocincla tyrannina | reverse complement strand
AAAGTGAATTTTAAATTTGTTCTATTTCCTCAGTGGAAAATCACAACAAAGACAAAGGCAGTCACAAAGCTTAGTCAGTCTTTTGTTATTTATTTAACATATAAGTGTTTGTGTTTGCATGCATTACCTTAGTTTAGCTGACAGCTCCAGTTTTGTAATGTTTACTTTAACACACATAGCTTTGCAAAATCTAAAATAATATAATGTTTGTTCTGATGTACTCTGCAGATTATATGAAAATGACATCTGGTGGAGGATTGTTCTTGAAGATAACTGTTTCAAATGGCAAGCTAAGGTAGTCATTTAAGATCACAATTGTATATCACAATATTTCTGTATAAAAAGTGTTGATAGATTCTCAATCAGTAAAGCAATGATTAAAGCCTTTAGCAGTATAAATCAAAATTCATTTCAACTTTATAGTTCTTCAGGCTTCTTATGCACAAATGTCTCTATATTTTTAAATTTCTATGTATAAATTCTATATATGATTCTAACTTGTTATTCTTCAGGCAAATTCAATATAAGTCAACAGTATGCCCTGGCACATAAAAGGCCAACTGTGTCTTGAGGAGACTGGAACCTTGTGAAGAGAGGACCCCATGCTAGAGCAGGTTTCCTGCCAGGAATTGTGACACTGTGGGGAACCCATGCTGGAGCAGGCTGTTCCTGAGAGACTGCTCCCTGTAGAAGGAACCCACTCTGGAAGAGTTCATGAAGAATTTTAGTCTGTGGAAAGGATCTATATTGAACGTTCTGGATGACAGACTCATGTGAATGAGACTCCAGGCTCGAGCAGGTGAAGAGTGTGAGGAGGAAGATGCAGCAGGGACATTTGATAAACTGATCCCAGGCCCCATTCCCTGTGCCCCTGCGCACAGAGGGAGAGGAAGTGGAAAAACTGGGAGTGAAATTGACCCCAGGAAGAAAGGAGGAGTGGGAGAATATGTTTTAAAATTTATTTCTCATTACCCTACTCTGATTTGATTGGTAATAAAGTCACTTAATTTTCCTAAGCTGAGTCTGTTTTGCCCATGCCAATATATATTTTTTTGAATGATCTTTCCTTGTCCTTAACTTGACCCACAAGCCTTTGGTGGTATTTTCTCTCCCCTGTCCAGCTGAGGAGGTGGAGTGATAGAGCAGGTTGGTTGGCACGTGACATCCGTGCAGGATCAATGCACTGCAAAAAGTTTTCAGGGTGTTTTTTTTTTAATTTATTTTTCTGTTTCCATTTCTAACCATATTTAACCATATATATGATTGCTTTCAATTGAGGGCACCTGCAGCTTCTTTAGAAATAAATGAAAGCTACAAGTACGTAACGTTTCTGAAAACCTTGTTACTTTTGTTATGTGTTGAAAAAAGCTGTTGTAGCTAACTTTAGGACAGTTTCATAGGACAGGACTGCTTTTTAAAAATCAGTCGCTGCATCTAATCTGTGAAGCCACAGCCGTGACTTAACATGGACAGCTTCTTAAATGAGGAACACTCAAGACACACTACTTCCCAAGAAAAATATGTAAAGAACCAAATATAGTTGTCCTTTTTGGCAGCATACAAAAGCATACAGTTAACTGGTATTTGGAAAAACTTCATAGCAAAATGGAACCCGTTATAAAACCAGCCAGATAATTCAAATTCTGAATACAACAAAATAATTTTTAAAAGGGCAAAAAAAGTAATTGTTTATGGTTATTACTTAATGTATTTGCATTTTCTTAATTACAATTCCTTGCTACATCTATAAATCAGAAAAAGATTTTCCAAAAACTGATACTAAACTTACTTTCCCAATTTATTTACAATAATTGGATACATAATGATCCTCTGTCAGGAAGAATTTTTTTTTTCTTTCTTGCCTGCTTTCTTTTGGGTAGATTTTCTGCACAGTGTGTAAAAAAAGATAACACAAACAGATTCATGAAGGACATTGTACTTTTATTACAGAATGACTCAGAAATAGTGCATATTTATATACAGTCAGACTGGAAACTGGGCAGAAAAGGACTATAACATGGTCTCCCTTTTGACAGAACACATGGTGTCTCATCCAGAGGATACAATTTAGTCCAGTAGTAAATTAACAGGATATTCAGGCAGAATGTGGTTAAACAAAGCTCTCCTTGAATACGGCTCCACCATAATAATTAGGAAAAATAATTTTTATAATTACTAATTAATGTGCTGTTTAAATATATAACAGCATTAATAGTCTGCTTATTTTCAGTAGTGTATTTCACATGCTCAGTGATATTCACTAATTTCCGAGGACATCACTTATTTAATTTTTATTTCAACTAACTTCCATGGACATCTATACATTTGACTTTTATCAAGAACAGAATGAAATGTTGCCTCAGGTTGTTATCAACCTGATTTTTTGTATTAGTAGTATACAATTTCTTATTAAATGATTGGTTTGCTCCATCTCAGGTGCTAAGGAATACACACAAATCTAATACTGAAGTGAAGCAAATAAGAAAGCTTTAAGATGTGCTGACTGTTGCACACATTCCATGTATCAATTAAATTTTTTCTCTTCTTATCTCTGCAATTCCCAGGGCTATCTTCTAATGGTTTAGTATCCAAATATTTTATAACAAACTGTATAGCCAAAATACCAGTGAACTTTAGCTATAATGGAAATTTTGAGAGAGCAGATGAAAAGATGATTTAATAGGTAAAACTTGGCTTATTTAGGGACAGAGTAGAACCAAAGAGCTGAACTTGTCATACACTACCATTTTATTTATTTATTCTTTTATATTACATCAGCGATAGATAGCTACACAGGCTTATTCTAAAGATGGGCTAAATTAGCATGTACTTCTATGCCGTGAGAGACTGATCCTTGTCCTTCTTAATCCACCAGCATCTTTTTGTTATTCTTCTTTTACAATGTTAGAGATTGTTTTCACCAAGCTCACCTAAAGCATCCTGCAGACAAAGTTCAAGGACTGACAGTGGAAATAAACAGATGGGACACGTGCTGCCAAGATGATACTTTATTCCCTGACAAAACAACCAACAGGCCTGCAGGCAGCTGACCTTATTTATCAAATCCTCTTGATTCCTCGGGAGTTACAGGTGCATCAGTATCATAAAAACAAGTAAGAAGTAGAAATTATTTAAATTTGGAACCATCAAAAAAGTACCCAAACTACCTAGTCTGCAACAGATGAGAAGAAAAACAGTCTGAACTTGTTTTGTGTACACACACACTTCTGGTATTTCTGCTCATAGTAGACAATTCAGAAACTGTAACCACTTTAAATATATAGCTGCTAGTTGTTTTAATAGGAGTAGCTGCAAAAAGGTGTCACAAAAAGTCACATCTGTGCAAAAAGTCACATCTGCACTGTGACAACAGTGTCGTTTCATATCTGCTTTAATGCATTAAGCATTTTCATTCAAACTAGGTACATATGTGATGGTGGATTGAGTGAGCTGCATTGCACACCATGTACCGGAGAGCCGCAGCCCTGCAGGATTCAAGGCTCTAACCTCTCACTCTTGCAAAGGCCTCTGCAGGTGCCTGAATGAAGGACTGATACATAGCATTGCTATGGATATGGAAAAGACAGGAAAGGATGACTGGAGCATGATAACCCCAGATAATTACACAGGCTAAATAATGTCTGCATTGCTGTTTTAAAGTTTGTTTAAAACGTTTAAGAAGAGAGCTTCCTCTTCTTCTGATTATTTTTATTTTTTTTTAGTGGGGACTCTTGTTTTACTCTTGTAAATGTTTTGGTTTTGGTTTTTTTATTGTTTTCCTTTCTTTTCCCCAAACTTTTCTTCCTTTTTTAATTTACATAAATATGCATAAATTTTCACTGTTGCCTAATATGATAGACATAGTAAAAATACAATGATGGCCTACAGTACAATGATTTCTCTTGCAGAAGTCAGGTTTTTCATTGGAAATTTAGTAACTTAAATGGACTGTAGTGGAGATACAGGCTTCTATCACTTTTAGTAAAAAGACATTTCTCTTTAGAATAATGAGAAGATTTAAATTCTAATTTGTTTTTTAGGCTGACCATATTTGCATAAATTTCTATATAAAAATTGTGCAATAGTAATGGTCCTTGTGGAGAGTAACATGCAGAGAGAAATTATTGGCATATTATTTTGTCTTAGACAGCATCCAATTCTTTGCTGTTTTGTTTCCATCCAGGACCATAAATTAATTTTACAGCTTGTATGTCTGTGGTGAAAAGGGTTGAAAACACCACAGACAGAAACAGAGAATTAGAATTAAAATCCCTTTCATAAGAAGAGACTCCTACAACTCCACAAATCAGTTTACATGCTAGGAAACTAAAATTCTTTCAAACTCTAAGGGACATAAATATATGGATTTCCTAGATTCAAAATACAAATCACAGCTGGTTGTGGGGGGATGGAGTGAATGTGATTATTTTGTTCTGCTACCTACAGAAGCGATGACTAAGAGTATTCTCTAGTTTTTAGCTGCCAGTGTAAATGCTCTCAAGCATTAACACAAGTACTCTTTTACACTCTTGATATCTGCCACCTTTTATGGGCTTACTTGAAAGAATATGCTATCTGAAAGGTGCCACATGTGACATTGACAGGCAGCAATTCAGAGTATGGCAGACAGCCAGTAAATCACTCAGTAGAGTTTTCTGTCCTTCCAGCCGTATCTTACGGAATCCAAAATTTCAGCCTTCGCAGTACACTTCAGTGTCAGAGGTTATGCTCTCTTTAAATTTTTATATGTGAAAGTGACAAAAAAGTTACACATTCTCCTGCTAATTGATTTTTCTCTCCTTTCAGAGCCCAAGTGCACAAATCCCAACATGTGCTAACAAGTCTCTCACAATCTTTCCAAGTAGTCTGAGCGCAAAGAGGGCTTTTTTGCCCTTTCCAGGAGTGGAAAAGGAAAAAAAAAATAAAAAAAAATCAACAAACCAAACCAAAACAAAGAACTCCAAAAAACCACAAAATCTGGTTTTTGGATAACTATTACTATTAGCCATTTGTTCAAAATCTGTGAAACAATGTTCATACCTGATATTAAATTTTCAGTTCTTGACTGATTATCAGCTGATAGGAAAAATTATGCAATCTTTGCCTATTTCATATGCATTCATTTTTTTCAGCTGTTCAAATGTTTTTGGCAATGAATCAACTCTTCTAAGAGAAACTGCTCTGAAGACTTCATTAAATACCCTAGTAAAGCCTCTGTGTGTGTAATAAATCACAACTAGTCCTATCTGTTCTGCCAAAGGGTCAGCCTTACCTGGAAATTTCCTACATCAGTAGATTTACATGAACATCCAAGAAAGAGTTAGGAAAGGACAAGCACATATAATACCTACTTTATGAGTGCTTATATTATGACCACATAAATTAGCCTCATTAAACAACATGACATGTCCTCAGATGCCATGAGGAAATCTGTTTTCAAAAAAACTCTGATCTCTTCCCCTCTGAAATTACAACTGTAATTTGGCTCAGGTTAACTACATGCACCCAGTCTTAGAGGCTTTGAATCTTTGTCGCATAATTCCATATTTATACCTCAGGAATGTCAATATATAAATATAAAATATAACTATAATGCCTCTGAAACAAAAAATGTTAATTTAAATGTGGTATTTAAGCTATAGAAACATTCAAGTTGCAGCTGTTACAGAGTTTCTCTGTATTCTGTAATTGTTTCATTGATTCTGGGCTGGCCTTAAAACACAGGATATAGTACCTGTTGTTTCTCCCGTTTATGTAAATAGTATCAGTATGTGACAAAATGGTAATTTCTTATAGTTTTTTTTGTTTGTTTGTTTACACAATGGTTTACAATGCACATTCTGAACTCCAAAAGGGATCTGTCTTGTTTTCCCTTGTCTTAGCTATAGATAGCTTTAGTAACTATTTCTCTTAACGCAAACTCAAAATTGTTATAGTGACTTGCTACTCCTCCTTCTTTCTTTCCTACTTGAGGCACACAAGGCATTGTGCATATTTGCTGGCTGGCCAGAGTCAAGGGGATGTGGGGTTCTGCGGCAGCTGGGAAGTTCACTCCCCACTTTCCCGTCTCCCCCCTTTCCCGTCTCCCCCCTTTCCCGTCTCCCCCCCCGCAGCCACATGGTACCCAGACATCCCGGCAAAGAGACACACAGAGGTGGCAGGAGAGGGAAGCAGAGAGAGGGTTTATTCACATGGCCAGAGGTATTTATAGGGCTTTAGGGGATGCTGGTCACAGCCAATAGGATTCAAGTGTTGAAAAAAAATGGGGAAAGGGTTAACAAAGGACCAATAAGGGGGGTTTTCACAGAGTCTGGCCAAGGTACATTCTTACATACTAATTAGGGAGATAAGGGTTTTTTCTCAAGGGGGTTGGGGAAGGAGAAGGGGTGATTCAGGGGAAAAAGCAAAGATTCCATTTTACAACACAGTAATAAAGGCATTCTGGCTGGGTTCTTCATCTTCTTCAGATGCTCACTGTTACAGGGTTCCTAGTGCATCGTGCTCAAGGAGCATGCACAGGGCCAGCAAGCACAGGAAAGGCACACACACCATGTGTCCTGGGCCCTAAACCAGATTTTTACTCAGTGGGATTTGGTATGCCCTCCCTAGAAGAAATACATCAGCCATAGTGGTGATGGGTGAGTTCCTGCCTGGCAGCCACAGCCTAGGTCCCACCAGAGAGTGTGGCCAGGCTGCGCTGCATTTGGGACAGTGTGGGGCAGAAGCCTCAAGCAGTGGGGGGTGCTGGGTCCCCACCATGCACCAGGACCCTGACAGTTGCAAACCCTTTTTCTTTTGGGAGAAAGGGTTTACTTAAAGGCCAGAGTTGATAATCCATTTGTTCTAGAGTTAGCTATGGAGTTTTAGCAGCTTCTGAGTGCGTGTACATGAAATGTGACCACTCCCATTAACTTTTATATATAAAGGTAAAGGACTGGAAATCCTTGTAAAACTAAAGAAATTAATTTTCTTAGTAATTGTAGCAATGGCAGTTTGGACCAAAGGAAGCCAAATTTTAATGCCTTTTCCATGTCCTGTAACAGGATAAAGTCTCATGTTTTGGGTCAATTTTTCTTTGCAGAAACCCTAAACATTTTCAGAGACGATGAAAATCAAAACCACGAGAGCTTCTACTATTTGTAGCTTGACTTTAGAGGAAGAAAAAAAAAAAAAACAAAAACCAACCCCGAGAGAAATAGGAAAGCACATAAAAGGCCCCAATCAGACTCATTATCATCTAAGTTACATCCAGGTGCTACCACTTGAAACAGTACAGACTCTTTAGCTGTCCCATTCCCTTCCTGGTTTAATAAATGTTATGTTGTTGTATGGCAGTAGGTTTTACCAGTTTTTACCTGTAACTGTGACCTGGGAAATCTGGACATATTGCATTCAGTAACTAATTGCTAAGCATACTGTCTGGAAACAGCTAAAGAGTCCTCAGGAGCATTTTCCAGAAACTAAATGGTCTCCAGCAATTTCTTATTCTGAGACTTCTGAAATAAAATGTTAAACCAAACATTTGCAACAAAATAAATATCTCTGTTTGGCACACAAAGTGGAAATGGTCCCAAGGTGATATACAACAACCCTAATTGACAGTAAAATTTCCTTTCTTCAGTTTTATCTTCAACTGTGATTTAATTCTACTTTGTGATTTTCAGCATTCTTCAGTGTTTTGATTCTGAGATTAATAGATTTAGATAAAATGTGGATTGAGTGAAGGAAAGATTTTTAATGGTATATTTTTAGAAGAACCAAGCTTTAGAGAAGGGGGAATTTTTCTAGGAGAAGGGACTGACTTCTCCAGGGTCTCCCAGCAAGCCATTGGTAAGAACAAGAAATAGAATCTTGGTTCCCTGGGGCTGTGCCTGCTGTTGGGTCCAGCAGCCTCCACGGCTACTTTTTATAAGTAGCAGTCACAAAATCCGGGACTAAGAAAATGCCTTCATTGTAAACCAAGAAGCGAGATGTATTCAAATGCTTCCAGCAATTGTTGAGCTATTGATTCACAGTCATCCCTCAAACATCAAACATGAAGAGCAGTAACTCTTTTCATTCCTGAAGTGCAAATCTGCATGGCACACACATTAGGCATAGAAGGAGCTGCTTAATTAGGAGGGCTTATCCTGGCTTTAATACAGCTAAGAACAGCTGCTTTAAGTTGCATTATTGGCCTGTGGATGCCACTAAAGATGCTTTCTCCCCTTCAAAGTGATTATGTTCTTTGGCCTTTAACAAATCAATAAATCTCCTTAAATAGGATGCAAATACTCTGATTTGGTAAGTGTCGTATGTAGGGTGTGCCAGCAAGCTATTGGCTGCCTGCTGTTAACTTCTAATCCAAAAGGAGTCATCACCATTTAAAATGACATATTGCACTATTTGTAGGATTTTCTAAAAGGCTGCTTAGCCAGGTGCAACTCTGATCCCACAGGGGCAGGAGCCACAGCTGCAAACGGATGGAAATGCGGAATGTTGCGTTGCCAGTGAGAGAGGATTACCAGATGGGAAATTTAGCAGGAAATCTCTGTGCCATTATGCATCTCAGCCTCTGAATTTCCAAGTGAAAACAAATGCTTGAATGCTGAAAATTATGACATATTAAACAATTATTGTGAATTGCAGTTAGCTGGCTAAGATATACCTGAGGTTCTGGAATTACAGATGGCAAATTTAACCAAGCGTTGCAATGTGCTTTTGCTGCAGATATTACTGGAACACAGAAAAGTGCACAGAATTGCTGACAATGGCTTCCAACTCTATTGGGATACTTAAGCAAAGGCAAGGAGGAAAGAAGCTTGTCACTGTACTTAGTTCTGAATAACACAGTCTACTGCTTCTACCATCACCTGGTTAGTCGTAAAACTTATCCAGCAAAAGGGTTGCGCACAAGGTGATGGATTGGATTAGTCAGACTACAAGAATGTTTTTAGTGAGCACTTCTGTTTGTGTGAGAGTCATACTGTCCTGCAGACAAGTCAGGAAAGGAGGGAGGGAGGGATAAAGCTGTGGGAAATTAACTGTATTTACAGTGGAAAAAATATGTGTTTTGAGGAATGATGAAAAATTTTTCACAAAATGGCAGTTTCCTAAAGTTGATTGGTTTGGCAAATTTGATCTTCACAAAAAATCATGTGTAATATATGGATAGATGATAACATTTTCTTTACTGCATCAGAAGACAGTTTACAGGCTGTAGCATTAAGGACTTACACTGTCCATATAGCTTTCATTTGCATGTTTGTATACAAATATTTCAAGATGTGGAATTATACAGAGGAAAGTGTTCTGTCTTCATATCTTGTAGGACAGTCACATAGGAAAATGTTGTCAACTTTTATTGCTCCTGTGAAAATAATAGAATTTTTTAATATTTTTTTTGTACTAACACAATATTTTTCAAATTACAGCTCTTTAGATAAGATTTTATCTTCCTGTATAAAGATCTCAATGTGATAAAAACATAAAAAAATAGAAAGCACCAGATTTATTTATCATTTGTCAAAGGAGTAAAATAGGGACACTCACCAAAATATTTCCTTGTGGGTCTTCTGCAGGTTTTTCTGTCTCGGTGTGATAAGATATTTAAGCAAGTATAAGTTATATAGGTTAAACACTCAGTGACAAAATACACGTCCCCTGGTTTCAGAGCTACACTGTTTGAGAAACAGCATACTGTGTACTGACCTAGATATCAGGAGTGAAGGTTTCCTAATTGTTCCACAGACTTCCTGTATCAGGGGCTTTCTTCGGATGTCTGGTACCTAAAGAAAATTTAGGAATTGAGAGGATGTCCAGAATTAACAGCTCTTAATTCAACCTTAACCTATATAACGACCAACTCTGAAAGCACAAGCTGTGAAATTAGATGAGGGAGGTTCTGGCTGCAGAGCAGATTTCTTTGTGGCTTTGAAACCAGACTCTTCTGCATGGAGAGCACATCTGTAAAGTGGAGATAGGATGTTGTGTTAAAAGGAAAAGAAAATTTATACTTTGAGGGGATACAAAAGGAATAACTTGCTAAGTAGAAAGTAAAAGTATATGATTTCTAACACCTGATATCTTCTTCCAAGCTAGTGGGAATACAATTTTTTGTTGTTATTGTTGGTTTTTTTGAGGATAGTCAATGATGCTGGAAAAATATGGATAATAAAATGGAAAAACTGCCACCGTGTACTTGATTAATTAGCCTTTCATTAAAAAAAAAAGAAAGGTAATTTTGCATTGAAGTTTCTTTTTCACCTTCATGTTCAAATTACAGAAACTAGATACATGCTTTGGGGTAAACACAGAAAACTAATATCCCTAGTTAGCCTTGCAAATACCTTGAAGGTCACTTAAAACACCTGGCTTGGACACACTAATAGAATACAACACTGATATTTAAAAGTATTATTTGTCATTGTGAGAATTTTAAATAAATGCAGTATTGTATTTTTTTATTAAAAAACCATTAATTACATTAATTGTATTTTTAAAATATGCTTCTCATAACTTTTTGTTATTTTTCTCATAACAAATTCGGTTACAAATGTGTGTTGCAACAGTGGAAGAGGTAAAGAGAATTACTGATGTCCAGAAAAACATTGCTGGGACAACAGCCCTGCAACGTATCTAAGAACACAATACAGGGAACTTACTGCTCCACATCATTGTACAGTTAGATGACTGATGAACATAGAAGCCCAAGACAGCTGATGGATGAGCTCAGTATTTTGTGTCATACACAGCATGTGTGCAAGAGAGACTGTCTGTAACACTTGGTTCATAGTATTCTGTCAAAACTGATTTCTCAGTAATTAGTGAAATTTTAAAGCAAACTAATTTTTTTACAAAATATTCATGTTTTCTATTATTATTTTAATTTAAAGCTTGCAATATGTAAAAAAAGGGCTTTATTAAGGTCATCAACGTTGTCATGCCAAAGTAACAAAAATCAAAGCAGTTTATGCTAACATTAGGTTTCTGCCAAACAATGAGGAAAAAATGAGATAGAATAGGACTAAAAAGAGTAGTTTTTTGTCTGTTTCAGTGTACTTCTAAACCTATTATTAAATGACTGGAGCTTGTCCCAAAAGCACAAAATCCAGAGATTCTTTTGAACACTGAATACTCCTGACGTCTTCATTAATACCAAAAGACATTAGAAGTCTTGTTGAGTTTTATAGTCTTTGCAGATAAATTAGATATTCAGGAGTTAATTTATCAGTTAACATATATTCTCCGTTTAGTTTCTCTAGGCTATTTTACTTAACAATGTCTCTTCATTTTTGTAACATGCCCAGTCTCAGGCCTTTAACTGTCTTTGCATAAGTCATCCTCCAATCTCTTTTTTCTTATGTCACATTGCATTGTTTATATAGCCTGTTATGTTACTTCTCTCATTGCATGTAACTTCCCTTTGAGAAATGATAAACAAAGTTAAGTAGTCTCATTTAGGAAAAAACTGCATTTTGATTTTACAAAAATTCTTTCTTCAGCAAAATAATTTTATTTCATTATATCATATGCATCAATATAAAGAATAGTTAGAAAGGGGGAAAAAAAACCACAAAAGAAAGAAGGAAAGGAGAGAGTCTCTGAAAATAACCCATTCCTTTAGCACATGGGTGAGAAGTAAAAGACAAGCTCTGCTTTTGATTGAGACATGTCAATAGCATATAAAGCACTTTTACATACTTAAATCTTTAATTTTGTTAAAAGGCAAGACAGGTAATAATAATATACAGTGTTTTGATCATCAGCTATTTGCACTAACCAAGAGATGTATGAGATAAGTACAAGATAAACTAGAAAACAATCAAACTGCAAGGACGCCATTCAGTCATTTAGGAATGCAGACCTTTTGGAGTCAAACTTTTATAGACGAAGAAACAGACAGGTAGTCCTGCATATCCAAACACAATGAAGACAGCAGCCAGAAAAACAAACAGATAAAGCAGAAAAAGAGTGGTCTGCCATCATTTTAATAGGGGTCTCAAAAACTACTATAGCACCTAAGTTGCTTTTCCTGGCTTCAAAATTTTCATTACTGCACAACAAAGACTATATTCAGGTACCATGAAAGTGAGTACAATGTTTGAAGGATGTGCTCTACCCCTAATGATAATTGTTTGTTCGATATCTGTGTCCTAGCCAAAGACTGCAAAAGGTTATTCTGTCCTCTAAAATTGCTTTATTTGCCTATCACATGGCACCTAAAAGAATAGTCTGCATTCACCAGTGAAGATAAATAAAGATCAGCACTTCAGCTTCCAAACTTTAAGGTGTCACACACTTTTATTACCACTATTTTTCTTATTTATTGTCTGATCAATTTTATTTAAGACCAAGACTCTAAATGAAACACTATCGCTTCAGAATGGCATTTTCTCAGAAAGCACACTTCTGAAAAAGGTCAGGTGAACTGAGTCACAAAGAATTTGGCTTTCTTCCTGACATGTCTTAAATGAAAAATAATTAGAAATGGCAGCTTTAGAGTGTTAGGAAATAGCTCCATTCCAGACGCTATCGTTTCAAGTGCATGGTAAAGCAGCAAAGTGTTGATAAATACTTTTGTCTCTGTTTTGTTCTATACTTGTGTTAGTACTATTCTTTTCACAGAATTCTGAAACCTAAGAGGTCTGTTGTGACCATCTCATCCAACAGGCCACAGAATTTCATTAACCAATTCCTGCCTCAGAACTGTAATTCCTGCCTGAGTAACACTAGGTGCCATTCAACAGACACTTGATACTGGTTCAAACACTTCAGGTGGTGAAGTATCACTTACAGTCATAGTAAATTACTCCTGCTGATAGTCATTCACAGTTATTTCTCATTTGAGTGTCTAGAGTAATTTCCACTATTTTGTTGTGATTGCCCCTGCTAAAGTTTCAAATATTTTCCTATTTTAAATCTGTAGGTTATCATACATGATAGAAAAACTATCCTTAAACATTTGTTGGATAAAACAGATTAAGTCTCTTTTGTGTAAGACAAATTTTCTAGGCAACCAATTATATGTTTTGGGACTTTTTGCTGCAGTATTCTAGGAAACTGCCTTATTTTTAATAGCATTAGAGTCAGTTGCTGCAAATAAATCCCCAGAGGTGGTTGTGCCTCAAAATAATGTAAGACATGAAAATGTTAATAAATTTTGAAATTTCAATTTTTTCTTCTAAAATTCTGATTGTGTCTCTGTAAGTATTACAAAACAAGTTCCTTTTTACTCTTTCACCAATATTCCTGATTTCAATGTCTTCCTCCCTTTTTTTTTTGGCAAGTTCTGACAGCGAAAAGTGTTAGATCATGCATTTACTACACACCCAGAAAAGAAAACCAAACATCGTCTGGGTCAGTATAAGTTTTATGAACAGTGGAGAAAGACTTGGAAGATAAGAGCCACTGTTACATGTATTACATCCGGTAATTTATTGGCACAACCTCATCTTTCAACTCCATGGAGCGACGGTGTCTCCTAGTGGTTAACTAGCAGCTAAGTCAGGCAAGGACTTTTTCAGAGAGTATTTGACTCAATTTTGGTTGATATATACAAACGCATTATCATAATAAAGCTAAGACATGTGTAAATTGTTTCTGTTGGAAGTGGTTTTACTGAAAATTCATTAAATTACTTCATATACCTGGATTTACATACGTTGGAAATAAATAGCTTCTTTGGGGAAAAAGAATTAATAACATCAAATTTTGTGCCTGTGGTCTTACTCTTCCTTGATTATGACTCAAACTGTCTTCCCCTCCCCCTGGCAAAGACTAGATTAATTAAAAAAAAAACAAAAAACAAAAAACAAACAGCAACAACAACAACAAAAGAAAAAAAACTTAGTTGTGCTGTCTTTAAACATTTTTCATGTGCATTCACTATAAGCACTGCTTGCAGTTAATGGGAAATTTCAGTCCCTTGTGCAAAGCAGTGCTTAATAAATCATTCTAATTTCTTCCATTGCATATTCTCCACAACACACAAAAAGGGAAGGGAGTAAATGTCTCCCTAACTTCAAATTCAGTTTGAGACATTTTACTTGATGAAATGTATATTTGCATAAACATTTCTCACCGGGGATGGCATCTCAATTTGTACTGTGGAACTTGACAGCAGAGTTTATAACCTTAATTCATTGATCTTGAATTACTGTGTACTAAGTAATTTCCTTTTCATATTTATCTTAAATTTTAAACAATATAAGGTCCTAAGCTTTGTATACAGAGGTACATTTTGTATGAAAATACCAAGGTCCATCTACTGCTACTTGTAAATATGTCTGACCAGCAGAGTTGAATGGTGTTTTTTTTCCATGGCAGGGTTACAGACTGAAATGAGGTTTTATTTATCAGCAAATTATTTTGCTATGATAGAAGAATATAATAAAATACCCAAATGCATGTATGGGTGGTGAGTAAAATATAAAGCTGATAATATTCTAGCATCTGTGAAGAATCTCATACAGAACAAGTGAAAAAAGAGCTGCTCCTTCAGAAACAGAGATAAACACATATAGATAAAGACATGCTTACATCAGGAAGTGGGCAAAGAATGACATGCAAACAACTATTACTCAGCTTAAATCAGGTTTGGTTGACTTGATATACTAGAAAGTATTGCCAAGGCACAGGGCTACATTTTGAACTTGTTGATTACAAAGAAGGGTGCCAGCTGTATGGGTTCTAGGAATGTCATACACTTGAAAACTTTTAACAGGAAAAATTGCATGCTTTTATATTAAGCTTCAATAGAATTGATACAAACATTTAAAGCCATTTGAGTGATTTAATTTTTTTTTGGCTTTCCTCACTAAAGCTATTGTTCCTACAAAATCCAAGTTCACTGCAAATGAGTTCCCATGTATGAAACCTTGTAGAAATTCACAAAATGTTGATGAACATATTGAACTGAACCTGAAACTTTCCACAGGCTACTTAATATATGGGTGACATATTAGCTTTGTTTTATTTAAATTTCAGATCTTTTAATTTTTCAATAGTTTGAAATTTTAATGTGTCAAAACTAGTACGTTTTGTAAAGGAGCTTCACACAGAAAATTCAGATGCTGTAAAACACAAATATGGAGATGCTCAGGACACGAGTTTTGTTATTAGTCCTATTTCTACCAGGGTTGTGATTATAAAAACACATTGGCCTTGTTATTAAAAGCCTTGTATGCGGCTTTACCTCTTAGGACAGTGAGGTGCTTTCTAAAGAAGGAGGCATCAGTGTCTTCAGGTTTCAGATCTAACAAATTCTTCTCTGAGAATTAAGTCTTCTAATGTCTTTGGCAACACAGTTTCTGTACAGCTTCTTTCACTCTTGCTTGCATGAGAGTTTATTCTGTTCTTATACATGGAATAAAGATCCTGTAAAGTGAAGAAATGCAAAATAACTGTGTCTAGGTTAGCATAACTTGTTGACATAGTAGAGATTACTCAGTGTCTCTGATGAAATTTTTATAAATAGAACGAGTTAGTGTAGTAAAAGCCATTTAGCTGTTTTAATGAAATCAAGTGGAATTCTAGAGTCATCCTTATCTGTATGTTTCAGCCACTGAAGGACTCTCAGAGGTGGCTTGTGCTTTTCTTTTCCTTTTCAGTAGAAGATTTTTCAACAAAGGGAATACTGAGAATGACTGGCTGGATTTTTCTAACTCTATCATTGCCTTTAGAATGATTTGAGATGTTCAAAAAACAATATTAATTTAAAGAGGGTGTAAACTAGATTGTCACAAAAAAATGTAACAGAATGCAACTTTCATTTGCACATAAGATTGGCCCATTTCTAATTTGACTGTTAGGAAAATAATTCATAGTACTGATCAAAAGTTGTTGATACAGATAGGCATTTTCTCTAAATTTAGTTGCAAATAGGTAAGGTGCTTATCAACAAAACTCACAAGGTTTAAGAGTCTGCACTTTGGGCACTACTCCCCTAGCAGTCAAGTTGCCAAACACGACTTTTAAGTTAAGATAGCTTTATTTAAAATGTGACTGACTTGCAAAAGTGTCTAAAATCAACAAAACTCAAGTGTGTGGATTTACTGAAGATTTGCTTATAAATGTGTACATAAAAACAGGATTGATTCCTTCAATACGGGAAAGCTAACAAAGGTTTTACTATTGCTTGCAATCTGTGTTTAGCTGCATGCAGAACCAGTGAACAAACCAGGTGACACTTCCTCTTAAATTTGTCTGCAATGCAGAAGAGTGAATGAGAATAAATACAAATCAACAGCAAGGTAGATCTGTAGTTTCCCCCCAAAAAAAAAGAAGGGAACAAAAGATGAAAAAGAAATGTCTGAAATTACTATAATTAACTTATCCTAGGAGATACAAATGAACTATAAGAATTTTATCAGTATTTCTAGCTTTTGGCCAGAAAAAAAACCCATCTGAATCAAACTCGTAGAAACAAATGCACTCATGTAACTAATGTTATTATAGAAGGAATTACAGTAATGGTGCAGATACTGAACAACTGGCATTTAGTTTTCTTTCCGATGCAAACAAAGTTCATCCTTCTGGTCCAGAAAAAAAAAAGACAGTGATAAGCTGAGTGATAAGCTACTTTTAGAGGGTCTGAGAGAAGGCACAGTGACAATTTCCCATCTAATTCTCTGTTGCCATGACATTGTGACCCTGCACTGTGCTGTCTATTATAGCTAATGGACAGGCCAGATTTTCAACAAAAAACTCAACACTTTAAAAGGTTTGTTTCTGAGACACCAATATAAGTGGCCAGTAGTTTGAAAAATATCTGGCCGTGAGCATTTTACTGAGAGGCTGCAGCATGATCACACCTGACACATAAGTGTAGAAGCTGTTCTCTTGAAATAACTAGATTTATTAAATTCACCTAAAATTCTTTTACTATAGGTCTGGAGCAAACTGTCCTATATCTGACCAGACTGGAGGAGGAGTACAGTATGTGTGTGATTCTTCTGGATGCGATGTCTGATATGAGAGACAGAGAACATACAATGTCATCCTGGTTTGTCTATTGTAGCCCTTGTTCAGGTCAAAGGATAATGAGAAGAGACAACTGTTTTAATCCTGCGTTAGGGTACAACCCTTCTGTAGCTTGTAGTGACTTTACCTTACAAATTAAATCCCCCACTGATCTAAATTAACATATATACTGTGATTATATTGGAGCCATGCTAGGTGATTTCAGCTGAAGGACTGATATGGAACTTTCTTCAGAATAAACAGTTTGCAACTTTTCAACTGGTTTAATCAAATCCAAAGTTCAATTTTTTCATGTTACCTGCAACCTTTAAACAATCAATGGCTATACAACTTCAGCAATGACTCTTTAAAATTAGAATTATTGAAAAGCAAGCAGTGATAAACAGAGTGATGTGGTATTGATTGGCCAGTGGAAGACATTGATTTGAACTGTAAACAGGTATTATGTTAGAAAAATTGCATTACTGTATTTTTTGCCATTCTTTTTCTAAGTCAGGTTATTTATTTTATTATGGTGTTAATATGCTCTTAATTCCTTCAGCAGGTTTATGGCTGAGGAAACATGAAAGTCTGAAAAACGTCATGTAAAATGGCTTGAAGGCACAAGTTTCCGCAGTCCTTTTTTGTTTAATAGATTGTGAGTGCTTATGATTTACTAAATAAATATGTTTATCATATAAACCATATAAATGTATTTATACTGTGTCCACAAATGGGCTTTCTCAGTACAGAAGAAGTGTTCTTTTTTATCTAGATATACTCCATCCTTATTTTAGCCAAGCAAGAAATGTTTGTACTGGCATTTGTAAAACATGTAAGATATATATGCCTATGCACACCTATGTATGTGCTGTCTGTGTGTATTATTTCAGGAGAATAAACTTTAAAATCACGAGAAATATTCAAGTTTCAGGCATGAAAAATAGACTAATATTCTATCTAATCTACAATTAAAAATATTGTTATTATATCAAATGACATAACAACATAAACCAAATAACTAAGGGATGAGGACTAGAATAAGGCACTCTTTAAACACAAAAGATGGTACTTTGTGTATCAATGAGCTTAAAATCCAAATGTGACACGTGAAGACACAGAATGACTAATCTAGCAGTATAAAATGGTTTGATATATTCTCACTAATTTTAATTGGTGACTAAACTACACAAGAAAATTACACATAAGGGCTAAAATCATGTGGAGAATAAAAAGAGAATGGAAAAGAGAATGAAAAGACACAAAAGATGAACAAACAGCAAGTCTGCACAGGTTAGAGGCAATTTCGTAAAATTTAAGTTCTGCAAAAAGAAGATCAAAAGTTTCTGGCAGACCTAGGATCTTACTTTTCACATCTGCAACAGAAGTCTTTGTTTTGGCTATTGTTGTTCAACTCTCCTCTCATTAGTATGGATCTGTGTTGCTAATTCTGCACTTGTGCTGTGTGCAAGTCTCTTATCAATGTCAGTGGAAATGTCAAGCATGAAATGTGTTGAATATATGAAACAGATTTGTACCCAGAGGAAAATTTTGCCTCAGTTTTGTCTGCAGGCTTAACACAGAGGCAGCCTTAGAAAAACACAAGCAAATCTGGGCACTTGCAGCAAAGTTCGAGTTACGTATTTTAAGGAGCTGATCATCATCTCACATTGCCTGTATATCTATCAGTTCTGGTGAATTCAGTGCAATGACACTCAATGGACACATTTCTGATAGGGAGTTTGAGCCCTCAGAGTCTGTCATTTTGTAGACATAGACTCCAAAACAGTTAAAAAGCATCACAGTTCTAGTTTTTACTGGCCTCAGTAGGATTTGAACACTGCAAAATTCAGAAGTTGGATGTAAATATCTAAATGACAGCTGGTGTTTTTGAAAAAATGAGATTACTTATTCAACTTACTTAAAATCTAATGGCTGCAAATCTGTTTAAATCTGAACTCAAAGTTTAAGAAAACTGTGTTAATAATACTTGGCAGCTCTATAATTGTCTTTCTTTATGCATCCATTTTTAAAAGATCTTAGGGCTTTTTTACTTTTCTTCCCATTTTTCTATTTGCTGAATATACACCTCTGTACTGTACCACAGTTTCATAATTTACCTGCAATTTTTCATGTGTCCAACGTAAGAAATTCCATTCTGTTGCATTTGCAAAACAGAATAATTTGGTTTTTAAAAATTTCTTCCCAGATGCATTTATGGAAAATGTAGTGTAGAGTTTGTCTTTTGTTGAATTGATTGAGGAAAATAACTGATGTGAAATTTTAAAGCTTATACACACTACAACATGATGTGGAAGGGATTGTAGGGTCAAAAAAAAAAGAAAAGGTTACCCTAATTTGATATGCAGATGAGATTTAACTCACAAGGCTTCAAAGTTTCATGCTTATTTCATATGAAACTATTTCAAGTGAAAGCTGCAAACACATCAGTGTAAGTTTTATTGCTTGTCTGCACCTGTCACCCATGCACATACATTCCACACAAACATACAAAACGATAAGGAAAATAGGCCATCTGAAGATCTTGGGGGGTTTTTTTGCACATTTTTTTTGTATTTCTAATTTGAAAACATCCTTACACAAAAGAAGGGTGTACTCTTTTAAAATCTCAGGTGCAAGAGTATTGCATGCTGAACAATAGTACTTTATTCTCTGGCAGCTATTGGCAATGGTTGGACATGAGATTTCCCTCTTTTATAAACACAAATAAGAACATGTTCTAGAAATCCCAGACAACACAAAATCTTGAGGACAGAAACTAAGTACCAGGTACCTCAAAAGAGAACCAATATGTACCTTGGATGAATGACAGTTGTTCAGAAGCTGCAAACAATACTCTCTAAGCTCCTTCTCTGAGGGTAGCTGAAGGGCACGGACCTGGCTGGCCTGTGAGCACCTGCTGGCTCATGGTCCATTGCCCATGCTGGCCACTTCATATTTATTGCTAAAATGACTCTGAATCTCCACATTTGCCTGAATGCTGTAAAAAATAATTATTCATTTGAACACTTACTTTGTAAATGCCTTTACTGGTATTCAGAAGTCATGGTTTATGACTGTCTTGCTTCAAAACGCGAGTCATCTAATCAAGGTTTAGAAGCTATAGTTGATGGTCTCTGTAATCAATCATACAGGATTGGAATAAGACAGGGCAGACTAACAGCTGAAACTGAAAGCAAACTTTAATTCTGCACATATTATGCACAGATAGAGAAGTTTAAATTTCAGCGACAAAATCTAGTGTCCCCTATTTTATGGTTGCTAAAATACTAGCCAGTAATAAGGGTTTGGTATGTTTTATGATTAAAGGTTTATCATGGAATTCTCCTGTTTCTATGGGATTGTTTGCCAGAATCTAGTCTGTCATTTAAATAAAAAGTGCTTAAATTTATTTCCTTTGGATACCTAGATGCATAGAGGTTTTATGTCCATTAGTAGGATTTTTTCCTCTTAAGCAATACACATGCAGACAGCAAGAGATACACTCTTTTATGGCCAACACATACAAATGCCAACAGCATATGAACAGATGCAGTGTTCTATTCTGCAAATAGTTTTCAGAAAATGGCTCTGGAAGGTGAAAGGTGAAATGTGACCCCTTTATAGCAATGGTATATTAAGTGTGAAATGGAAAGATGTAATCAAGAAA
>JAWWMP010000081.1:73154884-73174989 GCA_035047865.1 Dendrocincla tyrannina | reverse complement strand
AAAGATGTAATCAAGAAAACTATAAGCATTTCACTACTGCTTATGAAATTCAGATCAGAAAGCCAAGGTACTAACTCAGAGCTGAGATACTGTCAAGTTACTAAATGTAGACAAATTTACCATGGGCTGCTGTCTAAATGCAAGAAACTGTAGTTTAAAGGCAGTCAAGAGGGCAGATTAACAGTTTCTGTGTGATTTTTTAGCACATTGAGATGTATGGAAAGCATTATGTGTATTGACATCAACACCATTAAATAACATATGAATGTAAATTTATTTAAATTTTTGGCCATGAAAAAAAATCCTTGGGAGATTCGTGAAGCCTGTTATAGAATGCCATTTTTTCTTAAATCTCCCTTAATAAGTTTTCCTTAATTATAGAAAATGCTGAGTATTCACAGTGGAGTAAACCACAATACAAAGGAAGTTCCTTCTCTTTTTCACCCCCTTCTCTACATCAAAGTTTTACAGGTGGATGAGAAAAGCTCCTGAGTTACCCCATGGACTGTCACACATAGCCTCGATTCCAGGGCACTGGTCCCAAAACTGGGAGTAGGGTGTGGGAATAATTCAGCTCTGAAGCTTGTCTGTATGGACTAAAGAGTTCACACCAATCATTGTGAACTTGTGTGGGTGGACAGGTCATCTGGCACAAAATGTCCTTGTCTGGAGTGTGAATTCAGAGTGGGCAAGATTAATACTGAATACTGTTCGACCCAAGTGAGGTCCAAGCAATATCTTAGTTCAGAGAGAAACACCTGAGGTTTTACATTAATTGTTGAAACTGACTCTGTTTGGGAAGCAGAATTATTCTCCCGTCAACACTAGAAAATGTCTTTATTACTGAGGTTTGCTTTTTATTTTTGCAAATAGCACAGACTTAAACAGGATCTATGAAACCCAAGTTGATCCACCACTCTGAAAAAAATATGCAGCAACGCTTAATATGTACCTCAGTTGTTGAGAAGACTTTTACCATCTTGGATTATTTTCTTAGTCACTCTGGTATTTTTTCGAGGGGTCTGAGGACACTAAGAGCTCAGAATAACCCAGCCCAGCCTCACCAAGGACCTCTGCCCACACCCTCTGCCCACAGGCCCAGGAGCCCAATTTCAGTGCAGCCCTGGGCCTCCAGCTCTTTGAGCTGATCTGTGGGTGTGCCTGTCTCCAGTCCTGTCTGTGGCTATGCTTCTTGGCAGGACCTTTGATATGCACTATAAGCAGCCTCACTCCTATTTTCTGTACTGTGCTGTAGCTCCAGTCCTGCCTCTTGGTCTCGTCTTATCTTGCTCCTTACTGACCCCACTGGATGGGTCCCAGCCTGGTTTGCTGTCTGTTGATACTCTCCAATACCCGCACCTTCCATGATTAGGTACTGTGAGACATCTCCCACTGCGGAGGGACATTGCCTGTGCCTGGTCACTTTTAGCTCCTGACTCCTCCACTGTGGGACAGTCCAATTCTGTCTGTTCCTTGGAAACTGTAGGAAAGGGAAACACAGCTGCTATGTTTTTGTCAGAAGTGCCTTGTGTGCACCAAGAATGGCTCAAAGAATCAGTAGAAAAATGACCTTATTGAGCTCAGGAATGGAGCTCTGAGCTGCTCAGCCTTACCAAAGTAGTGACAGTTCTGTGTGGTGACAAACATGCCAAGGAGATAACGAGTGGGTTTCACACTGGAAGGGCCTGTTTAAAGACCACACTTGCCATGCTCCTAAGTCTCTCAAGACCTGTTGGGAGATCAGTGTCTCCACAGAGCTCACAGCAGCAGTCATTTTGCAGTTCAGGGTCTATTTCTCATCATGCTTCTGTCATGGCACCAGCCACTTCATTAGGACACCTATCTCAGGGTTTGGTGCTTTTGCTGTATATGTGCTGCTTCTACTTTCGAAACTGTAATTCTGGAGTAACCATGAACATTGGCAGCCAACATTTTGTCTCTGACTACCACCCATCTGCACAACCTATCTGCAGGCAACCTGCCCATATTTGCCTGGCAAAACATCAGCAGACATAAGTATTGAAATCTCCTCTACTCATGGGATGGTTTGCAGGTCTGGAGACTACTGGCAGGTAGGGAAAGAAAATTTGATATTGTGGGCAGACACAGACTGTTCTTTCTGGTATTCCCAGGCAATAAACACCTTTGAGCATTTTAACATAATTAACAAAACAAAAAAAAAACTCTTTGCATTTCTTTTGTAGTCTTGCCTTCATGCTACCTAAGTGCTAAACACAAACATGAGGTGATTTAACCACAAGTCATTGGGGAAAAAAATTCAAATCATTTTCCTCATAGAATAATTTCAAAATAAATTTTATGCCCACAGTTTCATAGATGAGATATTTCAATATGATGGTTTCCATCTTAATGGCTTAATCAAACTATTTTTTAAGGTTTATGTCATTTCTCATTTGTCTGAACTTCTTAGTGAGTATAAAATATATGTGCAGTTCATTATTCCTTTTATATTTCTGAAGAAAGATGCAAGTCTATTGTGACTGGCTTTTTATTTTTTTTTGGACAGTTCTTTGGTGGAAAAGTGAATACTGTTTTTGAATTCTAGATACAGGATTTAAACTTCAAAGTCCTTTTTGTTCTTTTATCATTTTGTCCTCCAGTAGCAGACTATTCTGTATATATATATATATCTGTACAGAAACAACCTTCAAAGATCACAGGAAATTATTTTAGCAATATCTCAGAAGGTGGCCTCCAACAGCAATTTTCATTACTGCAAGGGATGCTATAAAATAGATTTTCACTTCTGTCCCCACATTGAATTCAGGCTCTACTCTGTCAGGGACAATGATATTATTACTTCTTTATCCTCTAACCCACTCTTCACTGGTTCCCTCCTATCTCACAAGATACATAAGACTTTGGGAGAAAGTCTTCTAACAAAATTTAATGCTATCTACCATTTTTTATGAGCTCAAGTTCACTGTGCTATAAAGAATGAAACAGATACACCATTATTTTTTGTACTGAAAGATAAGAACAACCCAAATGAGCTCAGGATTAATTGTGCTGAATGATTTATCTGTACTAAGGGAGGATGTTCACAGAAGTAAAACTGCAAATATGGTAGGTAACAAGTCTGTTGAGACCTGATGGGGAGACAAAAAGAAGTGGTGCTGTCTTCACTTGGGGAACTACAGCTCAAAAACCTTGATTCTATAAAGTACCTTAGTACTTTAAGCATATCTTTAAGCCTTCTTCATTATTAATATTATTGTTGGGAAAAAATTGGAGGCTAAGACCAGGAACACAGTCCCAAATTTATGAAATAAATGGCTTTATCACGGTCTCACAGGAAGCCTTTTGCAGTCTTAGGAATTGGATTACCGCCCCCCCATTATGAATCTACTACTATAACCTCAAATTAATTTCTTTTATGCTTATTTGGATAGAAAAATCTTTGCCTTTGTACATGCATTCTGGTTTCTTAGCTCTATACTGATTCCAGAATTACAGATTCCAGCAGACAGATCTGTTTTTCTTTTTGTGTGTACTGTCCTTCAGCATTTGTACCAGAGTCAGTTTATTTTCTGTTTCTGACTGAGGGCAAGTGATTGTACTAACCAGATAAAATAGATCTTAGTACTTAACCTGCCGCATTGTTGTTTACAGAGAAGCTCACTCTATTAAAAAATACAATTACATGTTAGAAATTGTGATTATAACTTCTGTTCTGGAATCACTCTTTCAAAATATTTGTATTGCACATTCTTGTAAGGTGCTTTCACCTTCTTTTTAACAGTGCTTAGTATATTTTTGTGATATAAACCATTAATTTTTCCATCTGAATAAAAAGGATTAAAAACAAAACTGTGTTTAAAAATGGTAGAAGTTCTGTAATATCCTTTCCAATTAAAAAAAAAAAAGCTCATCCTGTAAGAATCCTTTTTTTGGTTCCACAGATTATTACTGCCACAAGAGACTTTTTACTGGTTTGTGTCTGAAAACGTATAGATTAGAAATGAAGACAAAATATCAGTACTGAGAAATTCCTTTTATTCAAGAACATATTTTATACTTTATATTTTATCAATCCATTAAAACACCTTGCGTATTAATGGGGCCTTTTCTTTCTAAATAAAATATAAAGCTAAAATAATAGGTCTTACTCAAAATCATAACATCATAAAATCCCTGCTGTTTCTAATCTTTCTCAATTGTAAACCCATCTTATTCTAATAATCCTGGGGACAAAGCAGAATGCCCATAGGAGCTCATTCAAGCACCATTCTCCCTGTGCCCCTGTCTCCGCTGGCTGGAAGCTATTTCTGAATCACTTTCTTGCTGTTCTTTCTGATTACTAGTGTTGCATCTTTTCTGGGATGTGGAAACTGCAAACTCATGCCTCCTGTTGGGAAGAGAGACCACCTCCTGTGATTTCCTTAACACAGCCTTGACTGCAGCTGAGCAGTGGTGACCCAGCACCTGCAGCCATGACACACCGTCTTTGTTGGATGTGAGCTCTTCCTCACTCAGCTACAGTGCAGCAGGAGCCCCTCTTGGAAGACATGATTTTCTGGATTTTAGAACACAAGGGTGTCCCTGAATGAAGGAACATAGGTTCCTACCAAACATTCTCCAAGGTCCCCAAGAGGTACTGATGTAGTGCTGCTGGTGCATGCCACTGAGCTGCCAGGCATATCCTGTGCGCTGTAACCCTGCTGCCACTTACAGCCTCTCTTGGCGTGCTGCCTTCCAGCCCTTCAGCTGCCTGAGAAAGGAACACTGAGCTCTGGACTAGCAAATTATCTTCAGGACAATGCAGCTGAGCAACAGATTCTCTATTTCTAGTGCAGTGAAATACTGCAGTTGGTTGCAAGTTTTCACTAGCATGAGGGGAGCTCTGTCTAGAAAAGAGTAGAAATTTATTCAAAAGGCTGATTTTATACATCTGGAAGACAATTGAGGTAAGCCTAAAAAGCAAAATGGAATAAATATATATTATAAATGGGGCCAGCAAAGTTATAAAAGAATATAGAACCTACCTTAAAGGTATTGTTGTAAATTTCAATTTATATTGAAATATGTTTTCTAAGGTTGATTGATATAATTCAAAATGAAATTTAAACAGATACTTTGAAACAAAGAATGAAAGCTAATTTGTAACTTTAATTAACACAGCTAATTCAAATAAAAATAATTTGATAGAGGTTGCAAAAAATAGAAAAGTGGTATTTGCCCCCCCCCCTTTATTTTTGTTTAGGTTTATACTCAGTGTTTGGGATTTGTTTTAGTTTGGTTTGTTAGGGGATTTTTGCTTTTATTTTTTTTTTTTAAGGCTGCTAATTTTCTCAGTGTTTGTACTCTACAACAGGCTAAATGAAGTGATTTTTTTTTTTTTTATGTCTGTGTTTCCTGGCAAGCGTAATTAAAACACTTTTTATTTCTCAAGTTTTTTACATTCCACATGTTTAAGAATCAAAGATCTACCGTTAAAAAAAAAAAAATCCCTCATTCTGAAAACATCTACATGGTCATGGTTGTTCTGAATCCTTGTAACATCATGGCATAGTAATATTAAGACCGTACATATAAGGGAAATAGAGAATTGCTGCTTGATACTTTTAAATGTAAGATTAAAATTCAAACCTTATTTATTAAGTCTAAAGAGCACAGCTTTTTTTGGCATAAACTGAGAATTCTTTTAATGGTATTTTTAGATATATTTGTCTTATCAGTCATGATATAAAATAAAATTGAAATGTAAAAAAATAAACTTTTGGTTTCAAGTGATGGCTCTTTCCTCTAGAAAAATATTTTATAAGTAATTAATTCACTAATCAATTGAAAATAATTACTTTAGATAAGAGATGAAAAAGAGTTAGAATAGGGTGAAAATAAGGAAGGCAGGGAAAATGTTAAGGTTTTTTGGTCTGAGCCAATGTGACCATTGTAATAAGGCCATTTCATATTGAAAACTACTTTTAAAATTTTAAACTAGAAAATACTGAATATGAAGAACATTAAATAGGAAATTTATAAAATAAGTAAAAAACTGTTATTAATAAATAATTTCATTATATAAAGTATATATAAACAAAAGGTGGTATGAAACTTAAGCATAATTTAAAAGACAGAATTCCTTTGGATAACAAAGTTTTTAAGCTTCATTTACAACTACACTCAGGCTTATTAAGCAAAATTCCATTAGATAAACAAAGCATTGTGATCCTATAAATTCCCAAGAGTCCATGTAGCCAAAATAGCTTAAGCTTTCCTAGAACCAAGAGGGGATATATTTGTAGTTCCTGGGGAAATCAGGTGGAAGAAGCATGGTGCTAGCTGTATGTCAGTTTGAAGAAGATTCATTGGGAAGGAAAGATCAGCTTCATTCAAAAATGCCTAGTTTTATGAAGCGCATCTTAATGATAAGATGACAAATGTTTTGCTTGAGAAGCTTTATTGCAATTATTGCACTTCATAAAAACAGGGCATTCAAGTCTTGTATGAAATGGTTTACCCATAAGTCAGTAGTTCTATTGATTTCATGAAGTTTAAAGCATCATTAATTATACTCTCTAGCCACAGAATTATGTCAGAAGGGAACTTGGGAGTAAGTGTAAATGTATACTGAATTTTAAATGTGTTTGCTTGTACTTGCTTAATTTTCATTGCTGGACATTTACCAATACATGTTCTGAGATGCAAATGTGAAGTGGGAAAATCTAATATGTCAGGCACAAAGAACTGACATTTAATGAATAAATCTAGGCATTCTCTTGGAAATATGGTATCCTGAAGCACATGGACAGGGATTTTTGAACGTGGATATTCAGCAAACTCAAGACTGAATGTTGAATCATTAATGTGAACTGTACTGCACTAGTGATTATATTGACTCGTAGTTATTATTTAAGTTCATTTTTTTGTCTTATAATGATTGGGTAATTACTTTAGGGTCAATGAATTCACATTAATCAAATGCTGACTGTGGAAATGACCATGTGAAATGTGTAAAGATGAGCTGCCTGACTACTATTGGTAATTATTAATTATTAAAATTTCTAGTTATTAAAATTTCTCCAAGGCAAACCAATAAATTTATTTTAGTCAGTAATTTGTCTACTCACTGTCTTCAGCATTTTACTTGGGAAGTCAAATCCAATGTATTTAATACAAATAACATTGAAGTGATTTGGCCCAGTTCTTAAAGATGTGATTTTATCATTTGAGGGTGAAGGGGAACATCATTCAACCTGTGACACTAGAAGCTTAGAAAATGTTTTTTCCTAAAATTAATTTCTACAAGGAGATCCCCTCAGTTTCCAGTTGAAAAAGAATGTAATAATAGAGGAAAATAAGACAAAACTTAGGTGAAACAGCACCACTTTTTATAAACATGAAAATCTAAATCATAGTATATTGGGAACTCATTTTGGGCCTCCTGAAAGCTTTCAGTCTGCCCTTTGAATTAGTCATTATCACGGCTTAGACATCATCTAGTCTTATCACCCTCCTCAAGCAGTGTCAGCTAGAGCAGTTTGTTCCAGAGCATGTTTAGTCAAGGGTTGAATATTTCCAGCAGAGGAAACTACACAACCTGGCTGGGCAATCTGTTCCAGTGTTTGATCACTCTCACAGTCAAAAAAGGGATTTTTTTCAATTTTTTTTCATATATATTTCTTATATTTCTCTTTGTGTCATTTGTGCTGGTTAATGTCTGCACGAACCAGCGTCATAACTTATGTCTAACATATTTAATCTGAGAATTCACACTAGCTGATTTTATATGCATGTATGCTTTCATGGTGGGCTTTTTGTTGGTTTGTTTTTTTTTTTTCCCCTTATTCTAAATTAGTTTGATTTTCTATTCATATTAGTTTAGTGGGATTTGTCTTGACAGTTTCAGGTTGGAATGTGAACACATGTGAAAGGCTACCTTTTCAGAAGTAAGGTATTTACATTATTCTTTTTTTTTTTTTTTGAGATAAACTGTGTATAAATACATATATATACAGCACAATTTCTTCCTTAATTATGAATAATTCACCATGGACATCATTGTTACCCTTACTTCCCCAGACTAGTGCATAAAGATGACTTGGCCCTTAGGTTTTTTTTTGTGCAGCTCTAGCTTAAGTTTAACAAGGCAATCACCTCTGGAGGTAAGGCTGTGCATGTGCACAGCAGCTCCATGGCATGTTTAAAGCCAGGCCAGGCTTGCAGCTCTCATGGGGTGAAAGGTAAGGCAGCACTGTGCCCCACACCTCCATGGCAAGGCAGTCATGAACAAACATCATGCAGTGATACTGCAGGGGTTCTCAAACACACTCCCAACAAAAAAAATAACCCAGCTGCAAGAGGATAATTACAGTAATTTGGTGACTTGAATTTTGTGGTTGAGGAAAGCTCAGGCCCAACAATGTTTAAGATTTTATGAACTCAATTTGCTTAATGAGGTGCAGCAGAGGTGACAGCATCCCTAGTGCAAAGCATGTATTTAATTTTGATGAGTTATGCATGGCCAGAAACAACAGCAATTTCCTTTTGACAAGGATTATTACTTATAAATCACACTAGTGGCACATCAGCATTAATGCAAATGGATGAGCAGATTAAACAAAAGCTACCTGATCCTGTTCCTGGCTCTTATCCCACAGGTGCTCTCACAGAGAGCTGCAGATTGCCCTTTAGCTTTGCCCTTTAGCTTTGGTTCCATGGCAGATGACACCTGTTTTATTCTCTGCTTAGGGGATGCTGCATCCTGCCCTTTACTATTAACAGGTCTGGGCAGGGTGAGTGAGGGCCCATGGGACCAAGGGACGTGCAGGGATTGAGCCATTGAGCCATTTTGCTCAAAGGTCTTTGCAATATTCAATATTTGAGGAGGCCTTGCTGAGGAAACCCTGGAAGAGGGACCAAGGTGAAGGAGCCTGTGCTTTTGAGAAAGAGAAAGCAAGATTGTGGGAGTGCACAAGGAGCAGTATTAGCAGCTGAGTGCAGCTCAGTGCAGCTGAGGGATTGCAAGTGTACAGTGCATCACTGTGACCTTAGTGATGAAATCATCCTTTTTAGCTGCTTATCACACTTTTATGACATGGCAAAAAAAAGTCTTAAAACTTGAGAAACATGCCTGTCAGGGAGTTTTAAAAAGAATCTTAAGATTACTTCTCTTATAAAAGTGGACAATTCATAGAAATATTATAAGCTAAAACATTCTCCTGCTTGAAATATCTCTTTTCACCAAAAGCCAGTTTTATGTAAAACAAGCTTCAAGTGGTTGCAGCTGCTTGTCTACAACTTTGTTGTTGTGCCATGGATGCCTTGTAGAAATTGTACAAGCTTGAATGTCACATACCATGATCCTTTTTGCAAGTAAAATTTTGTTACTAAAAGATTCTAAAGGGAAAGAAAAAAAAAAAAAACAAACCAGAACTGTTTCATCTAATAAGACTTGTGTAAATATTGTAACAGTATTTCCCTGACATCACGTCGGCATAAAGTAATAACTGTGCTATTGTCTATTTTTATAGCAACAATGAAATTCTGAAATCATATAACCTCAGAACAGCAGCAACAATTTACTTTTTTGGGGGAGGAATGGGAGGGAGAAAATTTTTTCTCCCTTGATGTGATTGTTTGATTTAGTTTCCAAGCCAATATTTGAAATTCTTTTTTAGATATGTGTGCACATGCAGTAGTCTGACTGCACCTGGCCCAATATCTCTTCTTGAGCAACAGTGATGTGCTGCAGTGGGATCACTACCACTCACCGCTCTGGCAGCTTTTCTCCCAACACAGTGAAGGCGGATATAAGCACTGGAAGGGCCACACAGAGCTAGTACCTGTCATAAGGAAATAACATTCTTAAATCACTGTTGTAAGCACTTAGAGTTCTTAGTGTCTTAACAGAGTGACCATCTCATGATGATCTTCGCTTTGGGAAGAGATTATAAAACTGCTGTTCTTGGATGAAGTTGTTTAAGGATATTTGTTATCTTGAAGGTGGAGCTGCAATTCTAATCACCTGATCAATATGGCTCTTCTCCTTTGTCAATCTGTATCTGTAAAGGCCCATCTATATATGGATCCCGTCTGCATCTCTCGGAATAAATGTAAAATTTATATTCTTACTGTACATTACTCTTAATTATATTCTTGTATATAAAGTAACCTTCCAGAATTCTTTGACAAGCATAACAATATTTAGTTATCTCTGTTGAATCACATAATTTAAAGTTCAAATCTTTCTATCTAAGTTTAATGGCACAATGAACTACATGCAATTTAATGTTGGAAGATAACCCTCATAGTCTGCTAAGCTAAAAATTTTATGAACATAGGAATAAGGTATGTAGCATAAAAAGAACCATGAATAATTACTGAATTTCTGATGAGGGAAAGATCAGCAATGCAAGCTCATCTATAATGATCATTACAGGAATTTAGGCATCTGGACTAATACTAGAAATAGTAGTAAAAATGGTTCATTCATGGAATTGAAGTCATACAAATACCTGTGCTCATAAATACAGGAAATATATGCAAGAGCAGTTGGTAGAACAAACATATCAAATGATTTAATTTTGTGGGGGGGAAAAAATGATGAATTGAAGCTTTCTGTCTGGCCTTGATAATTTTTAAATTTTCATAGTTATCTATTAGAAAATCCATTGAAATAAAAATGCACAAAGTCTACTATTGTTTTCTGTAGTTTCACCTAGAGGTTTTGGTTTTGAATTCAATTTCATGATGTATAGCAAAGCTAAGCTTAAAGAAACATTTAATTCAGACAGAAAGTTGTAGGAGAAACAATATTTTCATGGAACTGATGAAAAGCAAAAAATCCTACAAGATTTGTGACAAAGTAGTTAATGGCCTGTCAGATACTGTGAACATTATTTTTAGAATACAAAACCAGAAAATAGAAATTAATTCCACACACTTCAGGATTTGAATGTTATAATTCTTCATTTATAGTTTTAGACAGAAATCTCTGTAAAAATTATTTATACAGTCAGATGTTATATAAGTCCTTTAATTTTGTACAGAGTAATATATGATGAGAATTCTCATATTTTGCAGACCAAAAACATTTTTTTTAAATATCCACAGAAAATATTAATCTGGCATGCACTGAAACTGCCTTTTGAAAAGATTTATCCAGAAATTATGTGTAAATGCAGCACATGCTACTACTATTTATTTAGGTCATCACACATATTAAAGATATTACTTCAAGAAGGACCAGAGATGTTTTAGCTGGAAGAATTTGCTCCAGAAATATTATTTTAATACTGTCTATGAGTATGTGTTCTTGATCCTGGCAAAGCATACCTTTATTTTGCTTTGCTTCAGCAATGCTTACAAAATCATGAAAAGTCTTATGAGCATGTTTTCTTTTCTTCTGGAAATGGATTTTAAAAAGAAAACCCTTTTATGAGGTTGTCACACCTAATGACAACCTACTGCTTTTCTGTTGCTGCACATGTTTAGCTCAATAGGGGTATTTTCATGACTGCAAAATGTGTTTTTTATTTAACTTTAGAAAATAAACATCCTGAGGAATGATGTTAGAGATCATATAGTCTCACATATCAACTCAACTTCATAATAGTTTTATTTTTTTTTAAAACAAAGTAGTCTTTAGAAGCTCCCACTTAAGGTGAATGTGTTGGCAGATGAATATATTGGCAATCCAATGCCGTATTGATAGCAGTGACAGACCAGTGCAGATCATTTCGGAAAAATATATCTTTAGTCCTTACTGCCTGTTTTTTTCGTGTGAACTGCTGTCCTTTATTCAACTTCAGTCTAGTGCTGTAAAATGTGATCTCTTTGTTGCAGAAAATTGTATTCCCATTTTTATGTTATCTAATGGTATTCACTAATGCAAATAAGAAATGCCTTTTGGGGACCAAGGGTCATTAAAATATAAAACATATTCAGAGTCTTGTGTTTCTGTTGAGTTCACTAGATACTAAGCTCTTGCAGTTACCATTAGAGAAGTCAGAGTATAGCAGTATGATTGTGATGCAGAAGGATTTGCAAACAATATACAGGTACTGACTTTCATCTTTCTTGAGTCTCAGCCTAAATACTTAATTCATATGACAAAAAAAAAATAAAAAATCAGCTTTTGTCACAAAGACTGATTCTGTGAATAGAAATGAAAAAATCCCTGAGTAATTAAGACAAGTAGCAAGGTATGTGTCCTGTCTTGGAAACCTCCAATATTAAAGTATTTTATTCCAACATTTGAAGTTCCTAAGCTTTTTATCACTCTCTGCAAGTTGTATTTGACAACCAGAGCAGCTGTTCATAGTCTGTTTCTGTTGCTGAGTAATGGTTTTACTCTAAATTCAAGTAACTGTTAGCAATAAAATTCCAAATACCTGAAATGTCATAGATAAAGAATTGCCTCCTTCCTTTTGTCTCTCAGTTTATTATACATTGAGTAGTGGTTAAATAATGATTCTTTTTATTTTAAATCAAACTGACAGAAATAAAGTCTTTTTGACAGAGCAACAAATTTATCATATATAGTATAAGATCTTTATAGTTGTGTTGTGTCAAATTCTAATGAAGTCCTGTATCTTACAAGATTTTTCTGGTACCTGGGCCTTACTGGAACAATGGTTTCCAACTTTCTTCATGGTAGTGTGATTCATGAATCATTTTGAGAATCCAGATGGCTATAGTGGGTGCACTGCTGCACATGCTCCTGAATCTTCAGTGTCACACATGAATATGTAAGTACATGGTTTGTTTCTTACAAATACTGGAAATCTGTTGTGAAACAGTTACTCAGATTATGCTCCTGTATTCATGTGTTATGTTTCTGTCAATGTAACAGTTTCTTAGGGTACAATTTTGTTAAGTGATCTCCTTAAAAGAAAGATGAGAATATTGACAATTCGTCCTTTAATTGCTTACAACTAATAGGATCAGGTCAGTAATAAAATGGTCCTGTCAGGTTAACATCCAGAGAAAAGCTTTGAGAAGTAAATCTGCTTAACAGAGGGAGTAGTAATATGGTTTGTTCGGCTACATTTGCATCAGTACTATAAGGTGTTTTTTTGTAGATTTAATATGTTATCAACATTTTCATGGTTTGGAAAGCCATTGACTTGAAAAACATGTTTTGGAATACACTATGGCCCAGATACTTTGCTTTAGATGTAAAAGAGATGCAGAGGATGTAGCTCCTGTGTTCTCAGTGCACTAATGCTTACTTAGCCTATTGGAGTTTCCAGGAGACTGCAGTGAGTTGTATCTCTAAGGAGGCACAAAATCAACTCATGCTGATGCTGTTTATGGTGGGTGGTTAAAGCCAGCAGTGTGGAGTTTCTACTTTACATTGCACTTTTGTGTAGACTTCTGTATGAATAAAGAAACTGCACAAGCAGTTTCAGACTCAGTTTTATGCTTTATGGATTTAAAGCACTTTTTAAGATCAGGTTATGGATAGATTTAGCAAACCAGCAAACATGCATAAAAATGTTAAACATAGTACCCATTTTCTGGTAAAAAGCTAAAATGAGTATTTTAGAATTAAGCACAGTTAAACCAAACATTTGCAGTAAAACTATGCAGGGCCACAACAGGTACAGAGAGAATATGGTATTTAAAGATAACAGTGATAAGTGAAGTGTAACAATAGTATGTGTTAACAGAATATAAGATCACAATCAATAAGCATATGGTGCAACACGAAACAAAGCAGTATATTAGTTCAAGTTTGACTAAGATATAAAATAATGTATTTTCTTGAAGAGGTCTAACTAGGAAAAAATTGACTAATTTTGAAGGTTTCACTGCAGCAGAATGCTTGGAAAAGTACTTTGAATTGCAGCCATTGATGCATACTATATCTTAAGATTTAGTAAAATATTTTACCTTTTGCAAAATAATAATAATAAAAAAAAAAGTACATGAAGAAAACAACACAGGTCTGTAAATCTAGGACACATTCAAGCTACTGAAGTGTGTAAGAACATAAAATACTAAATCCGGCAAGTTTTATAGCTAAATATATCATATGTGAATACATGCTTGTAGATAGTTTGAGAAAGAATAAATGTCTACATATAGAAGAGAGAGCATAATGTTAGAGACTCATCCAGATTTTCTGCTGGGAGTTGTTAAAGCTGCAGTAAACCTAAATTGCATTTATATATATATACATCTATCTCAAAACCTTGTTTTACAGTCTTTGCAAATAGTCTGTATGTCTAAACTACACAGAACCAAAAAAATAACTCAACACGGAAGAGTGAGAATATTTTACATCATCATCTTTTATTTTTTTTTCCACAGAGTTTAATATTTAAAAATGCAAATATACATTGTAAAAGTTAAATGGAGTGCTCCATATCTACCATATAGGCTACATATGGTAAATATAGTTATTTGCAGATCAGACACTGGTCATCAGTAGGTCTCACTGATGTCAATGTTTATAAGACCGGCCATTTTTTTGTGCTTTTATCCAGTTTTTCTGAAACTCAATTAAAGCTTATGCAAATAATACCGTGGTGCTGTTTGGAAAACAGATTGAGTTGCAGTTGGTATGCTTTTGTTCACAGCTCTAATGATACTCTTTGATGCCTTCCCTTTAAGTTTTGCAAATCTAGTCTGCAATTGGCTGAGACAACCAAGATAATTATATACCATAACACCTTTCATTGCCCCAACAGATTTGTAGATCTTTATGTCACTGTAAAATGAAACAAAGCACTGGGGTTACATTTACTGTGATTTCCAGAAGAATGTCATAGTCTAGGGATTCTGAAGAGGTTGGCTTAGCACCAGCTGTCTGTGGAAGTAGCCTTACTCACCTGCCATGCCTACCTGAATCTAGCAGTCCTCTCTCCAGTGGGATCCCTTACAGTCTTTTTGTCTTCAGACTTCTACAAAGAGTTTGCCTTCACTGCTCTGCTGTCATGCTGTGAGACTCCCTAACCATTAGTCAGGTAGCTACCCCGCTTTCTGAAATCAGGGTAAACTTCCCTGTTGACATATTCCATTTGGTGGGCTTCTTTGATACTTTGTTACCTAGGAAGAGAAGGAAATGTCAAAGCAGGGTGAATCAGGACTATAAAAACCTTAACTTTTCTCCTTTGCCATCTAACCATGGATCCTGGGCTGAAAAAACAAAACAATCACATAGCTGGGCATTGATCTCTCTGCTCTGCATCTAGTCCATTACTGCTCATGGACTATGCTATGTTTGCAGCCGTTTTGCAGTGCTGGAACTGACACAGAGAAACAGCACAGAGAAGAGTATGACATCTCGTGTAGAGTGCCACAATTTATGAGAAAATACAGCCTGATAAAGATTCAGAGGCAGGTTCTTTCTTTATTCGGTACTTCATCCATTCATCCATTCAGTACGTATAGTACATATTTTGACAGTTCTATAGCTTACTGTTTCTTTTTTCAGAGTGAATTAAATGATCAGCGTGTTGTGTGAGAATGGCTAAGCATAATAATCTCATTAATAATAATTCCCTTCATATATTAGGTGCAAAGACATTGCTATACACTAAGGAAAACAATTTGTTGGCTTAGAATAGCTTGCAGCAGGAGCTTGACACACTAAAGAAAGATGAATTGTGCATTCCAGCTGTTCTGTTTTGGCAGCAAAAAAATTCCTTCCGGAAGGAAATAATCCTCCTTGGTATACATAGGTGCCTTGCTGATCTCAATCTGGAGACAATCCATGTCATCATTTTTTGGTGAATAGCATGAACAGTGATGAAATTATCCAATCCTTTTTGAATTTTAGTCATACTACGGAATTGTCAGTGAAAGCGATTTATGTGACAAAGGGAAGGGACTGAACCTCAACATGGTTAAGTCCATGAAACTGGAAGGGACTTCTGTGCCAACAAGGTTGCTATTTTTTGTTATTGCCCTCATCCATGTGTGTAAACTCCTATCAGAATGCTGAAAGTAGAAAAGTGTACAGGAAAACTATAGGTAGACTTTCAAGGAAATTATTTCTCTCTCCCCTTCCCTTCTGGCTCACCCAAGGTTAAAAGCTCTCAAAAGAGGAAATACAGATCTGAATTGTTTCTCCTTCTAATGTGACCTGACTCCATCCTGTTTTACAATTTTTATTACCACTACCAGTGTTCATTCTGTTCTGTGCAGGGCCTGGTATGCCACATTTTTCTCTTCATTTCCCTCATGATCCCTTCTGGTGCTTGACAGCAGGCGTCTGTGTAAAGCAAGAGTAGACATAAAGAAAAGAATTTTCTGGGTTTAGGGCTATTTTGCCTCAGAACTTCAAAATTAACATGTTAATGATATAGCAGTATTAAAGTGGTGGGTATGATGCAAAGACAAAATAAAATTAAAAAAAAAAAACAAAACAAGCAAAACATAAAACAAACAAAAAAACAAACAAACAAAAACCAAACAGGAAATATGTGACGCCATTCCTTGTAAATTATTTAAATAAAACTGAGATAGACAATTATTTTTATTATAATCCTATGAGTTTATTTTTAAAACTTAGTTATCTCTTGAAGTCATGTTGTCTACTTATATTTTTATATCTTATCTATTATTATTTTATATTCTATTTTACTGAAAAAATCAAAATATTGCATGGTGCTACCTACTTTTTTTTTTTTCATTTTAGCAAAAGAAGATCCTTCAGCTCATTTTGCTGTGCCTAATTTTGTAATAAAAAGTAAGCGACTTCAAATAGCTTATTTGAAAGATACAAGAGTGTTTCACCTATCTTGACTATATTTGTGAAGGTGCTATAAAGTCTTCTTTGGCTCCAATCACTATCATAGGGAAAGAAATAGGTTTGCTACTGGCAGACTAATGAAGATTCTTGGTGCAGTTTACAATGAAATCTGCAGGGATTTAAAACAAACAACTTCCTGAGCCCTTGGTTTTGGGGGCTTTTTTGTTTGTTTTATCCCCCTTTTTTTTTTTCATTGAAATACAGGTCTGGTTGGAACTCAGAAGACAAAAAGACTTGCCTTCTTAAACCTATAATTAACAAAAAAGTACTGCTCCTTAAATAAATTTTTCTAGTTTGTAGAAACCTTTGGTGTAAAGGTATCCTCATACAATGTTTAATTTTTAAGCGTATCTTGCTCTTGAGTAAGAGCAACTTTGAATAACTCTGTTCCAAGGCTAGTTCATTTAATTATGTGATAGAAATAAAATGTAGTGCAATCCCAGTGTTCCTTTCTATGCATAAGAAATTATTTTTCCCTTTTACCATTTTTTAAACAGAATTGGTGTGGGTTTTTCTTTTCATTTTTTCCGTGCATCATTTTCAATGCTCTCACCTGTATGTTATCAGGAGAGGGTGTTGCTGTTTAATAGTATATGGTTTCTTAAGAATTCTTTTCAGCTTAGCTATGAGTGTTGTACAAAGAGAGGAAAGTGAATGGGATATTTTCTTCCTGGGCACATGCAAAACAGACAGCAATGTAATTTATTCTCATTGTACCAAAGAATGACGATAATTTAGAGAAGGATAAGAGAGTCTTAATTCACCCCAACACAGTGACTGGTTTTTGCTCCTGGAGTTTGCTTCTAGGGTTTTCCAGAATAAAAGTAATAAGAGCTGTGTATCCTTAAAGTCTCTGACATGTGCAAATGAAAAGTTACAGTATATATGCCTACAAGAAAAGCTGTTTATATTAGTGGGCCTGCTTTGTTCCTTGTATAACACAAGGCACAGTTTTCTCAGTTAAGAATCTGAAATAGTCTTTTTACAAAGAAGGACATCTCCTTGGTATAGCCAATGGTAAATGTGAAGCGTAGTTATTTAACTTCTTTATATGTTGACAACATGCCCAGGCTTTCCCACTCTCTTTGAGTCAAACTGTAATTGTGACTTCTGACTGCGTTTGGTGGGAAGATAGTCATGTGTTCAGAAGCCATATATGTGGAGAAGGTCTAAAAAATGTATTTCACTGCCAGATGTTTTGTTTGTTTGTTTGTTTTCAGTTCTCCATTCCTAAATAGCTGATCAATTCTCCCAGGCAAAGCCACATTCAAAACACTGAAATCATCTTCTGAGGTGTGGGCACATAAGAAACTCTCCTATTACTTTGTTCACAGGTAGCTGGTGGAATTAATGACCTAGTTGTAATCAAGGTATGCGACATGTTCCTAGCCTAGAGCTAGGTCAGTGGTACCTCCATTGAGACAACACAGGACGTCTATTGTGGAAAAATAGGATTTCCACAGGATTTACTGTGAAAATTTGAACATAGCTAGTGTACTGAGAAAAGAATTTGTAGCTGCATTGCAACGTTTTATGAGGTTAGTACAGTCCTCTTTTTTTTCTTTTTTTTTTTAAATAATTACTGGATATTGCTAAGAGATGTTTATTGTCTTATCTCTCCCAACATGCCAGTTCAGTATTTATTGTTCCTTTTTTTTTGGAGTAAGAACGGGAATGAGTATTAATCAGCTCTGACAACCATGTTTGCTTACCTAAGAACCACAATTTTATCATTGCTCTAAGCAGTGTACCTAACCTTTACGTAGACTAATTAGTTTGAATTCCTTCCTCTTTTTTCTCCTTTTACACATAAAAATTTCATATTGCTATAGTTTGAAATCATCCTGGTTTTACACAGAATATCTGCAGTCAATTATTCATCCCTTAAGCTTTGATTATATTGCTTCACAGAAAGTCTGTGGGAGGCTAACAATTTAATGAGAGCCATTGCTATGTACATGTTATTTTGCCTAAGTAAATATGTAGGAGATTTTATGTGAGAAGTATTGGAAGTTGCCAGGTACAATTACTTGTTTTATTTAGCTGAATTAATGTTACTTAAATGTCCAGAAATGTTATTTACTCTAATGTGGTTCTATTTTTAGAAGCAGACTCTTACAGATCAGAGAAGACAACTTAAAATGATAATCTCAGTTTCTAGAAGTAGTGGTTTCTTCTGCAGGATGCTTTCTTGCAAAATACTAGAACATTGCACAATAATTTTCCTATCATTAAGACTGCCAGTCCTTTCTTCAGCAATTTTATAAATTACAGCATTCAGGAAAATGAATGTGAATTTATTTTAAAAAAATGCTTAAATTTTATTAAACTTACACATTGCCATTTTTATTTTAAATATACTGAATTCATTTTGAAAGTAAACATAAATCCAAATAGGGCATTTTTATACTTGAGCATCTACACAAATGTTTACCTGAATTTAAGTGTTTTGCTTTAGAATCTGAAGAAGTAAATAATTTCTCTATGTCCATAAGGTAGCATCTGACCTTGAAATCAATTGTAGATGAACAATTAATGACACTTATTTAAGTAAACACCTTCTTATGCTTAGTTCCTTTTTAAGTATTGTCTTCATGAAATGTTTTCTCAGTGGAAACAAATTGATTTTTTTTTTTTTAAAATAAAGCTATATTCTTCATTGTTTTCATCAAATCTTATGTTCCAGCAACTAGAATTCAGCTTCTAGTTTGAACTCAGGACTGTTCATACACACTATCTATGCAGACTTTAACTTGTATTTTAGCAGCCTGTTAATATAATTACTAGTAGAGAAAAGCATCTGATATTTTCTGATGATATTTTACAGAATGAAGATTTATTTGCTCAGTGATTTGCATCTGGAGAAAGTATAATGAAAGATGTAATCAATGCTTTGTTCATCCCCAGTGTACCCTTTGTAAAGCAACAACACAATCCTTTCAGTCTCTCCTTTGCAGTATTTATTGAGGGATAGTTTAAACAGCAGCAACATTGATAATACTGATGATTTTTGTTGACCTACTCTTGAATATTTCATTTTAAGTTGTTTTTCTAGTGAGTGGCAGAGATGAGAATAAAACTGAAAACTAGTCAGCTGAGACAGACTAACAAAAAGGTAATAGTGGTACTTGATGTAACTAAGGGCAGAGGGTAGAAAGACTCAGTAGTCTGGATCGACAGGCTGAGGCCGATTGCACACTACGAGTATCTGAAAGGAGGTTGCAGCAAGGTAGAGGTTGGTCTCTTCTATCAAGTAACATCTTACAGAATAAGAGGTAAAGGCTTCAAGTCGAGCTAGGGGAGGTTTTAGTTGGATATTAGAATAAAAAAAAATAAAAAAAAAAAAAACAAAAAAACCAAAAAACCCAACCCCTCCATT
>JAWWMP010000081.1:73130978-73154784 GCA_035047865.1 Dendrocincla tyrannina | reverse complement strand
AGGTTTTAGTTGGATATTAGAATAAAAAAAAATAAAAAAAAAAAAAAACAAAAACACAAAAAAACCAACCTCTTCATTGACAGAGTTATTAAGCATTAGAATAGGCTGCCCAAGGAAGTGGTTGAGGCACCATCCCTGGTGGTATTTAAAAGATGGGACATGGTTTAATGGGAGACTTGACAGATAGGCAGTTTGACTCAACAATCTTTTTTCTGATCTAAAGGATTCTATGATTCCACAGATAAACAAAGATATTTTAATTTCTGTAATGATTTTTAAGTTTTTTACCAAATTTCATGCTTAAAGATTACTTTGAATGTTGAGGGTGTTTTTCCTCAGGGAGAGGTGATGATCAAGAGGGTTTTTTTATCTATACTTTATCATAAACCACGGACTTTCAAGATTTGTATATTTTGTTCTATATTCTGCACAGTTCATAAAAAGATTCAGTCTCATCAGTGTCTCTGTCACGCTGAGAAACATTGTGGCTGATCTTCCTGAAAAAATTTGATTTCAAATATACAGTTGACATTGACGGAATTCTTCCTTGGCCTCTTAATGACCCTTCTTCTTAAACAAGGGACAAGTCAATTGTCTTCCTGATCTTGAACCTATGGAAGTTATATAAATATTTAGTAAAAGCACATTTTGGAAAAACACATCACTGTCCTGTAAAAAAAAAAAAAATCTCATTTGTTTTAAACCACTGCACAACTTTTTGTTCCTTCCTGGGAGGCCAGGAGATGTGATATGGGCTATACAGTGAAGAAAATCTATGTATAATGTCACTTACATATTTACTGCAAAAAAAAAAATCAGAAAAAAACCCCAGAGTGAGACAGAAATTATGTATTCTTCTGGTTAAACCCTTCGACGTTGTCAAATTGTGTAACTCTCCTGATGTCTGTAAGTCAGGAGATAAAAAGTGATGATCTAGTTCTTAGTATAAGGAAAAAAAAAGAAAAACAACAACAAAAAAACAAATACAGTTCAGTTCAGGTCAATATGTGGAATACCTTTTCATTGTCAATAAGAATCAGTCTGTCAAGCTGTATTTTGTTAGTTTGCTGGAAAATGAGATTTGATGATCTACAGCTTGAGGTGTTTAATTTTAAATGGCAAAAAAATAGCATCATATACTATATCAATTTTCTGAGTAGATTTAAGTGCAAAGCTAACTGCTCCAGGGTAACATAGTTTTATGCTTTCAGCTTGACTTTTAGAAGTTTTTTAGTCCTTCAACAAGCTCTACTATGCAGTTGCTTTCTGTTCTATAGGAAAAATTAAAGAAATGTAAGGGTCACTCAGAATAAACAATTAAGAAGGCTCACAGATTAATTAGTTGTTTATATATTTTGCAAACCTTAAAAATCAGTAATTAGAAAGAAAGCGTTAAAAATGTTAAATGTAGTAATGGACTAGCTGCTTTCCATAGCCTTGTTCCTAGGTTTCTCTAAGGCAATGACTCAGAAGAATCATACAGAGATTTGACAATCAGTGACACAGAATCCTTTTTTGTAATTCTCCCTTTCCTTTCTACATAAGAAATCTTGTAAAGATATCCTATTACATATATATATTTTTTTAAAGTGTATAAAATAGTAATCAGCAGAGCAAATGGATACTCTTGTTCCCCAGTTAGACAACAGCTTTCCAACTATGGAACATGTCAGAATAGGATAATAATTTTTATTAAAATTTGATAGAATTGTCACCACAGAGTTTGACAGCAAGTTCTGAAGGTCTAACTTAATGTTTCTAAAGTCATGCTGTCACATATTACTAGGAAAACTTACATTCAGGACTACTGAGGAAATGCCTTCTATCCCAGGAGTTTTGTGACCTCCAGGGATGGATTTGGCAGACCTGTGACCCCCACAGCCTAAAAGTAGCATAATTTTCGCTAGATTCTTTACTGTTGTCTAGTGCTGAGGAATACAAAGCAGAAGTATTTAATGCTTTCTTTATCTCTGTCTTCAACATGGATGATGGACCAAGGGGGTCTCAGTGAGCTGGAGGACCATGACTGTGAGAATGATCACTTCCCAGTCAAGCCTGAAATTTTGGGGATCTGCTGCTCCAGCTGCACAGCCCTCTGTGGGGCCTGATGGGATTAATCCCAGAATCATCAAAGATCTACCTGATGACATCACAAAACCTCTCGTTTTTGAGCAGATTTTGGAAGCTGGTAAATGTTGTCCCAGATTTCAAGAAAGACTAGAAGGAGGACTCCACAAACTACAGGCCAGTCAGTCTTATTTCAGTACCTGCTAAACTTATGAATAAGATTATTCTGAAGGTGTTGAAATACACTTGAAAGACAAACACAGTCATCAGTGACAGCCAGCATGGCTTCATAAGAGAGAAGTCCTGCTTATCAAACCTGATTTCCTTCTATGACAAGGTAACCCATCCAGCTGATCAAGGAAAGCCAGTTGATGTGATCTTTTTGGATTCCAGCTTTTGATACTGCCTGTCACAGGACCCTTCTGGATAAAATGTCTGTCCCACAGCTGGATAAACACATCATGTGATGGGTGAGCAATTGGCTCACAGGTAGAGCACAGAGGGTAATAGTGAATGGGGTAACAGACTGGTGACCTGTCACTGGTGGGGTTCCACAGGAACGTCTGAGGTCACCTGGTCTGTTCAGTCTGGAGAAGAAGAGACTGAGGGGAGACCTCATTGCACTTACAACTTCCTCGTGAGGGTAACTTCTCTGTGGTGACCAGTGACAAAACCTGAGGTAATGGTCTGAAATTGTGTAAGGGGATTTTTAGGTTGGATATTAGAAAAAGGTACTTGGGCACTGGAACAGGCTCTCCACGGCAGGGATCACAGCACCAAGGCTGTCAGAGCTCATGAAGGGTTTGGAAAAGACTCTCAGGCACATGGTGTGATTCTTGGGGGTGGTTCTATGCAGGGCCAGGAGATGGACTCAATGACCCGTGTGGGTCCCTTCTAACTTGACATGTTCTGTGATCCTTGATTTTCTGAGATATTCTACTTCTCTAGAAGAGGACTGTGAAAGGACTTTGATTCATAGAAAACATGACAGTTTTTGTCTTTGTCTTCATTGTCATGGAATGTTTTTAAAAGATTTTGAGCTATCTAAAAATGCAAATTGGATTTCCAGTGGCTCCTGGTAAGAGCTAGCTCTTGTTTCAACTTAGTATATTCCAAGTTTGACAATGTTTCACAAAAATCTTGCTCTTTTTTCTTACTATAATGTCCTTTGGAAGTATTGCTACACTGTATGAGCAGTGACTGTAATTACAAAAATGTACTAATACAGCCAAGTACAATCAATATTAATTCCACTGGAAATAATACTGATTTATAACTTCCATCACAAAATAACAATATGAATTGCAACTTTGGTAACCATAGTTAGCCAGTAAGAAGTAGCTACCTAGTAAGACACTTATTATGCTAATTTATACTTTTTTTGAATTAAAAAGTCTCAATATATCAAAAGACTATTGTGGAGTGAGTTGTGAATGAAAACAATGTTTTCTGTTTGTAAGTCTCCATTGTGAGAAATATGATTCTCTTTAGAATATTTTTTACTCAATTTTGCAATCTTGAACATATTTTTTAACAAGAGTAAACATGCACCCAAGTATATAAATACACTGTCCATTTTGTGAGAATAAGCTTGCTAATCTTTGTAAGAAGGAAAAATGTTTAATGTCCAGGAGAGATGAACTGAGATATCAATAAGTAATCATTCTTGCTAAGTAGGAAATAAAAGTGTTAAATAAATTATGAAAAACACAATAGAATTATTAACTTCCCCTTGACATTACTGAAAACTTCTCAACTATTATTCACTAACACAGAAATTCAAGCAGTATTTTATTGAGTGGTAGCAGGCACATTTTATTGAACCCCTAAAATTTTATTGAAACATATTCTTTAAAACCTAGTAAAACTATATCATTATGTTTTATTATGTGATCCTTAAATGTCTTAGAGGGGTTAGTACAACTTACCTTTGAGCAATAATCTGTTTAATGGTTTCACCCTTTCAGTATACATATTTGGAAGTAGCAGTAATACACGTTAAAGGCAGTTTTATACAAAGTAACTTTGCCAGTGAATCAAAGCATGTGGGTACCTTGCTTTCTTAGGTATCATGTCTGTGCAGTCAACACATAATTCACCAATGGCTTTCAATTTGTTAGGCACAACGGACACAAAAAGACTAAAAGTGCTGAGATAGGAGTTAAGTTGGAGATTCAAAATAATAAAAATCTAAAATTCTTCCCAAATCTTTCTTGAAGGAGCCTTTGTATTTTTGGGAGTGAAGTTTAATCCAAGATTTGAGAAATCCACCATATTATCAGTGGTTAAAAAGTTCTTGTGTTGCATTTTATAGAAACCAATGGACTTGTACTAAGGCTGTATTGTGTATTCATCAATCCTCATAATATATATTAGAGCTTTTCACCAATTATCAGGCAGCTGATTTACTTTTTATTTTCAATTAAGGAACCTTAAATCAAGCTATGGGGATTAAAAACAGAGCAAAATAAAACAAGCCCACAAGAGACTTGGTAGGTATTTTCTAAGATGTCCTCACCCAGACAGGCACCTACCTGCATCTTTGCACTGGTGCCTCCTGTGCAAGGGCAGCACTTAACGTATGTCCTTGCTGAATTTCTTAAATTTCCTGTTAGCCTGTTCCTCCATACATTAGATTTGTAAGAACAGTACGCTTTATTTGAGTGTGATTGACTGGATCCCCTGGGTTTGGTACCAACTGTAACCTTTGAGAGTGAGCTCCGACACTTCTTTCAAGCAACTGATAGAAATGTTAAATGGGCATAGTCCTACAATATTGACCTCATGGTTCATAAACCAAAATTAGCTGGAGAAAATAAATTCTGCCAACTGTATGCATGAGGTCTCAATTCCCTCACATCCATCATAATCAGCTCACGCAGGTAGTGTCATAGTCAGAGTTACAACAATAGACTTTCTTTGCCCTGAGCAGCTTCAGCTGGTGCCTCCACACAAGTGCCTTCTGCCTCTTGGTCCTGAAGTTCTGTTTGGGATCAGCCTTGCTAGGCTAGGACACCCTGACCTGCCCTATGCTGTGCTTGTGCTCAGTCTTCTGCCGTCTCTGAGCAAGCTCACTTAGTAGACGCCAACTCTGATTTATCCTTTCATCTTGCCTGGGATTGCCATCTATAGGGATTGCCACACCCAGCCTAGCCCTACTTGGATCCTGGCACAGCTTTTGCTGTGAGCATCTGCTGCTCCTGTCTAACCAGTCCTTGTGGAACAGCCTCTCTGCTGCAATTTGGTAGTTGGTTTGTTTGCTCATTTCACAGTGCTAATATATGTGTCCAAATCAGGGATTTGTTGCACAATGCATAGGATCTTTGTTTACTAAGATTTCCGTATTTCCAACAAAATTCTCCTCCAGCCTGTGAAGTAGGTCAGTGTAGAGAAGAGACAGATACACAGAGAATTCCAGTCTTTATATTTTGGTGGAATGAGATGAGAATAGATGAGAATAAGATGAAAATTTAGCCTTGAAATAATAAAAAATATTCTCTTAGATAAAATCCATCTATAAGAGTAATAATAGTATAATTTTCAGTTTGTTTAAGTGGTATTAGTGCTTCCTGTGTCATCTACTGCTAGCACTACAAAAATTTCTTGAATTGATAGAGTATTAAATGTTCAAAAGTTTAGTTTACAGTTTCAAGTATCTGCTCTGAGGTGCATGTCATGCTTTCTTCTTTTGACCAAACCTGTAGTATGAAAAGAGAAAAAAAGCTAAGCCTAATTTTGTCCAACTTTGTCTACACTGTCAATACACTAAATCTTGAAAAAATATGCATAAATGGAAATATTGAAAATACATGTTGCAAATGGAATAATTGTATTCAGTGTTGCCAACAGTTTTGATAGTTCACTCAGATCATGCAAAATAAACCATGCCAAAAGGGCCTGGGAGATACTTCCTAGTTTCAAGAAAATAGGGAAAGGTGCATGAGGGTCATGAGCACTAAGTCCTCTTCTTTATGCTCACAGCTCAGTTTAGTAAACAAAGTATTTTCCTTCCAAGATTATGCACTTTGATTATATCAGCTTTCTTTAATCTATAGGACAGAAATTATTATATTGGATGGCTTTGTCTCCTGCAGCAAAGTAATTTTCTGCATGACCAGCAGTAATGTAATGTGGGAGATTTTAATAAGGGAAAATTATTTTTGAAATTAAACTTTAAACAGAGTGCAGATTGTAATAATATGGCAGGAAAGTGCCCAGGATTATTGAGCTCCTTTTAAAACTGTTAACATTTAAATGCAATCTGTGATGATTCAGAATAACACAGAACTTCCAGAAAAACAAAGATCTTTCCATTTTTTATTTCCTTACTTCTCTCTTCATGAAAATCTTCCTAAAACTTGAATATAGAAGGAAAAAATTCTCACATTCATAGAGATAAATATAAGCATTGTTGGATTTTTTTCTTCTTTTGTAAAAAAAATACCGTGTTACAACAGTGTAAACATCAGAAAGCAAAATGTTCAAGTCAGGAACTGTCACATTCCAGCCAAGTTTTTATTTAAGTACATTGATGACAAACTTCAAATTGTCCTATTTTACACCCAGGAGCCAGAGGCTGTAGACAACTCATTCATTCTCCCGAGACCTCAGTCTTTATGACATCTGTGGGTCTTTAACCAGTGCTATCAAAGTTTTGGGGTTTTGTACACTCAGTAATTTCAAAAATGTGTTTAAAATATGCCCAGTGACCTTTTATTAGCAGTGGGAAAAGCAGAAGAATGCCATGTTTTCAAAATGTAGTGAGCTTGTTCCAAAGCTTGAATCTACTGCAGTTTAACCTTCCCTCTTTTGGTTATTTTAGATCTGGCAACTTTTACCCTATCAAAGAAATTCTCTAAACAAGATACATACAACTAGGAGAACAAGCAATTATGTATTGGCTTATACACATAGAGCAGAGAGTCAGAACTAATGAGTTACTAGGGCTTTGCCTGGTTAATGTGCCCATTAATATGCTCATAATGAGTCTTTGCTGGCCCGTCAGTCTTAGATTAGGAGGCATTGGCCTGTGCTGCTTCCAGGAATGGGCCAATGTTCAATGTCAATTGATGCTCAGCATTGCTGCTTAACTGTTTCAACTTCTTTTTTTTGTTTGTTTGTTTTTCTTGCCATTGTCCTTTCATAGCTGCAGTTTTCCTCTTGAATTCTGTGGCTGTTACTGGTCTCTAGCTTTTTTTCATTTTTCTTATCTTGCATGTTTCTAGCTGGTGTAGTTTCTTATGTATTCTTTTTGAAAACCTAAGAGATTTAGTGGTAAACCTGGCCCAAGGTCATGCAGCTTGGTACACCAAATATAGGCATTGGATCACAGACAGCTGAACTGTTGAGCTAATGAATAGAGAGGGATTCAGGAGGGAAAAAATTAAAATAACATGAGCAGCAATTTTTTTCATTCTATTCTCAAAAAATTACTATTATGAAATGCTCACATATCTCAAACTTTCAGCATATGACAGAAACTTCAAGTAGAATGTTAGAGATTAAACTCTAGAAACCTAATATGTAATTACAAGTCCTGTCAGGCAGTCCTAATCAATGGTGCTAGAAATAATTAAGGTCTGCTTTGGGATTCACCTTGTGATGCATGTTTGCATTCAATCTGTGTGACAGCTGCCAGATTGGTCAGTACACTAACAATTTGGCTGGGAGCATTAGCATGTGTGAGTTCATACTGTTTCAGCTGAAGATCCAAAGTTCTGGGGCCAGTAACAGCCTTTTTTTTTTTTGGTACAGAATCCGTAGCTTGGAAGAAAGCTACAAAATCCACTCTCATAAGCACTGATTAACCGAAGTACAGAATTTGTTACTGATTCCATATTATCTTGACCTTGAAAAGCTGGAATGGTTTCCACTTTTGTTAAGTCTGCTTAGTATTCATTCTAACATGCAGAGTAACTGAAAGTAAAATTAAACTTGACTACGGATCCTTGGGCAGAAAAGTGTTTTACAGAGTAGAGAGAAACAGATCCTGAAAGATTCTCTTAGACTTCAAGGCTACTGTCATGAGGAAGTTCAATTAAAATTTTGCAGATATGTTTTCAAAATGAAAGATAATTGGTCAAATGTAACAGTAGGAAACTAATACTTAATTAAGACTCTACTAGATTCTTAGAATTGAGCAGTTCTGCCTTAATAATTATCTGTTATTTTCAACTACTTTCTGTTGGCAAATCAGAATATCAGAGCATTATGTTGATTCCAAAACATACTTGACAAATAAGAACATATTCATCTGGCATTTGTTGGGGAAACAGCAGAGCAAAGCATCAAAGTGATTTTGTAAAGACTGATTTTAATTTGAGATAAAGAAACTAATCAGTGAATATGTTTTTACACATGAGACTCTTTGTACAAATGAGTAGATTTTGAGAACTAAAGACACGGTGCACAGTTGACCAACCAAGAGATGAGATTGTTGAGATCTTCAAACTGATGCTGATTGACTCTATATCAATCTTGTATGTGCTAAGTTGACAGTGCATTGCAGAAAGCTGATTTGTATGAAATGAACACATTTCTAAAACCAAAGTATAGGGGTTTTTTTCTTCCTTTTTTTTTTTTTAAGTGATTGAATTATTAAATATCAGGCAAGCACTTAAAAAAAAAAAAGTAGGACTATTACTTCACAGATTTCTCATTAAATCCAACTATTGACAAAAATGGGTATATCACCTTGCATAATTGTTTCTAAATCATACCTTACATCGTGGGGAATACTGTCAATTATTTCTTCCATGTTGTGTTTAAAATGGTTAAGGAAAAAAACCAAACACTTCTCTTCCCCTGCCTGAAATGAAAATACTTTTTAATGAAGTTGTCAACCTTAATTAGTTTTGTGAGATATTCAAAGGCAGGAATGTTGAAAACTTTGTAGGATATATGTACCTATTTCTCAATAGTTATTTCAAAATATCTCTCAGTGTCTTTTACATCTGATGATGGGAAAGTGGAGTATGAAACCATGACTGGATTTTATGGTTAGGAAGAAAGTATATATGAAATATGAATCAGGAGTTTAAATTGAACTTTTATTTCCTGTCCCAGCTTTGAAAATTTGATACAGAGAAAAACAAGCATGGTTTTCTGACAAAATTTATGCTAGCTTGTAAAAGGAAAATTTAAAAAATATTTCCCTTGGTGTTACCAGATCATGTTAAGTAAAGTGAAAGAATTTCAGACCAGCAACTCTTCACCTTTTATGCCATAGGACATCTGGAATTTTCTAATAACAACTCTCATACATAGCAAGATGACAGAGTATTTCACTTTGCTGAGTAAAAAACAGAGTATTTCACTTTGCTGCACTGATATTCAAAGTATTACAGCTGCATTCCATTACTATTTTACAATAAATTGGTAGTTATAAACAGAAATTTGTTGAAAATCTTACACTTTATTGGAAAGAGTTTAATACAGGTATTCATCCAGATGAATGGTCTTCATATCCAGAAGTGCATACTGAAGTTTTCTCCATGCTTGAGTAGGAGCTGATTATCCATCTTCTTAATATTTCCTGCCACTAGTTATTTGGAACACATTAATCACCCTTGGGAACTAACAATCACTAATTAACTGAACAGGGATGTTCAGATGCTGTGAATAGTTAAAGGTTATTTCCTTTATGCTATCCTTCAGTTCCTTCCAGATGCTTAGTTGCAATTCCATGTTATATCCCTCCTCTACCTGCAATACAGTTGCATCATTTGGAGATAAAAGCATTTTAAGAAGACAAAGCCTGTGATTTTTTAAGTGAGGATTTCTTCCAGCCCTTGAGCACAGTCTATATATGGAAAGGAATAGTTTATATCATGACAGAGGTTTAGGACCTACTTATGTGTCAGCTATTGAAGCACAATATTATCTGTGCTTGAAGTATACCAATTCCTGTTGGAGTTATTAAAAAAGAACAGAACCTGTATAAGTTGTTATTAGACTCTAATACTTGTAGAAGTCTATAAACATTGAACATTCAGCATCATATTAGGAATCAGTAACACATCATATCTGATCATGTAAACAGTGCTTTTGCACGCTCTATTATTTATGTTGAATATAACTATAATTTTTTCAATTACTTGTATAATATCTAATTCCTTCCAGTTCACTGGGTGTGACAGTGTCAAATAGAGTGACTTCAGCTGTGACTGTAAGACAACTACATAGCTGCTCCCACGGCAGCAAAGCATTTCAATGGCTAAGTATACTCTGTTGCAGTGCCCAACTGAGCAAGGAAGCTAATCATACCCAAAAGACTAAAGAAAAAGATGACTGAAATACATGTGTAAACATTTTACTTCAAAAGCATCTTAGTATTTTCTTTAACATTTCACAGAGGAGACATCTTCCCATATCAGGTCCAATTTCCCCAGAAAATGAAGAAAAACAAAGGTTCTTTAGAACTTTCCATTCTCCTTTGAGGCATAGTACCTGCACAGCATTCCTTTGCTTTTTGAGATGAAGACATAGCATTTGCAGTCATCCTTCTAGACGCAGGTGAGGAGAGCCAGTGAATTGATAGTCTTCAGTGGGAGTGTTTTGAGTAGACTTAGAGAAATTGTCAATATTTCACAATTATAAATTCACTTTGCATTGCTGATGAAACCTCATTTCCTCTTTTATGCAATCTTTCACTGGTAAGAATATATTTCTTCCTCGCTGCCTATAGCTTCTCAGTCATGATGGCTGTGTTTTGCGTGCTTTTAGGTACAACTTTCTCCAAAGAGTTTGACTTTATACTATGAATTTATATTCATTTTTCTACTGTTAGGAAGAGACTTTCATACCGTGGTTTGATTTCTTTTTTGCAGATATATAAGGGAAATATAAAATAACAATGAGTAACCAAAATAACAACAATAAATTAAAATTAAAGGCATGAAAACACAAAAACTTCAAATTATGCCAGATTCTGTCCTACATAGTGAATTTAAATATGTGAATTCTTTGAGGCTTGTGGAATGTATGACAGCAGAAACTTGTAGAATATTTAGAGATTTTTAACGGAAGCACCACACTAAACCACTACAAAACCTATTTACCTACACTCAATGAAGTCTTACTTGTGACTACTAAATTAGATAACAGTAATAGGTAGCATAATGGTTTCTTATGAGATTATCTGTTCCATCAGGCATGTTGTCCCAGCATTACAATGTATTCGAAAAAACATTTTTCCAACTTACCTTTCATAACTTTATAGTGAAGGAATGATAAGCATTCTCTTAGTAGTCTGCTCCAAAGCTTCATACCTTTAGCAGTATCATCATATGAACATAGTTGCCCTCTATCAGTGCCAGACCCATTCATAGCCAGCCCATCTCTTTCATTTGATAATCGGCAGCACCATTTCAAAACAACTGATGACTTCAAACCAGGCAGGCATAGAATGGTAGCCTCACAGTCACATGGCATGTTATTTTAACATTTGCTAATCAGAGATGAAATGCTAAGAAAATGTAATGCAAAGTTTACTAACTTTTCTAGTGGTTTTGTAACTAAGATACCTTATAACTTCTGTAATTATTCAGATAAATCTCTATAAGTATGCATTGTTTTACTGTTTGCAGCAGTCTCATGATCACAGTGTTAAGGAGAATACAGTATGTTGGAGAAGTTCCTTCTCCCAGAATTTAAAATACCACTATTAAACAGGAGACAACACTTCAATGCAACCACTCAGAACAAAGTAACAGAAAATTTGTTTCATTTCCACAAGGCCTGTAGAGAGAGAAAGCCCATTTGAAAGTTTAATGGAAGTGTTAGTGCCTAAGTGATAACTTGCAGAAGAAATACACAGAAATAAAATGTGGAAATCACTTAGTAAGTGTCAAAACTATAATTTGCTCCTTCCTCTGCCTGTAGTTTATCTACTCCACTGCTTTCATGCAGTATAAAGAACAGAAGTTCAGGGCGTAACAGATTAATGACATGTTTGTAGCAATATAAATGAGGAGGTTAGGAAATTTACATTACTGTAAGCTACAAGATGGATTAATGTAATTTCTGTTTACAGCCTTAGATTTAATTCATCAGTTTTTTCCAGGAGAAAATGCATTATTGGTATCATGCTTCGAGAGAGTTTGGGACTATAGTTATATTAGGAATGTATAACTGGAGACATTTGTTATAAATATGGAGTTTAATTCCATAAAATGTTGAACAGTTACCTAATGGAATATAGCTTTTCTTTGATAACAGTGTGAAATAGTGCTAGTTCTGTTTCTGGGTCTTGGAATATGTGTGAAACAACAGTAGGAAAGTACAGATGATAAAAATTGGAGAGCTCTAAACCCCAACCTACATTTTATTTTCTTCATCATATCAATATCACTACCTTTCTTAGTCTTTCTTCTCAAATTATAAAATTAAAGTAAATTAAAAACAAAACAAAAAAAAATCCTATGCATTTTTTCATATGAAGTATAATAGAATAATTATGACATACTGCTGATATCTAGCTATATAAGATGACCCAATTTAGAAGAGGAATTAAGAACAGATTTAAATAAGGTATTTATTGAATAGGAATGGATTTCATGTATGTGTTGTTTTTCTCTTTTGATCTTTTCATATATTATACCTGAATAACATTAATTCACGTATTTTGCCAATCTTTATGAATATTCTCTTTTGTAGAAAGAAACACCTGGTATAACGAAAAACTGCCATTCAGTACTGTAAAAATTATTTTTTTTTAACATGTGAATGAAGTTAAAATTATAAGTGTCCCCATTTGGGGGAATTTGTATTAATGTAAAATATATGAAGCAAAACAACCTATCTGTGATGAGAACTAGGTCCTTTCTTGGCCACTTGCTTTCCATTTATCTCTAACTCCCAAACCACAGCTCTGTGGCAGCCCTTGCTGTAGTAGCTGACTCTTTGAACCAGCCCTGCCAGTTTAAAACCTTAAATATAAATAAATATAAATAAAAAGAAAAATAACTGTAATCTGTAGTAATGGTGATTCTATAATTTCTGTGCTGTTAGCAAATTAAATGGTTAAACAATATAGTCAGGCCATTATCAAATATAAGACAGGCAAGGTCAAAAAGTTCAAAAACAGTATTTCACTAGAAATTAATTAATACATTAGTTAATTGGACAGTTGGCTATAGAAGCTTTTTTCTTTTGTTCCCAGGGAAGTTAAGACAACAGCAGCATGCAAAACAAATACTTTGCCAACTGTTTTTGACCTTTAAATAAGAGCTTGTGTTAATGTAGATGTTAGCAGTCATCCAACAGACTACAACATTCTCTTATGTTGCTATTTTCTTTAAACAGAATAAAATAATTCATAATTAAGACTTTAAGATTCTTGTGTGAGCTGTATTTAAACTTCCTAGATTTAGTCATTCCATACAATTATGCTAATGTAAGAAAGATTGTATCTGATTGACCAAATCTGCTTTCTGACATTGTCAGAAAAGTGGTTCATGGTCAAGAGGTATAACAAGAGCTTAACATTCTGTTCCTTTTTTTAACTTCCCCAGTCATTGGTAGAAAGATTCCAGAGTTTTATCCCTGTATTTATTTCCAGGAGACCTAGGAATTCTTGTCAAAATTATTGTTGCCTATCATCTGGCTGTTGGCCATATCAAGGCAGCACTTTGAATGGGTTACTACAATGCCTGTGGTCTTTTGCTTGACTTAGAGTAGGTCATGAAGCACACAAGTTACCAACATGAAGTGATATCACTAGGCTACTAATGATTTTGGGATAGGTGGCCAGATACTCCTTCAGTCATGTCTTTTCTTTATACACAAGTATTCTATAACAAAAGCAATCTATTTTTTATTTTATCTTTTGAGACAGAGGATCATAACTGCAATATTCAAACCATGGGACTTCACAGACATGAATTTATGCACATTATAGTTTTAATCTATTCCTTTTCTAGTAACTCATAAAACTCTAATTACCTTTTTTTGACTGCACTTGACAACCTTAATTCTTAATATAGGGTGATATTGAAATATTCTCTCTATAACTGTCTGTTTCTTGCATAGGGTGTGGGAGAGAGTAAAGAACATGAGACGATTACATCTTCTTTTCCTTCCCCTCAGCCTTTTCTGTTATCCTCTTGAAATTTGATGACTAGCTGTCCTGTAATATTTTGAAGTTATTTGCACCGATTTACAACTCCACCGCTTCAGCAATGACAATCAACAACAATTAAAATACAGATAGCCTTGACCATTGGTAGGAATGACCAAAATAGTGTCATTCTATGGACCTGTGGGGAGGAAGGAAAGAAAGAAGACAAGCTAAGATAACCAACACTTTAATTATAAGATGCACAACAAGCTGGAGAAGGGGCATGACTTATTGTTTGTTTAAAATGCCACAAAAGTGTTAGACTTCAAATATCAGCTGTAGAGATTTTGCAAAAAGAAGTGCCCTTTGGATGGATTGCCATGTTCCTTATCTATATGTGTGCTGACTCCTCCAAAGGATATACGTAGATAGCCCAGACAGACTTTCCTCTTATAAAAGCTCCTCTCATTATTCTCACTCGTATTTCCATTATACTTTATCTTTTTGCAACTTCTTAGAACTGAAAATCATATTGCAGAGAAACTTAATCCTCTTTTTCATTTGCTAACTATTTGTATAACTGAATCAACTTTTTTTTCTTCATAGATAGCTCATATTACAGGCTTGTCTACATTAGGAAAATAGGTCATATTTTGAAGAAGTTAAATTATTAATGCTTCAAATAGCATGAAAATCTGAAGAAAAAATGGTAATAAAATCTTGATATGTTTCAATACCAGGAGAAACTAAAGCAAACTCAGCTTGAAGGCATAATATCACTGGCCTCAAAATCATTATAAAAACATGAGTAGAAATCAAAGAAAATAATTTGAGAAGTCAGGAGATAAAGAAAAATATATTTTAATTGAGAGAAATTTCTGTAAAATAATAATGCAGAAAAATGCTAGTAATTTGAGTATTTGTGTTCACAGGATTTGTATGTGTTTCTCTTTCTTTAAATATAGAGTAGCAGAGCAACTCAAGTCCCCAAATCTGTGGTTTCTCCTGGAGAAGGCAGTATGTGAAGAGATGAAAATGTAGCAGGCAAAGAACACCAAAAGCAGTGGAAAAGATCTAAGTTCATCAGTCTTTAAGCAAGGTCTATTGCTGCATGAGTATAATGCCTTGGTGGGATAGGTGCATGTCACACTTCTGGATCCAGGTCGTCAGACACGAGCAGTCAGTATTTCATGGAGGAGCATGCTGGGGAAATTGCAGTTGCAGAAACAGCCTTGCATGGAGTTTTCCCGTTGTGAGGAGTCATATTGTGAGAGCAGAATAATGTGGTTTAAAATTAAACATCTTTGTAAAAGCAAAAAAACCCAAATCAAGGGAAAAAGCTTGTTAGAAAAAAGTGGGCAACTAAGAGAGTTGAATCTGCAGGAGAGTTGGAGACTGAGGATTGCTGTATGTGGTGGAGAAAGACAAATATAGAGAATGGGCATTTGGCATTGTAAATAGCTGGGGTTGGGGTCCTGACTGCACCAGGAGGCTATAAAAGACATTAATGATAAGCAGTTCTTCTGTGTGGAGTGGGTTATAGGTGATCATAAGATAAAAATGCAGCTTAGAAGGATACAGGTGTGGGCTCATAGAACAGACCTGTGAAACCAGAGGTCTATGAACAATTGATCAGTAGGCAATTCCTGGTTACTAAACAGATGCAATGTTGAACTAGGAAAACTGGTTTCAGAACTGACAAAGGAATCTAAGAATAAATATTTAGCATAGGTAAAACAGGTCATACACATTAAATGCATATATAACACAGAACTGCAGACTAGTGAAGAACAAACAAGGTACCGTGCATGTTCAAGAGTATGTAAAAACAGTCGATGATGCATCATAATATAAGGAAGGAGTAACACTTGCTATAAACGTAACAAATCTGCAAATTTACTCAGTTCAGGGCAAAATTGCTCAGTTCATGTATCTTAATGTTAAACTGGAAACAAAGCAATTAATTAATTTATTTTGTACTTTTATTAACCACCTATTATTGACTTATCCATTTGAGATTAATATCTGTTTTACAACAGACAAGCAAGAATCCTAAGTATTTTTAAATTGTAATAAACATCTTTCTACTGGACCCACAAAATTCTAACCATGGTGGGGTACAAGCTGGGAGCTAGCTGCTCATAGCCTCCCATGGGGAGGTTTAGACAAGCAGGATGAGTGCTGCTGTTCCTACTTTAACGTGTTTTCCTCTTCTTTGTTACAAATTTTTGTTCCTTCTATATTTCTCAGGGGAACTTGTCATTTATTTCCAAAGTATGTTTGAATTTTCTTAGATGCTGTTTAGTTTGGCTGATGTTTTTCTTCCTCTTGATTCTCAGCCTTGGCATTTATATGATCAGTTTTGGGCAAGCACCCTCCAAACAGCTTTGTGCATTTGATCTGAATGCACATACTGTGTACACTTGTTCTAATCCTACCCATATTAATACTCAGTGCATTTAGCAAGGGTGGACTGTGTGAGCATGAACACATCAGTGAAAAATTCAGGATGTTGACAAATCATAGGAATATGAGGAGCATAAGGTTGGTGATCATAAAAGCAGAGAGAAGTGGCTACAGTGAAATCTGTTTCAAAGGAGCTTTCTGGTCTTACTGTCGAGAACTGCTAATACTTCAAGAGTTTGGAGAATTTCTTGTAAAGATAACAAGCAACTCTTTGAACATATTGTTGATAGTTTAATTAGAGAATCAATACATTTGTGGCCTTGCAAGTAAGGTGTGTTTCTTTATCCCACATGGTTTGCTGGGGTATTTGATATGGTATCTCCACTTGTAAATGAAGTTTAGTTAAATCATAAAAGCACTTTAAAACACATCAACCAATGTATTTACAAAAAATGTAAAATAAAAAAAAAAAATAAAAAAAAATCAGAAAAAAAATGCTTGAACCGCTGTCTACGATATATATAATATCCCCCTTGAAACTAACTTATTTCCAGAAGACTGAACAGTAGAAAAAGTGATGGTGATTTTCACAGAGGATTTCAGGGGAGATCAGTCAAGCAGATGAATGCACTGAGGAAATTAATTGAAAAAGGTACTGGTGCTGACATCTCAAGAGTCAGAAACAGTTAACAGTTTGCCCAGAAAGTTACAGTGAAACAGGATCTTGCTCATCTAATGCAAGGGATTAGAGCCATTTCAAGGCCTCTAGAGCACAGCAGTGGCAGATTTTGAGCACTGATTCATGCAACACCAACTCAAGAAACCCACCAACTCAAAGAGAAAGATTGAGTATGTGGACTCAATAGCACGAGAAGTGAGAAAATCATATAAAAAACCAGAAGGTAGAATATTAATTATAAGAACATTAGGTAACTTAGGTAGCCAATGAATTGTGATTTTTTTCTTTTACTAAAATGTATATAGAGTGTCATATTTTGAGAATCAGTGTGCTTGATTTGTGGAAAAACTTCCACATCATATCTCGCACAGACTACACAATGTCTTCTAAACTAGTCCTCTGTCTGCATTTAGCGAACCCCTAAACTGGCAACAGTACCATCCTAAGCTCAAAGATATTAAGCATGCAAAACCATCTGTGAGGTTTGGGTGCTGACGTGTAATTTCACTGACAGCGCTGGTTTGACAACAGTCTTGTTATATCAATAATGGATTAGAATTTATTTCTCCTACTTTGGCTCAATAGAAGTGCTTGTGAACCCCTTAAGTGCTATTCTCTGGTGTGGGGGAGAAGACATCACTAGATATTTCATTCCATACTGTGACTAAAATATATTACTGACAATCACATCTAATTCAAATCTCAAGAACAATAATGTGAGTTGTGTACTTTAGCACGAACGTTTAGCACTATTCTAAGCACATTTCTTAACTTTAATTCCACTGTCAGTGCAGAGGACCAAATGTCCTTCAAATGGTATTCAAAGGACAAAATAAAAAAGTTCTAATGATCATTTTATTTGGGATCTCTAATCACTTCTAGGCAGCCTTCAAGTGCTACTGCTTGTACTCTACAGACAATATGCAGGGACTTTGAGAAATTTCAGGCCATCATCAAAGAGCAGTGTATCCCTTGTCAAAACATTACCCATCATGTGTGGACTATACAGACACATAACATCTCTCACTCTTGTTATTTAGCTCTTTCACCCTTCTTCAGGTTGTTGCATTGGCATATTTACCTATAGGTATGAGTGAAGTACCCCTTTTCTAATAGATACATTGACTCAACAGCTGTGTAGTTCTTCCTTAGTGGAAGAATGACTTCCATAGGCTTGGATTTTCCATGCTCCCAGAAGGTTTTATTTTTTTGTTCACAGTGCAGCTGTAAAGCCTCTTCCAGCTTAGGACTTAGGTTGTTGCCATGCTGGTAAGAGAGCAAAGGTTTGTGCCAGCTATGCTGATCACACCAGCCTTTGGACCTGTCAGGCTTTGTCTGGGCTTGGTCTATTCATGGATCTGTTTCAGCTTCTTTAGCTGTAACTGCAACTGTGTAATGACCAGATAATTATTCATTATCTTGGTTTTGGTTTTGTTGGTTGGTTGGGGTTTTTTTGCTTAGCTTTGCAATGCTGTGTGGAAAAATAGTAATTGCTATTAGATATTTATAACTAGTAAACAACAAGAAGTCATTTTTTTGCATAAACTTATGAAAAACATATACTTTAGAACATTTGCAGAGCACAGCAGTACAGCTGTGGGATGACAGCAGAAGCCTACAATTAACAGGTGAGGTTGATAGCCTCAGGGTTATAAACAACCAGTTTTAGGGATAACAAAGGGAGCAAAGAGCAAGGATTCAACGTAAGCAGCACACACCTTAGCAAATCTGGCTGCAATGCAGAGCTGCAAACCAGCAGGAGGAAAAAGACCATGGTGGAGCACACTAGGAAATATATTAAAAATGACAGAGAACATGCTAAAGTGACAAAGAAGCAACCATCAGCATTTCAAGACTGGCTCTTGAAAACAATTTCAGTGTAACAGATGTGAATTCAAGCAAACCAGTAATTTAGATGCAATAAATTAGTAGCAACAATTGAGCTTTGCACACGAAGATGTTGTTTTGTACTGCAGAGGCTCATGCTATTGCATTAATGGTCTTCTTTTTTTTTTCTTTTTTTTCCTTTTTTTTCCTTTTTATATGTCTTGACAGCATAACAGTGCATGAAGTATTCTGTAGAGAGTCAATACTGGGTATGACGGACTGGATAGTAAAAAACACATGAGGGAAAGAAAAAATACTTTAGCTTTTTCATGTTTTATTTCTACACTAGCTTCTGCCTCCTTGAAATGCTAGAATTAAATACTACTTGAAGTAGACTGTGCAGATTTTCACAGTGCTATTTTCATTTATTTCTTGATCTATGATTAAAGGGAAAAAAATTCAGACATTTCATCCCTGCTAGCACAAAAAGTAATTAATAAAATAAAATGAAATTAGTTTGAATAACAAAAGAACACTTTAATTTTACATTTTGTAAATACTTGAATTTGTCATGTTTGGAATCTAAAGTTCTTATTTCAACATAATTTTCTGTGCAGATTCTATCATCTTCACAGAATTAACCCTGAACTTTACAGAATTCATGGAGGCAGTTATTTGAAATTCCCCAGATGATTCAGATGCCTTTCTGACAGTTTTGTTAAGGCTGTTTGTTAAGGCTCATACCTCTCATGTGCTCTGAAGACCATGTTTATGTTATACACACGGCTCACAGCTCTCAAGTATGCCAGCAAAAGTTTTTACAGGAATACCTTCAGAAATTTCTATTTTCTGTGAGCAGATAATGCTATTCCTTAGGGCAGAGTCCATGGCTTGTGAGTCTTCTGTGGGAATCTGACTCAGAAGTAGAGTTGCAGGTGTAAGGTTTCTGGTAGAGTTACAATGGCCACATAAGCAGATGCTTTTGGGATTGGACATTTGAACTAATGCATTGAGATGAGCAAGATTGTTCATTATCACAAAGTCTTTACCATTATCTGTTTAAAGCCTTTATAAAATTTTAGTGAAAGCGTTGAGAACCTTTTTTCTGTGCTAGAAAATCATTTCCTTTGCTTTTCTATTTCAAAAGTTGTTGTGATTTGTGCTTTAGCAAGCAGCTGAGCTAGTGCTTTGTCCTTACATAGTTCCAGTTTGAATGCTCAGCATTCACTAAATTGTTTTTAAGTACTAAGAGATACAACTTTTAGGCATAGCACTGTTAATTTGGGATCTGAATGAAGATATTTAATGTTAAATTAAGTATTTAAATGGCTAAAATTGGAATGATTTCATAAGAGTTTGCCCAATGCTTTATTGGATAAACTGTTACTAAAATGTACTCTTCTCTGCACCTGAATGAAGCTAGAGTTTCAAAAGAAAAACAATAATCATAAAATTCATGATTCTGGTAAGCAGAAGAAATCACAAATGCAGACTGTCACTGATAGACATATATGCTTACTGTGTTTCTGTAAAACCTATTGTAAAAAGTGATCAGGAGAATACATAAGTAATCAACTGCAAGCTGTTTGCTCTGGTTGTATGCAGGTGAGATTGGCAGTTACCAAGCCTGTTGTGGCAAAGCAGCAGGACATTTCTTTTTCCATTTTTTTTCTTTTCCCTAGGCTCCTAAATTCTAATTCCAATGGGAATGTAAGGAAAACAAAGTTTTGTGTGCATCCTTTTTACCATACTGTGGTCTTATTAATAATTTTCTTCTATTAGATAAATTAAGCATTTTCTTTAGGGTTAATACTGACAATGTGCATTGTCAATGCTTGGTGGGTGAACTTGCAGGGAATTCATTCACAGGACATACTGGCCATTACTTTTTTTTTTTTCCACATATAATCTTTGTAATGTGCCTAGATACTTAATTCCCCAAATTTTATTATCACTGCTTAGTTAATACATATGAATTCTCATCTGTTTCCAATACATGAACAAAATAATGTTAAGTTCACCTCCTAATGCTCTTGAATAAATACCAATTAATCATTTCTAGAGGATCAGACCAGTATCCATAGTCGTGTCAATGAAGTGTGTGGATGACTATGATGTATACTTACTGAATTTTCTGGAAGTAAATTCTGTTTAATTATTTAAGTATTCTCCTTATCTTCATGAATTTAGTTGTCACTGTAACAAATGTTTTTTTCAAATACAGTGTTTTATATATATATACTGTAAACAATTTACATGGAATCACAGAACATTCTGAGCTGGAGGGACTCACAAGGATCATCGAGTCCAATTCTTCAGTGAATGGCCCATATAGGGGTCAAATCCATGACCTTGGTGTTATTAGCACCATGCTCCAAGCAACTGAGCTAATCTCAGGGTCACATCATAAACTATGTTTAAAATTTCAAGATGAATTCTATGCTTCTCTGCAGGCATATTCATGAATAAATTCTAGTCTTTTATTCTGAAATGTTCCAAATTAATTTTGCACAATACTTTGGCACATTATAAATATCATATTAAGGTGTTATGTTTTATAATCTTGAAATAATATATCATTTTAAAATTAAATATTTTGACAGGGACCTAGGTCTCATTATTTCCCAAGGAATAAGTCACTAGTTTTCATATAATAGACTAAAGTTTAAACAAATTTTTGAGTACCTCATCCATCTCCCCATTTTTTTTCCTAGTAGGTTTTGGCAGATTGGAGTAGTTGAGAACAAAATGTTCCTTGTGAATTATATTTATTATATTCATACATTTTCAAGTTTTATGATAGCATTACTATGTATTAACCGTGAAATATGCTTACATTTATAGGGAGCTATTTGTTCCCATAATATGTTCCTAGGACTTCAAAACAGTGAGCTATATATTCAAATGTATTCATATGATAATTATTGATAATGTATTCCTATAATAATATACATTCAAAGATTTCCTATTTAATTTTTCATATATCCCTCAAAACTTTCAGTAATTACAGTGGCATATGCTGAGACTGCTGATTATGGAAAGTTATGATTATAAAAGTCTTCTGCATGATGGTCCTATTAGGAGGATCTGGATGCCACCTTTTAGGAACAAAAATGCTTTTAATATTAAATATTCACTGTCTCGGTATCTGGGGAATATTTCACGGGTGCTAGAGGGGATCTGAGGGACTGTGTTAATTGCAGTTTAAGAGGATTCCAAAGTGCTTGAAGATGAATGAACAAACCAAGAGGAAACACTTAAAAAAATCTGCATCCCAATTCTGTAGTTAATAGAGTCTTTGGTTTGGGACTTTTTTTTTATCTCAATTTTTTGGGACAACTGGCTGATCAGTTGCAGTTGAATTCAGGAGAACTGTGACATTACACTGAATGTGTCACCTCTTACAGCCCTTCTCAAGAACAGTGAAGTAAGGTTGCTCTGCCTAGGGTAAACCCAACAACCATTTCTAAAGAAAAAGGGGGTACTAAAACTACAGTATGTACTGTTCAGATTCAATTGTGGTTTCTTGTTTGTTTGTTTGTTTTTAATTCCTGGGGGACTAGAGATATCTCTGCCTTTCCTGTGCTCCAGCTCAATGTGATATGTTCTCCTGCAGACTGCAAAACTGCCTCTTTAAATGGAATGTTACTGTAACATTTAATCAATAAATTTCCCTGCAAAAATATAAAATTAACACACACAGAACCTACAAGAGTCAAAACTAAGCAGTTTTAAAGCTTTGGCAGGAAAGGGTAAAATATAACTTCTTTTAAAGAGCTGAGAAAAGGTTTTGTGAGGTTTTTTAGTATGAGTATAAATGTGAACTATTTGGAGTAACCAAATAGGATGTGCCTGGAGAAAATGGGCAAAGTGGGATATGCAATATTAATAGTTATCCAAGAGCACTTTGTGATGACTGCTTTTGGATAATTCATTGCAAGAACTGTGTTAGTAGAGAGCTCATGCATGAAATACTAAAAGCTTTGTAGTTATGGCAAGGATAAATTCCCATATGTGAAAATGATCATTGAAGGAAGAATTACTTTGCATTACTGAAAGTTAGGACACTGAACATAACATTTCAAAAGCATCTGTCTCAGCTTCAGTTTACAAGTTCTAGCTCTGGTAGTTAAGGGTATGACAAGTACCAACTTGCATTATAAACTTACTGTTGGATACCTACCCTGCATTTATTTCTTTCTTCTCTCTGCAGTACCTGATTTAGGAAAAAAAAATTTAAAAAATCACTTCTGAAAGAAGTAGTTTTTGTTCAGAGAATAATTACATCACTGACCTAGTGATCTCTCGAAATTTTGGAAGTTTTCTGTTGTCTCTAATTTGAAACATTTAAGAGCTAAAAATTCAAGCATCCCAGTGAGGAAATAGGGCAAGACTTACCAGGTATTACCTATTGCGTTATAGATTTAGTTGATGCAGCTTAGTCCCGCAATTCATGTCTCAACATTAGCTGGACAACTGGAGGACTACTGTGAGTTCATTATTAGGAAGCCATAATGATACAACTGTCCCAGTTTATTGCCTCAGGACCCACCTCATCACTGTATTGGTGGGTGGCTAGAAAAACATTATTTATGTTTATTTACAGGGAAATCCTTGCTAATGGAGGACCAAGAGCCAGGAGTTTAAGGATACTGACATATCAATGACTATGATGCCTAAAGGTTTGGGGTAGATTTTGTAGATTTTTAGAGTTTTAGAAGTATAGGTTTTCTTGCTCACATATTAAGGGGTGTTTGAAGTTACTAAAG
>JAWWMP010000081.1:73083612-73130878 GCA_035047865.1 Dendrocincla tyrannina | reverse complement strand
GATGATTGGTTATGGATATCTCATATGTTAATTGTTTAGAAGGGTATAAAAGCTGTAACCTTACTGAGGGCGGGGTTCATCGGGGGTTTTCAGATGCAGAGATCCTTGTTGAAACCGTGCACATTTTGTGGGCCCAGCGGAGGCCCGAAGCCTCCAATCTCCCAGTAAAGGTATTGTCTATCTTTCTCCATTAATGTTTTGTCTGAGTGCCTATCTTCCAGGATTTTAGGCATCAACTACAAACCAGAAGAGGTAAAACTTCTCAGGAAGGTCCCTGCTGCATAAACTTCTGAGTCTTTCTCACACTTAGGTGTACATGCTAAGCTTTTGATACCTTTCAAATGGTGATATTCTTCCTATGTTAAGACAACCCTAACTATTCAAAGCAGAATTCATATTAGTTGTTTCTGATAAATACAGAAGCAACTTTTTTTTTTTTTCTGACCAAAGGTTTTTAATGCTCTGTGAGGTCTTACTAACCTTAAAAAGTCTCTTGCTGAAAAATAAAAATGTATATGCTGAAAGAATTTTGTCTCTTCTGTAGTTTTTCAAGACATTGTTTATTGGTTCTGCTCAAATACCTTAACTTGTGCTGTCCAATTTCTACTTCTTCACAAAGGTTCTGTTTTGAAGTTTTTGTCATGTTTAGGTACGTATTTCTCTACTTACTAGTCATGATGCAGATTATTTTCTCCCAAGTATGTTCCAGACAAACTTTTCTCTTGAGCTTTTGGTATTTCTCATTAAACATTCTAGCTCAAAATTGCTTAAAAGTTTCACATTTTTCTTGGACCAAAGAGTGAACTTTTTCCTATCAAAAAGATGTGTGACTTTGGGGATTTTAGTTGTCTCCTTATATCGTGTCATTCCTGTCACACTGAAACAACTAATATTCACTGAAATTTAATTCAATGCTTGCAACTATAGCATTGGGACTGTAGGACTTTATTGGTAGCTCTCCCTATCTACCACAGTGCTATCTAATTTAACTTTGATAGTTTCCTTCTCACTGTATTAAATGCTATTTATGCCTACTCCTAACTATTCATCTTTTAAAAGTAAATCTGTTTGGGGCATATCTGTTGGGAAATATCTGGGAATAATTATAGGATTTTGATTATTTCTGCAATAAAGTATGCAGGAATGCATAAAATTAAATTAAAGGAGAGTGGGAAAATTGCTGACAGTCTAGGAATATATTTCAAATAGTGTAGTCTGTTTCTTCCCATCTCAAAGTAGTGCATAAATCAGATGTGCTTAAAGATTGTGTAATACCCTGGAGTAGAACTACTTCTGTAAGTTCTATCCATCTTCTGTCTTGTCTTGCACTCTTCTTGTATCTTTTACCAAAAAAAACCAAAACAAAAACAAACAAACAAACAAACAAACAAACAAAAAACACAAAATACTGAAAACCAAAACAAAAAACAAACCAAATCAAAACAGAAATATATCAGTAGCTCTTTAAGGTCTTATTATAGAAACCTACTGTCCCTTTAGATAATTTTTTGAGCTACAAAGTTAATGTGGGCTGATTTGCTGAAGTTCTTATCCTGGTGCTGGCCTGAGAGTGGAGGGAAATGTGGATTAATTTGCATTTGTAAATTAACCGAGCCTGAATATAACAGTCAAGGTGTTCATTTGGTGACATCTTGACAAAGCATGGTACTATAATGAGCCTGATGTCTGTGGTTCTTCTATCCTATCATGTAGTTTTAGGGCAGTGTTTTGTTGTTTTGCTCTGTAATAAAGTCCTTTTCTGTATAAATTTGTGCCATATCTGCCATACAAAAATCAGACTTATGAAAGCAGTATGCTCTACACGGACGAATTTTAAACCTTTGGTTTAAAATGGTTTTGAATGCAAGGGCTAGATTTGGTGGGGTGAATTTCCTGCTCTCTTATTCCATCCAAAAAAATTGTACTGATGTGACAAGTTTTAATATCTGACAAATGGGGTGTTATACATAATAAACCCCTCCTTTGAATGAAATCTTTCAATGGTGATGGAAGCAACTTGCCATATAATTAATGCCAGCTCATCTACAGCATATATTCTTAGTACTTTCTACTAATGCTCTAAAACTCAGCACTCATTTATTTTGCCTCACTCCTCACCAGCAATCCCTCTTCCCACACCTCTGAAGTTGATGAACACAAGGCAGGAGCTGGGAGAAGAAAATTCCTCTGATGGTAGAAAATCAGTTTCAAAACCATCTGAGGAACCTGAACATGCATAACTCTAAGGTAACCTCATGAGATGCATCCCAGAGTCCTGAGGTAATTCTCTGTTGTAGATGCCAGATGATTCTCCATGATCTTTGAAAAGTCATGGCAGTCAGGTGAAGTCACAGGTGACTGGAAAAAAAGGAAACTTTGTGGTCATGTCTAAAAAGGATAGAAAGGAGAACCCTGGGAACTACCAATCTGTCACCTCTGTGTCTGGGAAGATGACGGAACAGGTCCTCCCAGAAGCTGTGCTAAGGCATATAGATAACAGGGAAGTAATTTCAGACAGTCAACATGGCTTCACCAAGGAAAATCCCTGCCTGACCAACCTAGTGTGCACCATCCCTTGAGGTGTTTAAAAGATGTGGAGATGTGGGGTTTAGGGACATGGTTTAGTGGTGAACTTGTCAGTATTAGGTTCATGACGGGAATCAAAGGTCTTAGATGTCTTTCCCAAACTATTCTATACACAAATCCAGGTTTATTTTCCCTCCCTTTCCCCCTCTCTTTAGTTTTTTTTTTTTTTTCCTCCAGTGGAAACTACTCTTAGAGCAGCTTTGATCTGTCAGCCTGTGGAAGTTCTCACCAAGTGGCAAATCCTGGCACTCAGATGTGGCATTGACTGTAGGCTGAATGCTTTCCAAGTGCATGGAATTTAAAAGAAAAACCAAGAAGGTAGACATTAAGAAAAAGATGTGTACCACAGTTACTATTGCTACAGGAAACATTCTGCATTTACTGACTCTGCATTTTCTGCTGAAACCCTGAACCAGATAACCCTGAAGTGGATCATTACAAAAAGTTCATACAACCTTATGAAACCTTCACACATAGAACATTTGATTTTGGCTTCTCTCACAGGATTTCTTGGCCAAGAAAACCCCCAATGAAACAAACAAAACCTAACTAAACTCTGTCATGACTCTGTGACTGTAGATTTAAAAAAAGATTTTATTATAAGAGAATCTGGTGTTCACTGCACAGCCTTGGCTGCTGGAGCCCCACCTACCCTTACAGTGTAAAGCATCTTAAATGACTCATCTCCTCTATCCTCTAAATTTTTATGTGTTAGACACTGTTAATAGCTCCCTGAAGAAAGCAATCAGACTTATTATTCCCAGAGACTACTGAGGTCACTGAAAAGTCATTCACTTACCTCCATAGACATTAGGCTAAGAAGGCCCATTAGTTACTTAAAGATTATTTGAGATCTTTGTGAAGAAAGAACTTTCTGCTGAAGTGTCCCCAAAATATTCTAATTTCTCCTATTTACTACTGTGATATCTGTGAAATGCCAGTCATCAGGGAATGACATCACCTACATCGACTGGAGGCAGCAACATTTTTTTCCCTTCAGAAACATTTCAGATCAGCAGAAAACCTAGATTACATCAAAGGAGTTAAAAGATAATGGTGACATTTGTGGATCACAGAAGCAAATAGAATATTTGAATGAACACTCTTCTTAAAGTTCTTGCAGTGTTTCAACTACAGTGAACCAATAAAGCAGCACAGTAGAATATGCTCATACGCGTTGCTGTGAATATATGCTTTTATTATTCCCCTTGTGTAATGCCCTTCAGGTTATTTTATGTTCAGGAGTTTTCAATACAGACATTTAAAATTCAGCTCTTAAGCTATAATGTCACTTACCCTCTGTCCAGTAAATCTGACTTAATCATGGGATAAATCCTGCATCTCTTGCCTGCGGTTACTAATAATAACTCTTCCTTAAAATGATGCTGGAGTGGCTAAAAGATCTATTGTTTGAATTATTCTACACATAAACTGCTTCAAGAATGAAAGCTGCTGTTTTTCAAGCATTTGTGTTCTCAGATAATGAGATGGCTTCCTGAAGCTAGAGATTACAAGACATAGAAGCGTCAGTAATCATTAATTGGAAATGAGTTAATTTTCTCCCACTGAAGAATACCAAAACAGGCTATACAACTCTAAATAGACCTCTAGGGGTGTGTTGTAGATGAAGTGAAGTACTTCACTCATAAGAGAGAAGTAGAATAGGTTTATTGATATAAACAGCATTTTAACAAAATTTGATGGTACATGGGACCATATGCAAGGTACACTTGACTATTTACTGCATAGGGGACAGGGTCAGACAAAACTATCAGGGACATCTTCATACAAAGTCATGAGTTTCAGAAAGGACACCCTTTTGTTCTAAACTCCTCCTCAGAGGAGAGTTTAGATGCAGCTGGATCCAGATTTAGTCCCAGACTTGGTCAGTGTTTTATGTCTAAAGTATTATATATGTGCAACTAAATCCTTCATATCACTTAGATAAGATTTCAATATGGATCATTCACTAAGGATCTGTTGTGGAAAGGAGTCTCTCGACCTCAAGAACTAACCTTGAGAGGCATCTCTACTCAAGGGGAGAACCTGACATGTAGCCCACTGCCACACAGGAGAGCTCAGCAGGCCCTGAGCTGTCCAGCATTTATGGAGTAGAATAATTGATTTGTAGTCATATTTGCATACTGACTATAGATGTTCATTTCTTCCAAACTTGGCCTGAGTCAGACCACTGACCAGCACTGTGGTTAGGCAGGTACATTGCTCAGGTTAGCTCTTGGCTATTGGGTTATTATCTGTCTCCTCCAAATCCACTCTGAGTCAGCTGCAGCCAAGAGGACCAGACACATCCACAATAACCACCACCGCTGGTGGTTATCACTTCACTAGACTTAGTAGAAATAAAGGTCAGGTTGGGGTAGTGGCAGGGTTGGGGCGGAGGCAGGGGAAAAGCACACCATCACAGTGGGCACCAGTGGATATTTTAAGAGAACCGTGTACTAGCATGTGTATTGGTCTATATCTCTCTTTGCCACTTACAACTTCTATTTTCTACAAATTGCAAGATGCATTAGAGAGGAGATAGAAAAAGAGTTTGGTGAAGAGGAGTCCCTAATAAAATTAAGTCACTGTCTTTACAAGTCATCCATGTACAAGAACACAAAAAATTATGCACAGTTTATGTGGGGTAAGTAAAATGAGCTGCAAGGCACTTCCACATTCAGAAGAACAAATTTCACCTTGATCCCGTGTGTCAATATTGCTTGTTCCAAGATGTTCCAAGCAGTGTCTCGACTGTCACGTTTGTAGTAACAGAAGCCGGCTGAATTATATGATGTCACCCTTGAACTAACTCTTGTGCTTTAATCAGATGCCTTTTACCATGAGTGGTTTTTCAGATGATCACCTGTTAAAAGTTGTTCCAACACACAAATTTCATGCATTATAGAAACATTTCACCATGTGTGTCACCTGAAGATTGCATAATATATCAATAATAGAGAAAACAGATTCCATTGCCTATTTACACATTTGCTAACTGACTTCTTTACTTACCTTTTGTAAGTCATGAGTTCTTAAAGTATTAAAGAGCCAATTTTACCGGTTTGCTAAGGTAGATTGATTTACTGTCTGTAGGAGCAAATTGCTTATATGAACCAGGTCCTCCTTTGCCTAGCCTCTGAAATTTTTTTACCATGAAAAGAGTGCCAGCTTTTAACTTTAATTTTGATATCACTTACTGCTAATGGTTAAGGGCTTTGTGGCTGATATTTTGGCAGCTCCTGGAGAGAATATATCAGAGAAGAAAATTTCCTTCATTCAGTATACTCCGTCTGAACTCCAATTCTTTAATATTCAAAATTAGTATTTTTCTATTTCTGTCAATGATGAAATATGATGAAATGTGAACATTTTAACTACATGTTGGTAGAACATATATACTTCATATATAATTAGAGTATCATTTAGCAGACTTTCTTTTATACACGTTACCATTTAGATTCTGTGCACATGCCACAAATTTCATGAAAACTACTGTCAGAGTAATATTCTCACAAAAAGTCAGGTTCCTACTGCAGTGAATGTCAGGTTTGATTACATATTATTATTAACCCATATATTTAAGATCTAATATATACATTCAAAATGGAATGTTTATTTGACTCGATATGAGAATAATAACATTCAAAAATTGAGAATTAATTTATTTGTTTCAGTCACAGTGAATGTTCAAAAACTGAGAAACCTCATATTTAAATAATATTTTAGAGGACAGATGAACCTGTTAGATTAAACTGTTAGATTTTGTTCCTTTCTACCACTAATAAACAAGGGTTTTTATATTTTTGGAACTCTGTATGCCATATAATGTTGCCTTATGATTAGGTTTATCGCCTGCAGGAAAAAGATTCAGTATTGGGTTCAGTAGCTGTAATCAAATGTTCTCTCTTTTTAAATTTCTTTTTGTTTTTGTACTTTGCTTTTGGACTGTTCTTGTATTTTGTGTGATAATGTTGCTTAGTGTATAGACCAAGAGAAAACAAATCCATGTTTTGTGAATTGTGACATTTCCTTCCTTTTAATTGCAATTCCTTTGAAACCTGCAGACAAGTACTGCAGCAAGAGTTTCAAGTGAAAAAAAAAAATCAGGATTTTTTTCAAAAAACTAGTAATATATTTATCAAATTGTGTGTTACTGATTATAGAAATGACAAGGTACTAAATGTTAAGAAAATATCTTTTTCTCCAGAGCTTTTTAATAAAGAAAATCTGTAGCCCCCTACAACACCCTCCCACATAAGTCTGAAACCATTATTTTTTACAAAATATCATGCCTTCTCTTAATCTCTCAGTAGAATAAATAATGTCTTTCGTAATGTATTTTCTAGTCTGAAGCAAGATTTTGCCAAATTATGTATACCCTTGAGTAACATCTTGGCAGTCACTGCAATAAAGATCAATTCTGGTTTTTATCACACTATAACTTTCCATGAGTTTATGCAATTCATTCACTAAACTACATTTTGGGTTGAGAGGAACAAGAAGGATCAAATGTATCATGTGGTTGTATGAGATTTTCTTTTTGTTCTAGATTAATGTGAAGCCAGACTGCCTCAAGAATGTGGAATGCTCCAAACTGAGGGTGTTTGGAAACCCACTAGAAATTTGGAGAGGTGCCTGCTGCTGTTGGGCTGCTCAAGCTTATATTAATGGCCTGGGCTGCTGGAAGCATACAAACTATATAAGACTTGCATAGAAATAATGAATATATGTTTTTAAAAATGTCAACAGCCCATTTTCCTGCTCTTAGTTCTGCACTAGCTGTTTTTATATTGCAATTTCTTTAATAATTGCATGTGATAATTGTTCACTTTCATTACATGAGGGCAGTATATAGCCTCATCCATGGAACTTCTGGTCATTCCCAAGGATTTACGAAAAGAAAAAAACCACAAAAACATTGTTACATATATATATTTTTTTTGCTATAGGAAGAAAGGGTAAGAGCTTACATGGATATGCTTTCAGTGTTAAAAGGAAAGATGAACTAAAGTTCAGGTTCAACACACGTTTGTGCTCTTATTATTTTCAAGTCACACTCTGAATTATATATTTATCCTTTTAAAGACTTGTTAATTGATTAATTTGGGAAGCTCAAGTTCAGCCACACTGTTCTCATTCTGCTGTTGTTGTTGTTAAGCACTTGACTTCTCTGTAAAGGCAGTAATGTATTTTGCTTAAATTTTATTAAAAGTCTCAGAGCAAGCCCTTTTCTGTAAGTCCAGAAACTATTTCTTTCCTTTTGTAAATGGAGTTCTCTTCAGAAAATATGTTTTATAGGGATGAAAGGAGACAAGTAGAGCAGTGACTGTTGGCTTTATGAATACTATTCCAGAACAGTGGTTTCATTAAACTATAGAGAAGATTTTTTTAAAAAATTTTATTTCACCCTGAGGCTCTAAAATTAATTTCATAAATCCTAGATGAAATACAAAGAACCTTCTTAATCTTCATGTGAAGTTCTTCAGATGTACCGTAATAGCTTGCCCACTGGGGCATAAGGCACAAAAACCCAATATCATGTCCTTGGTTTGCTTGAGCCACATCAAAGTTTAACTCAGTCTTTTTACATGCCTAGGGGTTAGACAGGCCTTCTATATATTTATCCTTCTATCCCATATTTTGCTTGGAGGCCTTGAAAATTACTTTTGAAACTGATACTAGTGCATTTGTAGATGTCTGGCAACGTTATAGTCCCTCCTTCCTTTTTATGTTTGTTACACTTACCAGTTGGTGAATGAATTTTAATAAACTCTTCCACTGTCCTTGGAGAAAGGTATTGGACGTTTCTCAGTCTGCTTGTATCTAATTTGGATATGTGGCCTTCTAAACAGCCAACATTAATCTTGTCAGCATGGTGAAAGTATTCCATGCTATACAATATAAACTGATAGATTTTCAGCTGCTCACCTAGTGTGTATTATCCTTTTTTCTAGAATTGGAATGTGCTAGACATCATACAGAACATTTAAAAAAAACAGAAAGTGTTACTTTTTTTTCAAATGGCAAGTATTTGCTCACTCTGTGTTTTCTCTGTTCTTGGAACAATATTTTAATAAACTGATCCATGATTGTAGTTTCATGAAAATCTTAATTTCAATGAGTCACTTCAAAAGTCCTTGCAAAAATCACGAAGCCCAAGACATCGACCATTATAACTCTATAAATCATTAAATTTAATTTTAAACTGGGAAATCACAGATTTGCATGTACTGAAGTTCTTTGCCCCACATTATATTTAATAACTTTCCTCTATATACATTTCTCCTCCTACAGATTTTATTATTTTGACAACAGCAAATCCTTAAGAGAAAAGATTACATTTACTGGAGATGAGTCACTGGGAGACCGAAGAATTTATATAGTTTTCTCATAGATACAAAATGCAAAGATTTATTTTGAGTACTTCTTTTTGACTTATTGTCATTTTCTAATCAGTGTGAGTACTTCCAGTAGAAATCCAAGGGCTTAGATTTCACAATACATAAGAACATAGATTTTTAACATTAGTAATAATCACATCAGCAGAGGTTACAGGCAGAACAGATGATGTAAAAGAATAAACAGAGCAAGGATATTTTGAGTTATACATCCTGACATGACTTAGAAGGATGTCAAAGCAAAACAACTTTCAGCTCTGTTACCAGTGTTAGCAAAGTTAATCCTGACTGTTCATTTCAAGCTGCCTGTTCACCCTATGACAGCTATTTTAACAGAAGATCAGCTGTGAAGTGAGGGTCTGGGAGTCTAAAATTAGTCAGGTGTTAATGATCAAGGAAGTTGATACCATAAAGTAATAAATACCTAATAATTAGAGCACAACTCTTTTTCAGGATTACTTTACCCATCTTTGTAGTAATATGTGAACTATTTATAAACATGAACATATTCCAGTGCAATAATAATAAAGATAGATGTCTGTGCTGTGGAAATCAATTTTCCTTCCATAGGTAATGCTGATGTACCCTTTATTTCCAATGCTAAATTTTAACCAAGGTGAAAGATACTCTGAATCAAGAAGATGAAAAGTTGACATTGAAAGCCATAATTGAAGGAGAAATGGAATTTGGTGACAAATAAAGTGAAGAGCACATGTGAGGCAGAAGTATTTTAACAGATGTTATGAAGTACAGCACACCAAGTGAGGTGATACAGACAAATGATAGTGCATCTGAGGCATATATCTGGAAAAAAAATGGCTCTAAGAGGTAAGAAGGTATGACAGTGAACTGAAATTTTAGAAATTTAGGAACATGGAGTTTCTGTCTTTGCTCTCCTGATTGAAGGGAAAGTCTTTTGAGTTTCACTCCTTAGTGATTTGATTTAGCTGTTTTGTAGTCATGAAGTTATGAATAGTTGTATCAAGAATGCAAAAACATATATTGGATGTACTGAATTGGCAAATTTTAAGTGTCATTCCTGAAACTCTTCCAAATGAAGTCAGATTTCATTGCTCAACATATTAAAAATTAATAAAGTCAGGAATCTGAAATTATAGGATGCTGCAAAAATGCTGGCTGCAACAGAATGAAAACCTTACTATTCAGAGACAAAAATAAATACAAGTAAATAGAAAGCTGATAAAGACAGGATTTTTTTCCAGATGTCTGTATGAAATAAGTACAAATTACCTGGAAGAAATAATTAAAACACTCAATTAAACACAAGATGAAAAGGACATCTTGCCAAAAGTTTCTAAGGTCAGAACTGTGGCTGTATGTGCCCAACTTTACTTACAAGTCAAGATACAAATAAATAAATGTAGTTAAGTGCAACTTCTGTGGGTTAGAGTCTAGCTTGTGTGATGGTGTACTGCCACTGTAAGTGCAAATTGCACATTATTGATGAATGTTGTGGTCTTAGATGTTTCTTTTCTATTCTTTTGTATATGCAATATCATGTTCTAATCTTAATTAGGTATGGAAAAATATGTGGTAATAAAAAGCACAGTGTTATGCATCAGTGCTGGAAAAGGTTAGTTGAGAATAATCAATATATATAAAAATACATTGTTAAAAAGAATAAAAATGTGTTCTTCCATTAGTGATTTTCCATGGAAACTACCTGGAAAAGCATTTTTTATATACTCAGAATCAGAAACAGTTTTTTTGGAAACAAGAAGTCTGGCAACAGTTTGTCAGATTCATTCATGGAGTCATGAATCTTTCTGTATCAGCTGATTCACGCCTGAGTACAATCAGTTTTACATATTTCACTCTGATGTTACAATGGTTTATGACCATCGAAACACTCTTGTGACAAGCAAAATGCATCCAGCTGTAAGACATGAGCCATAATAAAATGCCAGTCCAAGGACCTGAACTCTTGCCTCTTTCTTAGGAGACCAAACTGCCACTGAAACACCAAGGAGGGTTGACTTTGTGTGTGTGGTCTGTGTGTTTTTGGGGCATTTGATTGTTTTTTGATTTGGTTTGGTGTTGGTGCTATTTGTTTATTACTCAGATATGTTGTTGGCGCTGGGAATCAGCAATCGTTTAATCTAAAAATCTATTCTACAATGTAACACAGCTCGGTTACACTTTCCTTCTGCAGAGTCCTAAACGAGCTGAAAGCTCCCCCTGCTGTTGCAGCGCATTAGGAGATGAGTCATCCCTCTCGATTTTGTACTTAAAAGAGAAGATGAGATCAAATGCTGTAAACAAGCTAATGGTCAAAAAATGTTTATTTCAGTGATGACATTTTCAGCTGATGAAAGCAATAATACGTTTGTGTTAATATTAAATTACTGTAAGAATCAGGACAGAAAAAAAAAGTCTTTCAGTTAAATCAAATGAGGAAAAATGTTAACCATAAAATCTCTTTTTAAAACAGTGCTGCTACTTAACATAGGGAGGAATATTCCAAGCATTTGGTAGATGCCTTTTATACCACTCTGCATATGAACTATGTGCTTCTCTCTCCATAAAATTAAAAAATCAGGTGATGAAGGGATACATACAACAAAAGAACCTGCTTTTGAGAACAGATTTAAGGACAATACCAACCATATTTTGCGATACATTATGCAAAGAACATGCTGTCCTCAGATTAGATTGCATATTACACTAGGGTAATAGAACATGAACCAGAGAAATTACATTGATGGGAATGATAGGAAAGCACCTGAATAGCATCCAGATAGAAGAAACAAACTGGATCTTTGGTTCTTTTTCTATTTCCTGAATTGTGCTTCTGATATCTTTGACAGGAAGAGTAGAATCATAATTCTCACTTCTCCTGTGCTTTATTCTCTGTGGAGTGGTCTTCACACATCACTGTCTTGATATATGTCAGCCAAACATATAACAGGATATTCAGGTCTATTTTGTCCTCAAATTACATAATCTACACCTATCTTGGCTTGTCTTTCTAGTGGGTTGACCATGGCTGGTTGGCAGATACGCACACAGCTCATTCTCACCAGGACAAGGGGGACAAAATAAGATGAAAAAGCTTGTGGGTCAAGACAAAGATAGACAGATCACTTCTCTGTTACTGTCACATACAAAGTAGACTCTACTTGGGCAAAATTAATTTAGTGCATTGCCCATAAAATAAGATTAGGATTGTGAGAAAGCTAGACAAAAAAACCTCGATAAATACCTTCCCTCTATCTGTTCACTCTTCTTCTCAGGCTCACCTTCCCTCCTTCACTCCTCACTGTTCTACCTCCTTCCCTCCAAGGCCCGGGGGGATGGGAAATAGAGGGCTGCAGTCAGTCTATAACAGCTCCCCTCTGCTGCTCCTTCTTTATCACACTTTCTTCCTCTCTAGTATGAGGCCCCTCCAGAGGCTACAGTGCTTTGGGATAAACCTGCTCCACTGTGGTGTTTTCCACAATCTCCAGACTATCAGGAGATACCCACCTGCTGTGGTGCAGAGCCTTCCATGGTCTGCAGGGAAAAACCTGCTCCACTGGGGTGTCTCCTCCCCTCCTGCCTCCTCCCTCTCTGTCCTCGGGGCTCACATGGCTGTTTCTACCTGGGTTGCCCTCACTCAGCCCTGGCTGCTGGTCAGCATTTTGCCCTCCCTTACCCAGGTTTCCCCTGGGGCTGAAGGGCTCAGCTGTGCCTTGTGCTGGGACTGATGGAGCCTCTGGGACCGGCTGTGTCCAGGCAAGGAGAGCATAGGCTAGGTTGTGTGGTCAGCCAGTGCATGTCCCCTCCTAACTTCCTGTAGAACCCCAGCCTACTCTGAGCACCTGGGGAAGAGCAGGAACAGCTTAGCAATAGCTGTAACACTGGCATGTTACCCGCACAGCATTAGCCACAAATGCAGAGTGAAGGGACTGCTATGAAGAAAGTCAGCCCCAGAACTCTATGCCTCCATCCCAGCCATAGAATCATGGAATGGTTTGTGTTGGAAGGGACCTTAAAGGTCTAGGTCCAGTCCCCTTGCAACAAGCAGGACATCTTCAACTGGATAATGTGACTCAGAGTCCCATCCAACCTGGCCTTGAACATTTCCAGGGATGGGGCATCTACCACCACTTTGGGAAATCTATTCCAGTGTTTCACCAGCCTCATTGTAAAACACTTGTTTCTTATATCCGATCTAAATTGACCCTACTTCAGTTTCAAGCAATGGCTGCATTTTCTAAATTGTTATTACTAGAGTGAGGATTATTGATCTAGTACTGCTAGAGGAATTTTTGCTATCATTCACTGATATGGAGCTGTGGCCTTAGGTGAGCTCCACACAATTCAGTGCATGGTAGTAATCAGTGACAATAGAAAGATACCTTTCTCCTCTTCTGATGTCTGTGATACCAATCCTTAACGCATCTCACGCATATCATCAAAAGTTCTACATGAAATTAGAACTGGTCAATTTTCCTTGCCAACATTTAAACCAAAATATTGTTCTGAGTAAAATTAAGTTTTCAAGAAATTTTAATTCGTTTTGAGAACATTCTTTTTCCTTCTTTTTTCTGCTTCTATTTTTTCTGTACAGCAAACATTATTAATTAAATGTAAAGTTCTGCCAGTAATCAAATTGCCATTTGAACAGTTAGTATTTAAGAAATATTTTCTCTTAATATTAAGCCATTTTCTGGTGATATTCCCACCTGTTAAAATCCCGTGTAGAAGTGCATAACAGGGCAGGTCTAGAGTTTTATCTGCAAGGTATGGAACTTCATCTTTTTCTGCAAGAATTTGAGTCTATGCCATTTTAGGAATGGCAACTGACTGTGATGCTTATTTAGCTGAATGTTTTTATTCGAACTGATATTCTCCTTAGATATAAAATGTTGTGTTCAGTTAACTGCATATTGTGATCGGGATGAATGGCACTGCTAACCTGTATAGCTCTGCTGATTTTTCACTGCTGTGTTTTAGGGAGAGATAGTGAGTAACAGTTTTCTAACAGAGAAGAGCAATTTAATCAACATTTCTTTTGGACATTTATATAAAATCATTTGGAGAGCTGACAGTCAGATTCTAGAGATGAAAGTACCAAAAACCAGTTCACCTAAGGCTTATCTATGTCTCACTATTGACTTGCTCTTTTTCAAAAAAAGCAGTGAAGTGAATCAGTCATTCAAAACTCTACATAGATTCTAGATATTTATGTGAGGATGGAACATGGTTTGAAGCATATGTGCATGCCTTCGAGGACTCAATGTTTCCTAAGTGGATTCAATCAAGTTTAATGGTTTCATGGGAAGTGAGCAGAAGAGAAAAAAAGGTTATTCAAGCCCCAGAATTAAATACAGAATGTTGTGTTTTAGCAGAAGTCAAAGATAGCTATGATAATCACTGAAAATATTTAGAATATCAAACCTCTTATTCTTTTGTTCACCATCCTAGCAAGTGATCCTTGTTCTTAATCTTCAGGTTGTCCTAACAATTATGCGCCTTTTATTGCAACCCTTTTCCAAAAGCTCTTTGCAAGCACTCATGAGACATTCACAGAATCACAGACTATGCAGAGTTGGAAGGGACCCACAAGGATCGAGTCCATCTCCTGCCCCTGCACAGGAGCATCCACAACAGTCATACCATGTGCCTGAAAGCATTGTCCAAATGCTTCTTGAACTCTGTCAGGCTTTGTGCTGTGACCACTTCCCTGGGGAACCTGTTCCAGTGCCCAACCACCCTCTGGCTACTTTATTTGGTAAAATATATGTGGCAGCAGTGAAAAAAATCCCTCATTGCAACTGAAGCTGTGAAACTGATATTGTACTTCCATAATACAGTACTTAATGTATTTTTTACATGTAGCTTTTCACATTTATGAGTCTTTACATTAGTCACCTGAAACTTCCTCAACATTTTGCGTACTAAAGACAAGCACATGCTGTAGGTCTTTTCATAAATGTTCTACTCTTTCACCACTCACCTACAATGCAGAGCTGGGATATTTAGCTTCTTTTATACTTAATGAACATGTTGATTTCTTGTCCCTGCCTTCCTTCTCGTTTCACAAGACAAGCAAAAAGTGACATGATTTTGCTCTTTCCGTGATCATGTAACTCCTGTAGGGCAACATTTCTATTATGCGGAATTGCTGTCTATAGTAATGTGTTCTCATTTCTTGTGTGCTTGCAGGGGCATTACACTGTCTAGTGCAATGAAAGCACTTCACTTACAAAATTTTAGCATTAAGCTTTGTGGCTTTTATAATTTTTTAAAATGCAGCAGAGAGATTGGTTATTAGGCTAAAATATGGATTTGCTTACTTATTCTACAAATAAATGAATATTACCTAATGAAGTCAAGCACAGTTGCTTATATGATCTGAATTTCATTCTGCATGATATAAATGAGCTTATTCCTTAAGCAGAGTCTGCTAGATGGAAATGTGTAACTAAAAATTCTGTAAACTAGGGCACAGCAATGAAAAGTCTTCATAGTTTCAAAATACTGGATTTGAATAAGCATACACAAAATTAGAATACGCACAGCTTAGCTCATTGTTATATTTTCTTAAAATCTAATTCTTTAGCCCATAACTTATGTGTTTGCATTTGATGTGACTTCTACATGTAGGGATTTTCTTGTCAATTTCCATATCGTAGTGCACTATATCATAATTTCATAATAAATTGAAATAATTTGCTGTTGGTAGCACTAGCATAATTTAGAAATTTTTCAGCAGAGAGAAATTAATGTTCTATAAGATAAAGAGGAAACAGTTACCTTGGTTTTGTGCCATAGAGTGGATATCATACATACAACAACATTGAAACTTGCTTGTCAAAAGTTGTTTGGTCACTGTGAATGACCTATACAGACATTGTTAGTTTTTGAAGGAAAAAAAAACCCGCAACCCAAAACCAAACCAACAAACCAAAAGAATCTTGAACAAAACCCCCAACAAAAACAACAAAACCTCAAATCAAAAAACCCCACTTAAAGGTTTTCTGACACATATAAATGTAGCACCAATTTGCAGTCTCCTATATTTTATTTAAATTTATTTTCTATCTGTGTGGCTTGTTTTGATTTTTTTAAGCATTTAGTTTGTGTTCCCTGGTAGAAGAAAATGGTCACCTTATCCTCTTTTGTTTCTTGTCTGATTTTCCAGTGGTTCTCATGCCAACTTTATGCTTCGCATTTTGCATTTCATCACCGATACTTGTGTTCTTCAGTTCATTTTAAATTCCAGGTGTTGCAGTTATCCAGATTAACATTTGCAGGAGAGGGACATGGCCTTAAAATCTTCTTTGTGAGATAGGAGATAATGCACATTTTGTTTGAGGTTTGGCACAGCCTGCCTACCTAGGCATCCGGTGCTAGAATTTGCAAAAGGAGGGAGCAGTTCGACTAAATGTTCATGCCAAAGATATATTTTAACCATTTGGATTTGCTGTTTCATAGAATCATAGAATGACTCGGTTGGAAGGGACTCTAAAACTCCTTGTTCTAACTTCCTGACATGTACTGGGAAGCTTTCTATGAAACCTGCTGGGCTCAGAGTCCCATCCAACCCAGTATTGAACAATCCCAGGGACAGGGCATCCACAGCTTCTCTGGGAAACCAGTTCCAGTGCCTCACCAACCTCACAGTAAAGAATTACTTCCTCATATCTAATCTAAACCTATTCTCTTCCAGTTTAAAGCCATCACACCTTTTCCTTTCCCTACATATGCATGTAAAAAGTCCCTCTCCAGCCTTCTTGTAAACTCTCTTTAGGTGCTGGAAATCTGTTACTGGAATTTATTATCTGCTTGCATTTCCTTCCTGAATCATAATGGGCTACTCAAACAAGTTTTCTGATATATTTTGTAGGTGTATTTTAGCCAGAAGTGGATAAAAATAACACAATAGTATTATTGGGAATGGTATTTTTCATCATATACTCAGCAGCTGTTCCTGTACTGTACACTTCAATGACATCAGCAACCACCTTCTTGATTCACTTACGACTTGAAAGAGAAAAATCCACTTGATTTTATTTCCTATAAGTGAAGTGTGGAGAAAAACATACAATTTTTTTTTTCTATAAGTGACTTTTGAGGGCTGTGAACCATTCAAAAAATTGTCTCAGCCTAAAAGTATCTAAGTATTAAACCAGCACCTTTATTAAGTACAGCTGGTATTTTATTAACTTATAAGAAATTGAAAGTCCACAAGCACTCAATCTACACTAGCAATATGATGTACTTTTTCAAAAGGTATTTTGTTTGAAAAACAAACTAAAAATACTTTCATACTTTTCCTAGTTATGAAGAGCACTTACTTTAAGTAGTATTCATGTCAACACCTACTATTTATTTTTTCTTAAAATATTCTAGAATTATATATGTACTTCTCTTCCGCCTTCCTCTGCAGGCATCCTTATGGCCCTGTGTGAATTCCAAACATGCTATAAAACAGACCCTGTGAAAGACTGTTCTTAACCATAATAATTTTGTATTCTAGAAAAGGAAAACATTATACATCATTTGAACCATCCATTTTATATATATAACAAAAATTTGAAGGCTGCACTACTTTGTACTGAAAACACAATGAAAGCTGTAGGCAAATAGCATTTATTTAGTCAGTCAAAATGTAGATAATGATGCATTAAGCCCTATAACACATATTTTGGAAATAATTTAAAAACATGAAGCAGCATATTAATTTCTCATTGTGTAGACCATTTCCTTTTAATAGAAGCTGAAGCATGTTATCTTAAATTACTTGCATAATGGGGAAGCTATGAATATCCCTGAGAAGTCAAATGCCTTTAGATAAACAGCATGATGCCAGCAGCGACCTCTAAAAAGAGGAAGAATGTTTTGCAAGATTAGGCAAAGAATTTGTTTCATAGGATGTTGGTCTTCTTTTCCTTTTCTTTTATTTTTTTTCTTTCTTTTTGAATTACCCAATGAAATTGAAATTCAAAACTAAACTCTTGCCAAAGCACTGGTTGGCCTTATATACATGCAAACTTTTAAAGTTACCACAAATCATTAAAAAAAGCATCCCACATGTCTCTATTATGTCAAAAATTACAGTCTAATATATCTTTACAAAGAAAAGCTTTCTTTAGAATTGTTTTATAGTGGGCCAACTGGAAATAGAGTTTATAGCTGTGTAGAATAATGTGTTAAATGTGAAATACCACACTTCCTTAAAGTCTTTGTGCTGTAAACCCCCTAATTGTTACAATGTCTGGGTAAGCTGTCATATAAACTGTGAGGTTTATGTATTGAAATGAGATGTTATTTTGCTGATATATTTCCTCTTTACATTGGTTTCCAAATGTAAGTACATGTTTGTGTTAACTAAACAGTGGATAAAAATTGAGCTGAAAATTACTCTGATATTAATGAAAAGGTTTTGAAAACAGTTGCATATTTTAATGAAGATGCAAATAGGTTACATATATTTATACTAGAATTTCAGTGAAAATGCTATTAATTTTTGTTTCATTAATGTTTCCTTAGTCTTCCCTGTGTCATTAGGCATTCTATGTTATTTTTCCTCCATGCTCTAAGATTTAATTTTGCCAGGAAATCTTATGTCACTTTCACAGCATAGCAGCTAGTACCTATAGAGGACACTCTACATACTTCTGAAAATGTAAAATTTAAGTACTTTGAGTTTGATCAACCAAAAAAAACTCTTCCTAACTTTAAGTATATAGATGCTATTACAAGACATCCCTAGACCTGGAGCAAGGCCAGGGTTTTAAATGCTATTTTGGGTTAAGTTTAGAGAGATTATCTTGTGTATGTTCTCTCAGCAATTTAATTAAAAAGAAATTAAACAAACAAACCAAAACCCCAGTGTTTCAGCCCTAGAATCTTCTTTTCAATAATTCTGTGAGTTCTAGTCTCAAGTAAAAGATAAAGCTAGATACTTAATTCAGTTAATTGGGCTAAAAAAGGCTTTTCACATGGTTATACTGCTTTGAACAGAATTAAACCTAAGATTCCTGGGATTCAATGGAGAATATTGAATGAAAATAACAAATGACAAAAAGCCCTTTTGCAGAGCAGTCGAGGGATAGTTAAGTACTGAGGTCTATATTTCAGGTAGTTAATATTTAAGTCCTTGTTGTATTTTTCCATTATCTTACCATTAGGTTCTTCAGCTGTCTCTGTTACCTCTGTTTGATTTGGTGAATAATTTTAGTATAAAATACAAACATATCTGAGAGACACTAAGGTAATAAACCAGAAATTCCAGTTGGGCGCTCAAGTAACATCAGAGCTTGCACTTCAAAATTTAATTTCCATGTGACAGAGTAGTTATGTAAGTTAATGGGCCTGTTATAACTTAGATGAGCATTCTCACTAAAGGAATGTCAGGGTTTGGAGTAAAAGAAAATGCTTTTTTTTCTTCATAAAGTTGAAAAACTTTTGTCCAAGGGTATGTTAGTTAGAGGAGGTAGAAACTATTTCTTATCTAGCCTTAAAATAAAGATGAAAATGGGAGTGTGAGTGGGGGAGTGTAGGGGTGGGAAGAAGAAAAATACTGAAACAGCAAAAGTCCCAAACCACTGCTGAGAGTATAATTTTCTGAAAAGTTTCAGTTCTGCAGCTGGATCATTCTGAGAAATGCTGTTCTACTATTTGTGTTACTACCTTTTTTTAGGGCCTTAATTTGTTCATCACTGCTGTTGATATTTGGTACTGGCTTTCACATATTTGACTGGTTCTTCTTCCTTTGAGAACATCCAGTTCAGTAGAGCCTCTCCTGTCTTTGCTTTATAGATTAAATATGTCAAGACATATCTTCAGGACCCATTGTCAGGACACTATATATGTCCTGGATGTATGTGCCCAACCCTAATGTCTTTCCACCAGGTATTAGGATGATGTAAGCCCTGACTGAACATCCTGGTTTTGTGTGACTCAAGAATAATACGATCTGTTTAAAAAAAATTTCATAGGAATAATTTAAAGTTTTCTATAATTGTCTCTTAGCAACTATTACATATCAGTCTATCAAAGTACATTTTTCTGTTCTTTCTGTTTATACATACACAGGCTGTAAACATACATAAACTGTGCTCTAAATGATCTTTGGCCACAATCAATATCTGGCATAAAAGAAATAATGATATCTGTTTAACTATTCATTCAGTTCAGTTTATTATGAATCATTTTAAAATCATAGCAAGACCTGAAATATTTCAGCTGAAAGAATATAAACTGATTATAACTGTTAGACCAGCGAGTTTAAACAGTGAACATTATAAAAAGATAAATAGTAACTATTTGGTACTTTAGCTATTTCGAGTTTGAGTGACCTATACCTTTTTTTTTTTTTCCAGTATAGGTTTCCTTCTTCAAATTTAAAACAAAAATAATTGTGGATCAAATTGGAAAGAAACCTAAGCTTATTTTTGGTTTACGTCAGGTACTTGATTGTTTGCGTTGAGATTCCTATGAAATTCTCTTTTATAGCATTCAAGATCAGAAGAAAATACACTTACGTCCATTTTGATTATCCATAGGACATGGTCCCAAATAAAAAAGTAATTTAGTATTGCTTCTGTAAATTCCAAAAAGCATTCTTTAGTTTGGTAATAATTTAAAGTGATGCGTACACTACCAAAGTATTTTGATGACAAGATATTTTGGTCTCTGCTTAAAGTCTGTAAATGAGCTAATTTAAAATTTCGATGTGGCTCCCATAATTAGTGTCTCTGTCTATAAAATACACATTATCTAAAGACATGCTCACTTTGGTACTTCCATTTGCCCTGTTCATAACACTTGTTGGATGACCTAAGCTGACTGAATTGTTTATCTGTCTGACTACAGGGTCAGAGAGATTGCAAATCACATTTGTGACTCTTCTGTAAAGGAACTCATACTTTGCTTCACACACTTTATGAACTGTTTTCATGGAAAATATTTTAAAGCCATGAGAAGTGTGCTATCGTCAACTATGGAAGAAACAGGAAGTAGAGTATGTCTCATAGTGTAAGAGGTTATACTCATATGAATTTTGACTATTGAGGACTCAATTATTTCAATAATTCTTTTGCTGTGGGTAAATATATACAGAGAGAGAGAGGCTTTCTGTTTTTACATGCACACATACCTATACATGAATACATGTGTGTATTTGTTACCCAGAAAATGAGAAAAAAAATTTTCACTGAAGTGATAGTTTATAGTGTTATTAGGCTTATTAGAAGTGAGCTGTAGTCATATCTGGGAATTTTCTTCTCTGGTACTTCTGAAATTTAGCTCTTAGCCATACCAGTTCTTAGATATACATACTTGACTCTGAATTATTCTGTACCTGCAGTGCTACAGAGTCAGTGGCTGGATTACACCATACTTTGGGTAATGGGTTATACCATACCTTATGCTAAAGATTTCTGAGAGATTACAGGAGGTCTGTTTCAGATTGTTACCATTCTAGTTGGGGAAAAAATGAGATTTTAATTTTTAGATGGTTTATTATTTTATTAAAAGATTACATAAGTTGCATGACAACTCTGTGAAATAATTATTATATCTATGACATAAAGAGTACTGAATGATATATATGAGATCAAAATAATCCCAATATTTTTCAGGGTCATAATAATAATAATAATTTACTCATTGTGCAACCTAACTGGAAGTCTCTAATTTCTGTTTCTCCAGTAAATCATTATATCATATTCACATTCATAATTACAGCCACTTTTCAGAGGTAGTATAAGGGTTGATGAACCATCACATAATATGAAGGGTGGGGAAAAAATCAGTGATCTGTTTCATTAGTGGAATTTTCAGAGTGAAATTAAACCATACATTAAATTTATGTAGATGAATGGAAGTAGCAGTCACGCACAGGAATATGCATGATTTTACTCAATTACAACAAACTCAGAGAAGTGTGACAGACTGTAAATCATATTGTCATAAACAAAAGACCTTTTTTGTGAAAAAGTAAAATAACTGTGAATTTAGATAATTCACAGTTTGAAAATTTGAAATATTTCCCTTTTTCACGGAAAAAAAATGCAGAATCATAGAAAAATATCAAGTCTTTTCCCTTTGATCCTTCTAAAGGTGCCATTAAAATATTTTATAACAGGTATACATTTTGAAAGATCATGCTTAGACCTATTATCTGTCTCAAAATCCTTGAAATCCATACATTATTTAACTTCAATAATATTCTGTCCTTTTCATCCATCTATAAGAGAGGTACATGAACAGCAGCATATGATTTCCCACATAATGCACTTTATCAAGGAGCCAGGGAAGTCACACAAATTACCAAGAAAAACATGAGCAAACTCATGGCAGAGCTGGAAATGAAGTTTGTATCTCTGCAGGGTATGATTCTACAAACCTGTGGAAGATCTACTGTTCATTTCTAGAATTCCTGAGTCAGGAACTTCACCTCTAAACTTCCAAGCCTGTATTTAACACGAAAATATTTTACCCTTTCCTACAGTAATGTATGCTGAGGATCTTATTCTATACTCAGTACTTCTTTCATGTGGTGCAAACTTATTTTATTTACAAGAATCACAGGGTATGTGTTATACAGGAATCTTTCTACAGTGACCTAGAGCAGAATAATGACTCAAGAAGATACGAAGATACCATCAGTGCAGAGATGCAGGGCTGTATCATGCTGTTCTTCACTAGTTTGCTTACACTAGTTTTTCCAACCTTACACTCTCCAGTGTCAGCTGAGGGGACAGTCCATGATTTCCCCACAATTCTTATGCTATAATAACACTGCTAAGGGGCTTGAATTTGGCATGTATCTTAGATGACAAATATACTGATTCAATACTTTGTGCATGTAAAACAGCCTTCCAGTAAAATACAGTTTTTCTTAGCAAAAGGTAGAATCTGACTGACTCAGTTTCATGAGCAACAGGAAATATCTAAAGCAGTTAGACATCTCCAAAAGTAGTAATGCTCAAAATTTGGTTTTGCACAAACTCCTGTATTTCTCCAGCATGTAAGACTTAGACCTTGGCCCTCTGTCATGTGATGCCATGCAACCAAGTCTGTGGGTCATCTGCTGTGGCAAAATACATTGTTGCTGCTTTTATGATAGAGCTACAAATTCTTACAGACAGTATTATCAGATCAGTTTTACAGTTTTTATTACAATTTACTGAAATGTATTAGGAATTTAGTGCAATCTGGACAGTAGATTTACTGTGCAATTGCAGTCATGCAAAAACAAAGATAACTCCAAAACAAACTGTTAGGAACTCAGAGGAAGTACATCCAAAGTGCTGGTGTAGCGAAGACTTTCCTTGGTGGCTACTATAAGTTAATCACTCTTGGAAGAATTTTTTTTTCAAAATCAGCAAGATTGCTGCATCTACTTTTGTAGTATTTGTGGCTAAAACTTTTGGCAATGTTGTACTTCAGCAAAAAGACTAAAAAAGTTTCTTACTGCCATTTATGCTACATTTGGAAGGGAGGAAGTCTCCTTGGGTCCATTTTATCTCTTCTAGGCTAGTAGGAAGAAGATAAACTGAAGCCAGACTGGACTAAAGTCTTCTGGAGAGTAACATATGACTCACTGCAGGCAATAAATCAGATGCATTCTTCTTTCTGAAGCAGATTTGAAGAGGTGTGGGCTTCTTTACTCAAAATCCAGTAAAATAGGACAACCCTTTAAATTCATGACAGGAGTTTAACCGCTCAAACTGGTTGCAACGTAAAATGTTCATATTTCCATTTTAGGAGGAAATATAACTATTTCCTCTACAATTGGTTTAAATTGCTTTACAGAGATTTCTGCCTCTATGCTGGTTGTTATCTATAAAAAATGAGGACAGGTTGGTTTTATGCCATCTTTTATATTGAAAGATTTTCATGGAAATTTAGATGCAATGCCTTTCCCTCAAAACAGAGAAGCAGGTGAGTTGAGTGATCTGTTCAAGGTATACAAGGTGTAGGCTGCTACTCTTGCAGAAAGCAGTTGTATAGCAATTCACAAATTTATCAATCTAGATTCTTACAAATTCACTTCCAGTAATCCCTGTAATTCTCTTTGAAGAATCTTTTGAAATCTCTCTTTCGGATGATAAGCTCTGTGCGTATATTGAGAGTTTGTATGCATCGTGCCTATGCCACCCTTACTTCCCTTAGTTCTTTCTTTTATATATTCACAACAAATGGACAAGGCTCCCAGGGGGAAGGAATTGCTTTTAGTAGACCAGTTGAGGTGTTCAAATCAAAACTAGAAAAATTCTTAGTATACATTCATTCTTGAGATTTTCAGAGTGTTATAGTTACTCTGTAAACAGATACCTGGCAGTTTTGTATCCTTAGTCATCCATATCCAGGACATGGCTGCAACATATCGTGCCATTCTTCTGGCCATGAACTTTTTCTCGTCTTAAACGTCTCATTTCTGAGACATAGAAGTCTGATACTGTTCTAGTCCTTTTCTGCATTACTGATACTTCACAACTTTTTGAAGTCCTATTCAAGTGTCAGGATATTTGAACTTTTTTTTTTCTTTGCTTAAGACATTCTGTCATGTAAACTCTATGCTCTAACAAGTCATACAGGTGCTGGTGTATGAATAGTTGCTTTTCTTTGATCTTCCTGCTTTCACAGTTACTTCCTTTGTGCTGAAAACAGAAAATCTAAAGTTTACACAGCATTACAAAGTTGCTGTGACTACATGACGCTGAGCCTGAACTAATTTCTCCGGAGACAGACTTACTAACACAGTCCCTGTGCCAGGCTAATGTTCTGCATTCTGGGTTCAAAGCAGCATTGTGCTCTTTTGTCCTCTGTGAATCTACTAGCTCTCTGGATGTAAACTGAAGTTTCTTGTAGTATGCTTCAGTGGTCCATTTAGACATGGGTCCATAGTCAATCTTCAATGAGACATGATTTAGAAATATATATGGAAATAATTCTAGTTCTTGAGCAGTCCTAAAATGTGTATAACTTAACTATCATAAAGTAAATGAAGCAACTTCTTGACAATAGAATTGATAGCCTTTCTAGAAGCAGTCGATCTGCAGTCTGAGATTAAACTCAGGAGGGGCAAAAATAGCAGAGTGGTAAAACCAACACTTTTGAGATGCTGACAGGTTATTTTCACAGAATCACAGACTGTGCCAAGTTGGAAGGGACCCACAAAGATCATGGAGTCCAACTTCTGGCCATACACCCAAGAGTCACACCATGTGCCCAAGTATCCATGTGTCCAAGTATCATCCAAATGCTTCTTGAACTCTGTCAGGCTTGATGCTGTGATCACTTCCCTGGGGAGCTTGTTCCATTGCCCAACCACCTCTGGGTGAAGAACCTTTTCCTAATATACAACCTCCTCTGCCACAACTTCAGGCCATTCACTCGAGTTCTGTCCTTGGTCACCACAGAGAAGAGATCAGTGGCTGCCTCTCCTCTTCCCCTCACAGGGACGTTGTAACAGCAATGAGGTCTCCCCTCAGTCTCCTCTTCTCCAGGCTGAACAGACAAAGTGCCTTCAGCCACTCCTCATATGGTTTCCCCTCAAGGCCCTTCACATTCTTCGTTGCCCTCCTTTGGACACTCTCTAAGAGCTTAATATCTTTCTTATATTTTATTGTTCAAACTGCACACAATATTCAAGGTGAGGCCACCCCTGTGCAGAGAAGAGCAGGAGAATCCCCTCCCTTTACCATAAGGTGATGCTTTGCCTGATGCATCCAAGGGCACAGTTGGCCCTCCTGGCTGCCAGGGCACTGCTGACTCATCCAACTTGCCATCAATCAGGACCCCCAGGTCCCTTTCCATGGCACTGCTTTGCAGCATCTCATTCCTCAGTCTGTACAAACACTCAGGGTTGCCCCATTCCAGGTACAGAATTCATCACTTTCACTTGTTGAACTTCATATATCTGGTGATTGTCCAGCCCTTTCATTTATCGAGGTCTCTCTGCAGGACCTCCCTGCCTCCCAGGGAGTCAACAGCTCCTCTCAGTTTTGTGTCATCTGCAAACTTGCTGAGTGTTCCTTACAGTGCTGTGTCTAAGCCATTTATGAAGATGTTGAAGAGCACAGGGCCTAAGATGGATCCCTGTGGAACCCCACTAGCGACAGGTCACCAGTCTGATGTCACATCATTCAGTATTACCCTCGGTGCTTGACCTGTGAGCCAATTGCTCACCCATCACACGGTGTGTTTATCCAGCTGTGGGATTGACATTTTCCTCTCTAAGGGTGTGAAGTTTGCATCAGTTTATGCTAGAAGCTGCTACTTTTTTATCAGTGTTTTACATCATGAGTTTCATTTCAGAGGTAACAGGTTTTCCATGTTTTCTTAGAAACAACTATCTACATATCAGTAGGATACTGGCCCACAGAATATTTTCAGTTTTGATTGGTTTTTTGTTGTTTGTTTCCTCCCCCACCCCCGACCCCAATTAAAGTATCATGTCCCTTATTGTAGTTGTGTAACCCTATGTTTATTCCGAATAGAAAATTAGACCCTCTTTGTCATTCAGATTGTATGAATTCATTGTGATTTTTGTTTTAGCTTGGTAACTTCTATCTGTTGCTAGAATTTAGCTAACCAGAGAGTTTTTGTTTGAATACATTTATTATTTTTTCTGAAACCGAGGTGCTTTCCTCAAGTGTGCAGGGCATAACAGGTCAGAAAAGACAGAGAACAAATTAGAACAAATTAGAAATGGCAAAAATCACATTAAAAAAATATTCCTTTATGTATTTTTATTTTCATTATCTGATGATTAATGTCTGCTGTTCCTCTTAATGTTTGGCAGTGAGTGTTTTGTGTTTGTTTTTTTTTTGTTTGTTTGTTTGATTCTTGTTCCTCCATCTTTCTGTATTCAACTATGCTTTCTCAGGGTGGAAAAAAACCAACCCAACACGAACCCAACAGATGTGGGAATGCTTTAACCTTTTTTTGTTGTCTCTGAATACAGAGAAAACCTTATAGAATATCATAGTTGCCTGTGTTCCTCCTTTGTTCATTCTTATAAACTTGATATGCCACACAAAGCAAGGAAACTATCTTGGATTTACTCTGAAATGCCAGAGAACAAAATTTAACTAAAAATAATACTTAGGAATGAAATGGAATATCGATCCATTTCATATTAGGTAAATACAGCCAATGTTCATCAAAAAAATGCCTTTTAATCACTGTTTTAGAAACTCCATAGCAATCCAAATAGATTTTTTGAATTATTCTAGTGGCTGTCTTTGACCTGAAAAATTGGTAAATTAATCACCATATACTGTTTTTAATTATGTAATAAAATCCAATTATAAGAAAGCAATTGGAAAATGTTTTTGTTTTTTCCCTCAAGCAGAGAGGAAATGAGAGCTTTAAAATTCAGTGTTTACTTTTTATGAATGAGGCCTTCTATCAGCATTAGTCTTCCATCATTTCTTTTTGCATTGGCAATATTCTGAAACAGAGTAGAAAAAAATCGACAGCTCAGAAAAATAATAGTTTTATTACTTTCATTCGAAAATATGGGGAGGCAAGTATGAAGAGAACAGCAAAAAATAAGAACAAACAAAACAACAACAAAACAAACAAAACAACAAAACAAACAAACCCAAACAAAAAGCAAAACAAAAAAAAACCTCCAAGACTTGATTTTAAGGCGTTTGGAACAGGAGAGGCAAAAAGATGACACTCTGAATTCTTTAACAAGTTTCTTTCTTTTCATTCTCCATCAGCTTTGGGTCTAACCAGTCTCTTTACACAAACATTATTGACATTTCAATGTCATAAAAGTAGCAGAAGCAAAATCTGAGGGGAAAAAAACCCTTATCTGGCTTGGTTCTTTGCGCCTGTTATTACTTAACTCTCTTTTGCTATGTACAGAAATTAAAGGATTGACACTCTTTCAGATTTTTAGCAAAGAATTAGGGGCAGAAATATTAAAATGTAATATTGTTTATTATAGTAGAGAGTTTGAACAATTATTACTCACCTTTTGCAGTATACTTTATCCTTCCTGCATTATAGTAAGAACCAGTTCTTACCAGAGAGGTAATAAAAAGAGATGACTCAATGAAACATGGGAAAAGGGAAATCCCAGAGATCTGAAAAGTAGGAAAATGACATTGCAGGTTTTAAGAACTTGGTCTAAAGACTGAGCGTAACTCACCCGCTATAAAAGTAATATGACCACATCGATTTGCCATTGGACTTAAGTCACACAGGGAATTTGTTCCAATACCATGCACAGAGAGTTGATCCACCCCATCCAACATGTGCAAGAAAAACTGCTTATGAAGGAGGCTAAATGAAGGATTGTCAGGATTAAATATAATATCAGTAATACTTCTGGGAAACAGAAGTATTTGGTCTTTCCCTTCTGTCACTTTTCTACTGGCTAAAGCTTTCCTATTCTCTGCTGCTTTTCAAAGCAAGTAGTGAAAATTGCTCTCTTATTCTTCTTTTCCTTATCTCTTCATTTTCCTATCTTTTAAAAAGAAACTTTTAAAATTAAGATGATATGGGAAGATCAGAAATTTCATTTAAGACCTCTGATACACTGCATAGGATTGGAATGGGAATAATTATATTTGTTCAAAGCATTAGCTATTTTTTGCTGGCCAGTGCTATCAATCTGTTGCCCCAGTCTTTTTCACTGCCAGTTGTACTGTGGGAGTGTATTTTGAAGAGACAGGACCATATCTATATGGAACACTTTAGTCTTCAGATTTTCTCAAGAGGCCCTTGTATGACCTTTATATGAGACTTGGAAGGCCATTCTTGTGTGCAAAAATCTATGTTTATAGGTGTTAAGGCAAACTGAGCTTTATTCAAAGAGGTAATAGGGCATATTAGCATTTGACTGTTTATCCATTTGAAAATTATAAATGCAAAGAAAATTCTTCTATGGTTTCTAACACCACTGTATTGTTTCCTTATAGAAAAAAAAAATAAACCAAGACACAAATCTGACTTCACTAATTTTCTAAGTATGCATTTCTATAGGAATAAGGCCTACAGCCATGAGATATGCCATGAGATATGTGGTGATGGGATTTCCATGGGCATGCCATCGTGCTGAGGATGTGACAAGTTATCAGTGAGAGGCTGAAAAACCCTTTATGTTGCTGTCAGACAGGTGGAAGAGAGCATGATACTGAGGTGCCAGTTTTGTTTGGACCTTGTGCAAGATTCAGTCCTGGTAATCTCTCTTTGTAAATTTTGTAAATAAGTTCCCCACCCACCACATTTTTGGCAACAGTAACAGAGTGTTTGACTCCTTCACTTCTCCCAAAAGTATAACTTGGCATTTGGAATCCTCATTGGTAGCCAATGAGAATACGACTACCTTGTAAACAAGTCAACAGGCTTGCTACTCTCCCCTCCCCAAGGTAGGGATGCTTCTTTGGTAAGATTTGTGCCTCTAGCTGTGTTGGATTATATTCGGGAACACGCTCTGTATGGTGCTATACACTTATACGTTGCAGGTCTAGTGAATTTATCACTGGCAATCTAAAAGAATATATAATCAGTTACTCCAGTAACTGCACTATTGGTACCTCTGTAGTAATGAACGAGACCAGACTCACAGTGTAACCCACTCTATTTGTGCATTCAGGATCTTATTGAACATAAGTGGACTTACAGTGACAAATTGGTTCTAATCCAAAGTTAAACCCAGCCACTCCCAGCCCCTTTGATCTCTGAGGAATGCAAGCAGGTTTGTTTTCTGCCAAGTTTATTCTCAAAGCAACAATTTCCCACTTCATCAAATTATTAAAAAAAAAAAAAAAAACAAAAACAAAAAACAAGTAACAACAACAGCAACAAACAAAACAAAAACAAAACAAAAGAAACCAAACAACAACAACAAAAACTGGGGTTTTTTTAATTTAAATTTAAATATTTTGATTAAAATTTCCATTTTTCCATTGATGAAAGGAAACCAGAAGCTAAGGATAGACAGATAACTACATTGCTCTAAAAAGAAAAATTGAGTCTCATGTCCTGTTAAGGCTTCATTATACTTTACTCTTTGCAACATTAAAAAGGAAATAAAAAGTGAGAAAGGTCTAATGCCTCCTTTGATATGGGTAGTTAAAAATAAGGAGCTGTATCTGTGGTTTTAAAAGGTCATATTTTACAACTGTCACTAAAACATAGTATTTGTGTTAAAGTGATCATTATGGAGATTCTCAGAGTGATAATTTTGGATATGAGAATAAAGAAATTTAAGTTCCTCTAACACCTTTAATCCTTTAATTTGATTTGCAACAATTAAACTTTCAGACTGTTTCTAAGTCTCACTGTTGAAGGATCATATTATTGATTTCTCTTTACTTTCTCTTCAATGGGAAAACCCATGTAACTTGATTAAGTGTTGCGATTACCATGATTCCCAGGCTTGGAAGTAACTAACAATTCATTGCCTTTCCTTAGGGACACCAGTGGCACTTGAGTGGCAATGTTTAGTCATTTACTCTCTCAAGATTTGAAGTTTGGGATTTTAAGATTTAGATTAACCTTGCTCAGAGGACAGGAGATTTCAAAGGCATAATCAGTGTGGTCCTGAGCTGCACTGTAGTTTTGCTCCAAGTATATTTTGCTTCTCATTTCAATTACAAAGACAGGTCATTAAGTTCATTGCTCTAGTGATTGCTTTAGCATATTATTTAAATTATTGTTAACACCTTAGCAATGCAGTCAAGAAAAATAAAAGAAAAAAAAAGAAAAATAAAGTCTTAAACTCCTCATGATGGTGTTAAATAAACTTCATGGAGTAGCGGAGAGAATAATTGAAAGCACTAAGGTACAAAAGGAAAATTTCAGGCTTCACTGTCTAGGACTGAACAACCTGATTAACTAGTAGGTTCTGGTTTGCATTTCATGTTGTATGTCTTTAACTGGTGGTTATAGATTAGCATGGCAATGCTATCTTAGAGATTTTCTGTATAAATAGCATAATTCTTTCCAATATTATTGCATACAGAGCAACGGTTTCCTGCAAACAAGTTGCAGGAAGTCTGTGATAGGATATTCAAAGCCAGCTAAGTCAGGAGAATTAGACTCAAATGCTACCCGGTATCCTTGGTGAATATTCACTAGGTGTTGAAACACACGTAAACCAAAATACTGAGCTATTCATATTCTATTAAAGAACTGGTAACCCATTTGACTAGCTGATATTCACATGCAGCCTCTCCTAGAAACTGAGGAATGTTCTTACTTTGACTGCAGAATTTGAAGGTCACTTTGGGATTTAGCACATTCTGGTATTGCATCATGCATTAGCTCAATTACTATTTGTATGAATTGAAGAATGAAAGCCACATTTTTACAATGATGAATTCTGCTAATAAGGAACTATCTTTGAAAATCAAAGTACTTTCTCATCAAACTTTTTAATCCTCACATTTTTAAGGGAATTGCTACACTCAGCATTTGAAGAAGGTTCATTAATGTTGGCATTTCCTCTCAAGATTTTTTTAAATCAATGGGTAAATATTAACATTCTTTAAAATTAAATTTTAGGCAGAAATTTTAAATGTATAAAAGATATCCACATTAGGTTTCAGACTTATCAGAAGCTCTAAAAATAGGGCAGCAGGATGGGTTCCTATGGGAGCACTGTAGAGCCTTAGCTGTCACTTGAAATGCCCACACAAATCATGACTTGACCTTTACAAATCAGATGCACGCCTTCCTTTTCATAACCATAATTGTCATTTTGTAGTTAACTTCATGCTTAACCTCCGGTGTATCCTGTCAATTGTTTTGCTGGGAAGGTGGAATGCAAATTTTGAAGTGTGAATCAGCATAATGGAAAGTTGCTCAAAGTACTGCATTTATACTCTGTAATTGCATTCTAAGAGTTTTACTGACCTTGGGGAAAGCAGTGAAAAATTGTTTCCACAGAAATTGAACATGTATTTTCTAGGAACCCTTAGATAAACCTTATGAGCTTTTGAGAACTTATTAAATGGGCACAGCTTTCTCAATTTTTCAGCTTTATCATCCAGCTGAAGCACTTTGAAGTAGTTCTATAGAACTACTAGTTCTTCGTGGCAGAGAAAAGTCAATTACAGCCTTGAATTTATTAACAGTTAGAAATTGATACATTGCCAGATAAATTAGGAGGCCTCCAAATTAGTACTCTTTATTGCAAAACAAGAAATGCTCAGCAAATGCATGTGTCTAGCTTTATATAGCTTTTGCATGATTCTGTACGAGTTATGAAGATTAAAAGACAGATACGAATTAAACACAGCTCAAATGTACACTGTTGTGGGGAAGCTACTCAGTTTTCCATAAGTAGCAGAACATAAGTATATGCTACAGAACTGATAAACTTATATAGACAGAGTCCTGGGATATACCTGCCTGACACACTGATGCTAAACTTCAGCTTCTTGAATTCTTGTAAATTGGTATAATACAGTTATAGCAGTTTTACTGGTTAAAAGAGGTTTGGATCCCCTGCTTTTTGTAAGAAGTTAGTTTTGTCAGCATATTCTTCGTGTTGTTACTACTAAGGGAAAAGAAATACTCTTGTGGTTGGTCATTATAGAAAATACTTCCTCTGGAAGTTAGTCATAAACTACATTTCTAGCCAGAGTGAGTTATTTTAGCTTTATTAATGGGAACAGCATCCCTACAAGTTCAAATAAAATACAGAAATAAATGCTCAGGAAAGCACCAAGCTACAAAATTACAGAATCACAGAATCATTTAGGTTGGAGAAAACCTTAAGATCATTGAGCTCAGCAGTTATCCCAGCACTGCCAAGTCCACCACTAAACCATACCCCTAAGTACATCCCTGGAATACCTTTAAGAAGGCTCAAGTTAGATACCATAGTTGGTGCAGTAGAATAAAACTGCTTCACTTTCCAAAAATGCTTAAGCAATTTTAAATGGTTTGTGTGGTAATTCAATTTCATTGCTATATCTTCTTTATTAGGAATCATTCCATTTATTTCAGTGAGTTGCTTCAGATTATACTTGGGGCAAACAGGAAAGAATTTTGGACCTTATATATTATCTGGGTTGAACACTGCTGTATGCTGTCAAAGAATTTACTTCTAGTTTAACACTATGTGATACATATTTCTGTAAATATATAGAAAAAAATATTTCTGGGTACTTGGAAGCTAGTTCCAATCAGATATGCATGGGAATAAAGATGGGCTTTTGTACACCTTTCTTCTGAAATTTAGCCAGAATTTCTTTTCATAAGAGGAAAATCTCATTTTCAGAAATACAGCCATACCAAGCAAAGTTTTATCACCATTATTTCTTTTTTTTTTCCCACAGATTTTATACTTATCGTTTTTCCCATAAATGTAAAAGTTCTCAATTCTGAAATGTCAGTATGCATACATTTTATGTTGTATAGTGCTTGAAAATTCATGTTTATGTGTAACCCTTCATGTGATGGATGTAACATTTACACAGGATGAACTATACCACTATCCATTTTTGATATATTTTTCTTTAGAGAACTGTTATGCTTGGCTAAATTAGTGAGAATGAAGTGAGCCAGTCTTTGTTCTGAGAAGCCCACATCCTGAAAAAGATACAACAATAACAGGGGTCTATTATGTAGCTATTATACTTAGCAATGAGTAAACTTTGCATCATCTTTTAAATCAAAAGTGTGAGCATACACTGTTTTGAGTGCACTTGCTCTTTCAGCACGAAGTTGAACTGCATGTTTACTTTCTTTCCTGTCGTCCTTCTGTTAGAATCAAATATCACATCTGATACGTTCTATCATAGGTTTCCTCAAATACCGCTTCTGGGTTATGCCTCATTGCTTTCTGCTGCTGGAAGGAGACACACTCTGATGGTGGCTACTCCTCAGATTTTGTGATTATAGCCAATGTATCACAGTTAGCACTGGGATGCTACAGAGCCATCAATCTCCACTAGCAGGAAGCCTAAACCTTCAAGGCATATGTACTGCTGGCAGTAGGGCAATGTTTCCCGAGCTAGCTCCAACAATGTGGAAGGGAAAAGAGGTGACTTGCAATGCCTAAAATTTGTGTATGGCCTTCTCTATACATATATATATTTATATATGTATTTACAAAGTGTAATGTTGCGTTGTGTTTTCTAAGAAATACAGTGAACATTCCCATAATGAGATTGGAAGACCTGTGTGTGCTTTTACTGAAGTGCACATGTAAACCATATTCTTCAGCTTCACCAGTCGCAAAGCCACTTGTCCATAAGGATGGTTTAAGTAAGCCTTTAAGGGATCAAGTTCTCTTTTCATGACAACCAGTCTAGCTGTCCCTACTGGGAAGCAATTAGAAGTAAATTCTAATGAGAAAAGTGAAGAACTGAAAGCTTGGACATTTTGAAGCTTTACATTTCACCCTTTTCTAAGATAAAAAAAAGGAAGCTGCGGAAGATGCTGAATATTATATATGCGGAATGAACAGAACCGAGGTAATGATCTAAGAAAAGAATATTTTTAGTAGTGCTCAGTGCAAAAGAGAGAATTAAAAATTCTCTATTTGAGATTTTTATCTATATGAAAAGCATAAACCAATGTAAAGTAATTACAGATGAATATTTAAACATTACAGCCACAGGAAGTAATTAACAGCTATATAGCCAGTTTGCTATCTAGTTTTTGGTAGCGGAAGTGTGTGTACATGTATGTGCATGCGTTTGTTTAGGAGAGAAGTTTTCCACTTCATGTTGGATTTCCACCAGGAAAATTCTACTAGTTGCATTTGTGAGGCAGTTCCATAGTGTGCTCTGTGTCTGTCATGGAGGGGAGACTGTGATACCAGAGAGGGACACTTGCCTAACACATGCAAGATACTTCTTCCTCTCATTCTTGCTGCCTGAATTCTGACTCAGGGGGAAAGAAATCATTTGTAGCTGCACAGTAGAACCTTGTTCTGAGAAACAACATGTTATGTCTGTCTTAGTTTGCTATGATTAGTTATTGCAAATACTGATAGTCAAACTGGGAAAAGAAAAAAAAGAAAGAAACAAACAAACAACAAAAAAAAAAGGGGGGGGGGTTGGGGAATGGGCATGGTAGTTTATCCAGAGAAAGGATTTCTAGTAGAATGTTTTCTGAAGTTTCACCTTGCTTTAAAATATGTTTTTGCAGAACAGTGTCAATTCAACTTTGAATTTGTAAATACATTAAACTAATTTTCTGAATAATATTTAAAAAACCCACTGCTGTATCAATACCATACTTCTCTCATCAAGACACTCCTTATGTCATTGGTTAAAGGGTGGAGACAAGTTTGATTTGATAATCAAATCAGCTTATTCTCACTTGCTTTTGAAGTCTCACGTTCCTAAATATCAATGCACAGTGTGTTTTCATGAGCAATGACTGAGACAAACAAGAGTCATCCACGAAAGAGTATTTGTATTTCTTCCGCATTGCTACTATTTGCACTGTATTTCATGTTGTTGAGCATTCCTTTAAAATTTTTTCCAAATGTTATCTTGCATTGTGATTCATTATCTTCCCAAGGAAATAAAAACCAACAATAGTTACACAGAGTGAGAAACTGGTGGCTTCTTCAAGGTTAGGGAAATATTCTATTTAAGTTTGAGAAATCAAGGCTGATTTAAGTTTAAATGGAGGATGAACAGTATGATGTAGTTCTTTATAGGTGGAAAAGTGCAATTAAGTTTAAAACAAAAGGAATCTAGATTTATGGCATGTTACAGTGCCACATTCTTCTGCAAAGTAAGCAGGTGTAACTGCAGAGCAAGTCCAGCTACTTAAGCATAAATTCCAGATTTACTGTCAGTGCTGACAGCTGGATCTGACTTTGTGCTCCTTCATTAATATGTGCCCTTGATGTTGAGATCTCAAATTCTCTGATAAGAAACTTTGGCTCAGCATGTACTATGCATGCTTAAGGAACCTATAGATTACAATGTAAAAATGAACATCTTCATATTTTTGTTCTATGATGTTTGTTTCTTTAGTAAAATTCAGGTGGCAGATTTCTGGGAAAAAAAATAAGAAATCACAGTTCAGGTATAACTGAAAAGAGCTAGATTCAGTAGTGAATTGCATGTATAATATATATAAATGTAAATTATTTTTAAAATAGTTAACCTTTTTTTTAATCCTCATGCTTAAATGAGCATTAACTGCTTCAAATCCTTTCCACTGGTGTCTCCTGACTTGTCCCAGAATCCCCTTAGAGAATCACAAGTCTTCCTTGTGATCCACAGTTCATCCATCATAACCTCAAAAATACTGTTCCTTTTTAAAAAATATATTTTATTAAATTATAAGTGTTAAAACTGTAAAATTAATAAAAGTTATCTTTCACACTTTAACCCACAGGACCATATTTGTACAAAAATCCCAGTTAGAATCAGAGACCTCAGAAAAAAATAACCAGAAAGCAAACAGAGACACTTCTTACCAGTTGTCTTTGTAGACTAAGGGAGGTGAGAGGGAAATCATATGCCCTGAAACAAATACAGGCATAAGGATGAGAGAACAAATGTGAGTTTAGTGCTGTAATTAAAAGCACTGAAAGATTCTTGCTGTATTAGCAATGAGCAAATAGTGTGAAAAATGGCTGGATGGAACACCTGGAGAGCTCAGTTGTTAATGGAAGGCTCTGCACCATCAGCACTTTCTTCCAAAGTAGTTCATTGAAGCTCATAGTTATTACAGCAGTTTAAACCTTGATACTCCTACACTGCTCAATATCTTCCCTTGAAAAAACACTACCTAATGCAAAAGCAGGGCACCGACCACAACTGCACTGGAATACTTGCCTTTAATAATCAATTACTGAAAATTTGCCTGTATTATTTCCTCCTGTGCCTTACAAGGGATGAGTGAAATGGCTGGTCTTAATACTGGAAGTGTAGCCTCTTGATCTTGTTTTCATGTCCTTCAGAAAGCAGAAGAGAATCACGAGACTTTGCTCACATGTCAGCATTTTATCCTCTTCTTGCTTCTTTTCCTTTTTCATTTCTTACTTATGGAAAGTTGGCAAACATGTAGAGTATTGTTTCCATTTACTCTTGTGCTTTCCTTAGGCAAGAATTCAAATTTAAAAAAAAGAAAGCACAGAGTAAATGGAAAATCTCATATAATACCTTGATGAGAAAGCACTGAGTGCCTTTATACCATGCCATAACAATTACCTGAGAGAACTGCAGTTGTAGCATTCAGAGTTACTAGCTTAGACATTTAAAATTGTCACACTTGTTTAAAGAAAACAATTATACAGCTGCCTGAACTACAAAATGCAACTTGTGTATCAGCCTCTTACAATGTTATTGTTCTACACTTCCATGGAATCTCTAGCAATAATAAAAGTGAAGAATAATAATCCAAAGTAAGTTAAAATAAAGTTCAGTTTAATGGAAAAAATAAAAGGTTGGAACAGAAAAAATGCACTTTTATAGAGCCTTAGATGAAGAGGGAGTTTGCTTTTAGCTTTCCCAAGCTGCATGTTCTCAGAAGTAGCTTCTCTTCGGGTAATTTGTATGTGAAGAATTTCAGTAGTAGATAGACCTTATCCTGACATACAGAAAAAATATAAAAATGATATGATTGAAACTAAAGTGTTTCCCACCCTGTCTCCCCCCACTTCTGTGCATTTTTACAAATAGCACACTGTAAAACCTCTCTTTGCACAGTTCAGTCACCATTTGCTCCTGGTGCAGCTGTATTCTCCCAAACTGTGAGAATTTCTTGCAGCATACATATAAAACAATGCAGAGTACAACCCTGCTAGTGATGCTCACTGATGGTACAAACATTATGTTTTGTGAATATTAATAGTGGTATAAAGTTAAGTAAAGTTTCTTAGGTATGTTGAGTCTGGGAAGGCAGCAAGAAAACAAGATATGAAAACATTTTGTATAAATAAATACAGAATATAAATATGTATTAATTATTTCTATAAATCTGTTATACAAATTGCAGCATTGATTTGTACTGTAAATACTATAATCAATACTTTGGGGGGGGGGGGGGAAGAAAAGAAATCCCTACCAGGAATAGTTGAGACAAAGATATTAAATAATTTGACAAAACTATCTGCAGCAAAAACATTCTAAAAAATGTTTTCTCTCTCTATCAGTGTGTTACTACTTCCTTGGGTTTTGGTTTGTTTTTTTTGTTTGTTTTTGGGTTTTTTTTAAATCGGGAATTTATAACCTTTCATTTTGTTTCATTATAACCTTTGTAATCTTTCATTGCAATTTACATATTCTGCTTCAGTCTGTTCAGTGAAACAACATCTTTCTTTGGTTTCTTACTGAACAATCTGTGTCCACAGTTACAAATGACTGATCAGGCTGATGTTTCCAATCATCAGTTTGGATTAAATATTTTTCTTGCAGAGTTTCATACTCTGGTGTTACTCAGTTTTGGTAATACTGAAGTTTTGGTAATACTGAAGTTTTGGTAATACATTTTTCTCTTGGCACTTGAATGCTTTACCCTTGGAATGGCACACTTTTACTTTTTTTCTTTTTTTTTTTTTTTCCTTTTTTTTCTTGCCCATACAGATTTTCCTTCTGGGACAAATAAAAAGAAATGAATACTGAGAAAGGTTAAGCTACCAATATTGCTCACTGTGTTCTGACTTCTCTACCACAGAAAACAAGCTGAATCCCAAGTACATCTTATGCTGTAGAAAAAGAGTATACATGCTTTACACTTAAGGGATTTTGTACTAGACTAAAAATGATAAGGATTTTTTCATATTATAAATATATTTTTCTTAAGATTAAGCTTACAAAGTGATCTGTAATAGTCTGAAAAGAAACTTCCTCTCTGTAGTTTGCATTTGCATCTGAGAAAATACTAGTGCGCTACTGGCAAAAAGCAAATTCCAGGTGCAGTTCCGTACAGTTAATTTGAGGAAACATCATTCAAGAACAACAAATTTTGGATGCCTGGAGGCTGGTCGGATTATGTTTACATGATGACTGACAAAAGAAAGATGGGAAATAAATTTCTGGTGAGAAGTAAATGCATGTTGGAAACATTAAATGGGGCATTTTTAAATTATCAGAGGGAGGAGGATGTGTAGAAGTGAATTCCTGCCTACACAAATCCTGTAAGGTGCCAGGCAAAGTTTTCTCTTGGCAGAACTAAACCGGAACATTTATTATGTGGAATAATATCATCAAATCTTTCATTTTGTATGAGCAAACAAAGATTGATCATTGTGATTTATAAATACTCAAGAGTTTTTTTGGGCTTGGGTTTTGTTTCGTTTGGGGTTTTTTTATACTATAAACTGACGTTGCATGAGAAAAGAAGAAAGAAACTGTGCAGTCGTAATTATGCTGTTAAAGTAGTCTACAGGTGTAAGGTAATTTTGAAGTTGCATACTTATTGCAAATAGCATTATGTTTTTATTGTGATAGGATAATTTGGCTTCACATAGCCAAAAAGGATTTGAGTGTTTTTCAACCCATTAATAGTCCCCATTCCTTTTATTTTTCTTTCTGTTGTTAAAAGCTGTTTTCATGTGGAGTGAAACTACTGCTGTCATAAAGCAACATTGTACTTTTAATAACAGTCATTTCAACAAATTCATACTTGCTGTGCACAAACGGTTCCACAGTGTCACTCCAGGACAGTGTATACTCAGGGCTGTGTGCAATCACATCGTCATTTATGGAGCAGAAAAGACTTTATGACTGCAAGCAACTACGGCACTTTAGGGTTTTGGTTAGTGTCTCACCAGCGTCATTAGTCAACTCACAGAAAGGAGGTAGAGCCCAGGCACAGTCTCCTGCTGCTACATAATTTTGGAATTACTGGGCCAACTGAGAAAAGATTATTTGTTCAGTGGTGTCATTTATTGAAATTAGGACTGAGAGAGACTTTTTTCAGGCCATTTTTGAGGATAAACACAATTTAATCTAAAGAAAGGGGTTTTGGTGACCTGAAGAAAGAAACAATGCTTCTTAGCAGAGGATTTGTTCAGATGATCAGGTCAATATTAAAGTGTGTTCTAAGATCCTAGCTAGCCATGCATGTCACCCACATCATGTTTGGAAGGGCTGAGCTGAGGAAGATGACTATCCATTTAAATCCAAGGTGCAGATCCTGACACAATAGGAGACGCAGAAACTAGATTTCTCAAGTATCATTAGAGAAGAACAAACTAAAGAGAAAAATAAAGATACAAAAAATAAAGTAAAGAGAAACATGAAAATATCTTTTAAACATTTGCATAGGAAATTAGTGTACCCTTAGGCTAAAGAGACAGCTGTAGTTTTTTGTGTTTCCTTGTGGTTTGTTTTTCAAAGATGCATTGTATTAATAACAAAAGCATTCACCTAAGATTCCTTATGAAACTCATTTCAACCATTTTTAAATCAGATTGTACCATTATTTTTTTTCAAAAGAGCCTGTCTAGAAATGACTGGAAGTTTTTAATCCCTTGGGGCCTGCTTGGACTGCTTTCATACCATGATATGGTGAGTAAAAGTAACTGTGTAAATCCTCTAGTCCTTCTGAAAAAAAGCTGCCTTCAATTTTCATCAGATGTAGCAAATCGTGTACTGTGTTACAGGATAATGCTATAAACTCTTTTCTCAGAGATACAGGATGGCAGACATAAATAACATTGCATGATAGTATGAAGTATTGAATAACTTAGGGACAATTTAAAACATAGAATACATGGGGAAGTATATTGGACAAAGTTCACTCTGATGGACTTTCTACTTTTGCCACTTCTAATAATTTAATAAGTAGATTGATTTTTGTGGTTTTCCTTCTGAATTAGTCTGGCCTCTGTCAGGTGCACTTTTTGAAAAATCAGTGGGGTTGGAAAAGTCCATAGCAAAGCTAAACAAGATCTTTTGTTTCTCTCAAAATTTAGAAACGAAATTTGCAAGGAGCTTGTAAGTGTTCTGATAGGAAACTCTTCTTAGTGGCAAAATATTTCTGGAAAATATTCATAAGGCAATAAACTCTCACTGCAATATGCAGTAATGAAAAGGAGGAAAGATGACTGAAGACATATTTGGATAAGCTAAATAGACAAAACAAATATGTTGCCTGCCCTGAAGGCTTGAGATAAAAAACACTTACAGCAAAAAATAAACTCACAACCTTTAATGATTTGAGGCAGCGATGACTTTAATTAATGTCCCAACTGTAACATATAAGGCAAAATCAAATTAATATCTTGGGAAATAAAAGGCTCTTTTATTTTGTCTTCTGTATTGTTTGACTGGACTTAGAGGTGTGCATTAATTTGTTCATTGTTTCTTCTAAAGGCAGATGTCCGCAGTTCCCCCCACATTTGTCATCTATAGTTTGAAAGAAGGACAAGACACACACGGAGCCAGAGGGACTACTTTTTATTGCTTCCTGGAGGGGCCAAGAGGGTGGAATATGCAAAGCACGAGAGCCTGTTCTCTCTGACTGACTGGATAGCAAGTCTTACATAATACATCAGAACACAGCAATGCAAATGAAACCCCTGCAAATATTGGTGTGTGCTTTGCAAGACAAAATGCTAAGTCCTCCAGGCCATTTCTTGCTGGGGTGTGATTTCTACACCCACCTTTATCTTATGCTTTAGACACTTATATAGAAAATGACCTTGGTGTCTCAGCCAATTATGTGAACAGGGTTCAGGATTCAGTACAACCCGGAGTACAGACCTGTAGCTAGACTACAAATACTGTAGGGACTTGTTAAAATACAATCTTTGATTACTGAATAGAAATGAACCTATGTAATGGTTAACATCGCTTCAGTTCTCAGGACTTGATTTAGTCCAATTATAAGAATTTAAGTATTTCCAAGCTGTGCTTTGCTTTTGTTCTATACAGTTCATAGAAAATCTTTAATGATTCAACATTTGTTAACATTGCAGTCCTAGTGTGCTACAAATATTAATGGCTATACTAATTGTTTGTGTGTAGAGAACTTAAATTGCTACACACTCAAATGTGGCTTGGAGAAAGAGAAGAAGGGTTGAAAGCTGTGAGAAGAAAAGAGAAGTAAACTAGCTGAATTTGAGACAGAATATATATGGTATAATTTCACAAATTATTGTTCATTTAGAATTTTGTTTTCCCATTATTTTATGAAAAATTTATCCCTTTTTTATCTTTTTCTTGCAGAATCCTTTGTCTTCCACACTTCACATTCTCATATATATGCTGCATACAGACCTTTTTGATTCTGTTTTTGGCTGCAGATTTTGTGCACTGATATAACAACTTTTCAGACAGCTTCTGTGACAGGTGGTGGAAGGGTGAGCTGCTCTTACTCTGTATCTGTACATGTATATGTGGCAATTTTAATGGGAATGATTATGCAGTAACTTACCAGCACTCAACCAAATGTAAAAAATACAAAGACTATGGACTTGATCTTTTTTTAATTGCCTTTACAGCCTGAGATTGTGGTCCAGGACAAGCTCATCCCTTGAATCATGTCCAGTTTCATTGAACAGTTGGTGGTGAGGCCAGGGAAGAAGGCAGAGAACAAGGTGTGTGCCTGTATATGAGTGAAAAACTAAAATGCTTCATTTTGACCTTTCAACTTGCTGTTTCAAAATGAAGTCTCGACCCCAAATTTGCTTAATTAAAACAAACAAACAAAAATATAAAAAAACTAATAAAAATATGCAACAAAAAAACCCAACAAAATATAATTTTATTGTTTTAGCTCCAATAGACATTGTTTACTTTGACTGAGAATTGTGTTTTGAGGGGGTAAGGAGAATGCAAGTAAACAAAAATTCTTTATATTTCCATCTGCTCTAAATGCTAATATTTTTCATTGGTTTTAGTACAACTGTTGTATCAACACAATAAGTTATTTGCCCAGATTTACCTGTAAAATTAATTTTGTTGTCCTAACAGCAGAAGTTCTTTCCTCCCTAAATAACACAGTGTAATTTTTTTTAGTAAATTGCATAATTTAGTGCAGACATAAATTAATGCTTAGTCTTGCAGAAATTTATTACAACTAAAAGTATCATCTGGGGAAACTGTCTTGAGTACTGTGGCCTTCAGATGAGCTGCAGGGTGTTCGAGGTGCAAAAGTCTTGGGTTTTGGTCAGGAGCTGCATTTCATTACATTAAGTTTAATAAGAACAAAATTGTTCTAGGTAGTAGTGATAAAATAAAAGGTGGCATCTGGAATTTAGCTTGATCAAGTTCTTTATAGAATTAAAGGTACAGAGTGGCTTGGTTCTGAAGTACAGTGTAAAGCTAGCCAGCTAGCTGTATGTATCATTGTTCTGGCAATGAAATTAATTCAGAATGAGAGTGTGCCACAAACCCTTTCCTGCTAAATAATCTATAAAACAATATTAAAGATGATTTTGTTTGTAATGCCAGAACAGTAATTTTCATAGCAAGTTATGTCACATAAATGAAATATTCAGCTTGAAGTCTGAGGCACGAGGGAAAGCCTTGTTTGGCTGCAGGCTGTCATTGCTGTAATTGTTGTAACTATAAATTACGAAACTACATAAATTTATATGGACAAAAAACCTTGGAATTTCAAGTTGGCGGTTTTATCCACCTGAGAAATTATATTGAGAATTTTTGCCTTAAGACAATTTCTTCAGAGAGTCACCTCTTCATGCTAATTCCCACTGCTTTGGATGGGGATAAAAAAAATAATAATTTTTCACAGAGGCAATCTAGAAAGCAACCTAGAAAGAGTCAGAAGAGAGTTGATGTGTCTGCATAGTCCACTTGTTGGACCATTGCTGAGATTCCAGCCTAATGCCAAATTAGCAGTAGTAAGGAATAAGTGGCTCTGTATTTCCCAATGCATCTGGCTCTGGATGTGGCCGGGTACCTGAAGCTGGTGTCCCTAATGCCTCCTCCCTGTACATGCCCTCTCAAGCAATTAATATAATGCCCCAAACAGAACGAGGCAGTGGTCCTTTCCTTTCTCCTGTATTTGCTGTTTTGTCCTAGGAGAATAAGGAAGAACCTGGTTTCTTTCTTGTATTTTTCTAGTTCTAAATATCCCTTTCCAGACACCACCTGTCTTCACAACAAACTGATGACAGAAGCCCTAAGGTAACACGTGCTGCACTGAAGTATTGTCAAAACTGTTTTGTTTGGTGGTTTTTAATGACATTAAAACACGTATTGTGATTAGTTGTTATGAGGTGACTCATGAATGCTGTGTTTAATATTTCCTGTAAAGACATGCTGGTTTTTGCTGGAGTAGAGTTTCCTTCATAACAGCTAGCACAGGATCGTGTTTCGGATTTGTGCTGGAAACAGTGTTGATGACATAGGAATGTTTTCAATGCCAATGAGCAGTGCTTGCACAGTGTCAAGGCCTTTTCTGCCACTCACCCCAGCCAACAGGCAAGGAGTCTGGGAGCACACAAGGAGTTGAGAGTGGTCACAGCCAGGACAGCTGAGCTCAACTGACTAAAAGGATATTCCAGACCACGCAGCACCATTCCCAGTAAGAAGAAGATGGGTAAGAAGGAGGAAGGGGGGTTGTCTGGAGTGATGGCATTTATCTTCCCAAGTCACTGTTATGTGTGTTGAATCCCTGATTTCACGGAGATTGCTGAACACCTGCCTTCCCATGGGAAGTGAAGAATGGATTCCTTGATTTGTTTACTTGCATGCACAACATTTATTTTCCCTATTAAACTGTCTTTATCTCAACAAATGAGTTTTCTCACTTCTACTGTTTTGATTGTCTCCCCCATCCTACCAGGGAGGTGTGAGGGAACAGCTGTGTGGGACTTAGTTTCCATCTGGGAATTACCTGTTCCATTCAGTGATCATACAGGTTTGTTTGGTTTAGGGTTTTTTTTGTTTTTTTTTTTTCATTTTCCCAGTTTACAAAAGAAAATACACACAGGGTTTTATGTCTCATTGTAGCTGGTGCAAACCCCACTGGGACATTTGTTCTCCTTCACAATTCCCACAGTCTTGAAAAATCAATTTGCTGTTCAACTAAGTTTCTATTCCACAATATTTTTGATAACTTTGGCACAGGTATCTGTTTTCTAACTCCTACTTGTATCTGTTTTGAGATATTGTGACAGAGGGTCCCTCTGCCTTCCACCACCAGATTCCTGTATTTGTTTTGTTTTTCTTGGAATATATATGTTGAAACAAATTTTTGAGTAAAATTGTCAATTCAGTTTTTGGTTGGAAACCCGTGTTTTCATATGGTTGCAAAAGTTGTCTTTGTCATTAATTTTACTTTTTTTTTTTTTTTTTTTTTTTTGTTAAATGAGAACTCTTTTTTCAAAAATGTAGTTTATCTGTAACATATTATTGAAACTAATTTCAGTACTCTAAACAAAGCACAGGAAACTTTTCAGGTTTCTTTCCTGAATTAATAGTTGTTGATGTCAAGGAGCCTTTATAAACTTTTTAAACTAATCCCACCAATTTAAGATGAGAATAATTTTCAGAGTTAACACAGAGTAGGTAAATTTTCTTTCCTCTTTTTTTACACCCTGTTCAATTTTTTTGCCGTGTTCTATTTTAGGAATAAATCATTTGAAATTATGAAAACTAAAGCACACAGTAAATGCCAAGATAACTATGTTTTAACACAATTATTCTCTTTTTAAATTAATTGTTTAGATTAACATTCTGTAAATGTGAAAGTCATATTGAGTTTACATTTTTCTCTCTTCAGGTTTGCTGAATGTCTTACTGTGATGTTCTTCATTATTTGGCATCTTTTCAAGTGGAGTTGACTAGATTATTGCTAGGACAAGGCTGATTAATCCCTGAAGGAATGACACGGTACATCCCAGCAATTAAATCAATAACTGCAGACAGAAGGTTAGCTGCTAAATGGGCTCAGGTCTTTTTTTATGGGCCTGTAGATCTACACGGCATTAAGGTGTTAGTTTTCTCCAGATCTTTCCCTCAGAAAGTCTGTTCATTCCAACAGAGGTGAATGACTTCTTTTTCTGGGAAGAATAATTGAGCACTACTTTCTTCAGCTTAAATACATTGACATTGCCCTGGGTTATTAGTTAAGCAAACATCCAATTATCTTTATCTAAGCTGTTAATAGTAAAATGAATAATTATTGGTTTAAACATCAAGTAGAACTGAATTAAAACTTTCTTCGTGGATACAAGTTTCCATCTACACAAGGCAAATACAAGCATTTTTCTTTTACTTTGTCAGATATCTACAGTTCTTGCTTAAAGATCAGTTCTCTGAAGTAAAGGGATGGTTTACATTGGACTATCACCTTTCATAGAGCTTTATTGGAAGTAGTGCACTATATTCACTGGAGACTTTATACCCTTGTATGATATGCTGCTCTCAGTGATATGCTTGAAAAATGTTAATAGACACACGGGGACAAGGGAATAAAAAGCACTTGTCTGTCTTCAGGCTTGCCATCAGGTGGCACAGTCCCTGTTTTAAGGTAGAACACTCCCAAAAGCAAGCTTTATCTGCTGTCTGATATCTCCACAGGCTCTTCAACAGATTGATGAAATGTGGGAAAAACTTACCTACTCTTTAACTATAATCCACAAACACTTACACTAGGGAAGTTAGGACATTGCTTTGTAAAACTCTTTCAGAATGTAATTAAGAATGGAAGATCTCAAAAGGATAATCCTGACTCTAGGCTGGAAGCTGGCTCATAAGAAAAGCTGTCATGAAAAACAAGTGTAAAAAATAACACAATTAAAAATGAGTTGATTTCATTTTTTTGTCTGTAATTCTCAAAGAAACAAATGGTAAAGCATACTTTAATCATGGCAGTATGATTCCCCCTTAAGGAGGGGGAAAAAAACTTTCCAAGACAACTTTATGTAGGTAAAGTAGAGAAGAGTTCTTTTACTTATAGAGATACAGAATATAAAGGAGTATAAAAGAGTATAAGAAGTATAAAAGAGTACAATACGTGTTGACAAGTTACAGATAAAAAAGACCAGTGTTAGGTTGAACTCACGGCCTCACGAACACCATGAGAGCTCTTTTCCAAGCACCACCGCTTCAAACATGCAGAGTAAATTAATCCAAAAGGTGTCCCTTTCATTTCCAGCTGTATCCAGCCAACCCCTGAGCCACTCTGCCATGTCTTACCGAAGCAAACAAGGGACAACAACCTGCTCCTCCCAGATGAAAGACCCTTTCACCCACAGGCTGGAAACTCTGACTCTTGCAACATCTGGACCCAAGTCATTTCACCTCCCAACCCACTATAAACAAGGGAGAACCTCCCTTTTGCAGCTGCTTTCCTGCAGCTCAGCTACCCCAGCAGCTCATGCTGGTACCCAGTTCCCATTACCGGTCTCGTCTTCCTTCAAGCAGGACTTGAGGTTCTTGAGGTCCAGT